>WOXC01005415.1:150000-308772 GCA_011680675.1 Gymnobelideus leadbeateri
TACCTACTCAAAGTCCTGTGCATATTAGCTGATACACTTTATTGAGCAGAAAGACATTTTTTTTCAGATGGCCAGAGATAAGGATTTAGCTGAAAATTGGCCTGTAAGTGTAGCAGACTATTTGTAAAATGTCCCTAAATTTCATGTATTCTGTGTCTGTTTCATATGCATTTCTGAATATTATTTTAAACTCACACTTTCCCAGAATGTCTACCACTGTGAGATCGATGGCTTTTTTCTCTGAATGTGGTTCATTTTGTAGAACTATTTTTTCTCGTTTCAGGGTTTCTGCTGTCTCCCACAAAGAGCAACTCACTGAGATTTAAGTGTAAATGAATCATGAAGAAGAGAGGGAGTAAATTCTCCACGAAATACCCAGTACTATAAATGTTCAAAGGATGAAAATGCCTGAAAAAAACAATTTAGGGGCTGAATTCACACACAATTCCTAAAAACTCAAACATTATTCCACATACTGACCCTCCTCCTCTTCTAGGTTCTGGGAGTTCATCATGATTATTCTTAAATTACTGAGGAATTTTCCTCCTGCCTATTTCTTCTTAGATGATTTCAGACTCACCTTTTCCCAACATTGAAACAAAATTAATAAAAATTATAAACCAGTTATCATTTTGACTGATGTACCCGTGTAGCCTTGGAAAACCCTCCTTTTCCTCAGTGCCAGTTGGATCCCCTCTCTGCAGAAGTGTCATTAGGGTGAGGAAACTGGGGCTTCAAAAAGGACAATTACATAAGAAAGCATTTTTTTACCCTGCAGTTGTCCTTTGTGACAATTCTTTAAGTAATTCTATTAGAATCGATGCCCTGTTTTCAAATGTTTTATTGGAACTTTGGGGAGATATGCAATATCATCGAGTTTAAGTGGGAAAATTAAATATAATGTGGTTTAGATTCATTTGAACATTCAACTCTAGAGGAAATCCAATAGGTGTTTTTTTAGTGTGTAGATAAAAACCACATTCTCTCATACCCTTTTCCACTCAATGGAGTTTATACTTAGAAGAATTTCTAGTTAGTATTCTTCCTTCTGGTTTAGTCTCTGAGAATCTTTGGCATAATGTCTGTATCATAGTAGGTACTTTAAAATATTAGTTCACTGACTGACTGAATATCTTTTTTAATTTCTGAGGCCCTCAACTCTTTGTTTTTTTCTCACCCCTATTCTGATCCAACCAATTTACCCCCCTTCTTCCAGTCCTTTGGTTCCAGGCTCTTTGCTATAGTCCCTATAATCTACAGGAGTTCAGAGGCTGATAGTCACACGCAACTCTGTGTCAGTCGTTCCTGGGTACATTTCTATTAGAATAAAATATAATAGGATGATATTTAGTCTGGACCAAGAGTAACTCATAACTCAGCCATAACTAGAAGGTGTCAGATACAGGATTTGACCCTAAGTTTTGTTAAAGTTTATGATGTCCTTTTCATGCATTGTGTCACTAAAGTCTCTTAGGTAACAGAGACATTATTGTCTACATTTTACAACAGAGAATACACAGACTACTAAAGGACAACCAGCTAGATGAGTGATAGGAGGGATTTCAATGATCTTCTATTCCAACCTATACATAAGAGGAATCTCCACTGTAATATACTCAACAAGTCCTTGCTAAACCTCTGCTTAAAGAACCCCAATGGGGTCATTGCACAAACACACACACAGACACATACATGCTTATTATACATAACTTAGATATATAATGTCCCCCACTCTTACAAGTGGAATACAATCATATTAAGGTCAGAGACTGTTTTATTTTTGTCTTCATATTCATAGCACTTGGTACAATGCCTTGAATATAGCAGTAACTGCATATACTTCTGTCGATTTACTGAATTGAATAATATAAAAAAGTAATTTTACAAAGTAACAAGACTCTTGCTCTCTTGTATTCTTGAATGAGGAATCTATGTCTGAACAAGAGCCTTTATTCCTCTTTTCCATCAGTTTCATCCATCATTTATCCAATATGTGTAATATTTAAAGAAACTAAATATCTCAGTTTAGGAAGAGTAATCTGAGTTCTATGCCAGAAATTCCTCAAGTTATCTCGATACATATTTGGTAAAGCTCTTATGGAGAAATTATTAAATCATTGCCTGTGGGAGCTATTTGTTCTTTCTGAACAAGTAGCAAGTAATGCCACTGAAGCATAGACTGACAAAAGTATCTTCTGAATGAATTTATGAATCAAATATAGATTCTTTACAGTCATAAAGAAAAAGGAAACTCTGATTTGAAATATGATTTCTATACTTTAGAGAGAAATAGAAACAAAACCAAAAACAAACATACACACAAATATAAATGTGTGTATATGTGTATGAGAGACAGAGACAGAGACAGAGAGAGACAGAGAGACAGAGAGATGACAGGAGATAAGAAAAGATCAAAAGCTAAAGTTGTTGGGATGGATATTCATTCAGACTATAGCTTTTCTAATTTTTATTTTGGGATCTCTTACAGGTGATGGGTGGCATATGTTGTTGGTTTTTTTTTTCAATTTCTCTTTCACCCTCTGGATCCAAGAAACTAGGGGGAAGTTTTCTTTATATTTTTTAAAAAATATTATATCTAGGCTCATTTTTTGGATCATGACTTCTGGTATTCCAATATTTCTTAAATTATCTACTATCCAGGTCAGTTGTTTTTCCAATAAAAATTTCATATTGCCTTCAATTTTTATTATTTTGATTCTGTTTTATTGCTTCTTGATATATCAGGGAATTATTAGTTTCCACTTGCTAAATTTGAAATTTTCAGGAATAATTAAAAAAATTTATTTATATCTATATTTTAAACATTAAAAATATATTTATATTTTAAAATATTTTTTATTTACTTGACCAGTTTTGTTCTTTCTAAGGATTTTTTTTCCTACAGCAAATTTTTGTGTGGCCTATTCTGTATTTTAAGGTGCTATATTATTCAATACTTTTGTACTTATTTCATCCAGCTGTTAATTCTCCTTTCATAATTTTCATGTAGCAATCTCTTTTTTCTTCCAATTTTACCTCTACCATTTTTATGTCTCTTAACTCTTTCATGAATTTTTGTTGTGATTGAGTCCAATTACCATTTATACTTGTGTCTTTGTAGATATTTTGACATTGTTGTCTTCTGAGTTTTTGTCTTGGTCCTCCTTATTGCCTTAGTATATTTTTGTGGTGAAGTTATTTTGTGTTGTGATGGTTTGCTCATTTTTACAACTCATTTTTTTTTAATTTATGTTGAAGTTGGTCTCTGCTCAATTGGGAGTGGGGAACCACTGTCCTGTACTTCACACTTTGTTTTGTGCTACTGCTTTAGAGTTCTAAAGATCTGTAAGTTTTGACTACTTTCAAGGAGGTGTGATCTGGAGAAAGATGTAGTCACTTTTGATCTGTGCTTTGATATTTACCCAGGAATGGCCCCTGCTCCCCTGAAACCAGTAGTATTAGTGATCCTCTTGGTCCTGGAACTGTGACTATGTCCCCTGTTTTCCTATATCCAGAAGTACTAGTTCTCCTCTCTGCCTTGGAACTAAAGCTAGTGCTTCTTCTCCCTCGTTGCAGACCAGTAGTGCTTCTCTCTGCCCTAGAACTCAAACCAAGAACTTCTCATATGCAACAGAGATGCCAATCAGTGCCAACTGCACACATTTCCATGAAATATGCACCTTAAATATCTTTCTGACCAGTTGTTCAACCCTCTTAATATTTCTAAACTGGAAGCTCCTGAATTTGCTGCTTTTGCTGCTACTGCCAATTTTATGGTCACTTTCAAGCCCCACAGTTGGTGGTGATGACTTGCATACTCCAGGCCAAACACCTCCTCAGTACCACAGACCTATCCTGAACTTTCATTGGCTCTACAGCTCCACAATTTAATCTAAGAATTTTTTTAAAAATTTAATTTGGAGGGGAATTTGGGGAGTGTTCAAATGGGTTGTTCCCCTTAGTCCATCATTTTTGCTCTGCCCCCCACAGCTATAAATGTTTAAAGAAGTAAGCAAAAAATATATATTATCTTTGTCCCCAACCCAACTCTCTTTCAACATTACTTATTTCTGCTTTGGGTAGCATGACCATTGGAGGCATCAAAGTTAACAACATTGTGGTCCTGCTTAAAATTTCCCCTTTTTTGTTTCCTCTTGAAATTATTTGTATCCCTCCCCATCCTTGTATTTCCATAGCATCACTCCCAGTTATCTTCTTCCAGATCCTCAACACTTCTTTCCTACATTATTTTAAGGGCCTTCAAATGGGTCTATCTTCCTCAGGGTTTGTGCTCCCAGATCACCCTCAACACAAATGTAAAACTGGTTTTCCTAATGCATAAGAATGGTCACCTCACTTTCAAAAAGCCTCAGCACCTCTATGTTGTCATCAGGATGAAATACAAACATATCTCTGGAATTTGAAGCCATTTACAAGCTTTTCCTGATCTATTTTCCAGGCTTAGTATGAATGACATTCATATTCTTAACATTACTGTTAAAATGACCTTAATGTTGTTTCCCTAACATAGTAATCCATTTTCCATCTCCAAACTTTTGTGCAGCCTGCCTTTCACCTCTGTTCATCTTTACTCCTTCAAATCTATAGTTCTCTTCAAAGGTCCCTTCAAGTAATACTTCCTACACTTTCCTAATGCCTCCTTGAAATTACTTTGCACTGGCCTTATAAATATTCTGTACTTGCTTATATATGCATATGTTATTTCAACCAAAAGAGTAAAATTTCATTTGAAGAAGAGACCACTGCATTTTTCTATTCAAATCTGCAGTATCTGTGCTGTTACATTTTAATTAATAATTAATGTAGTACTGATTTATTCATCAATATCCAAAATGAGAATTATACCACCTGAGATGAAGCATGGCTTAGTGAATAGAGACCTAGCCTTTGTGTCAAGGAAACGGGTGCAAACATGATTTCTGCCATATATATGTAGCCATGAATAAATGAGTCAAGTGGCTGACTGCCCCCAGGCAACTCTCTGAAGTATAAATCATGGAAGAGTTGACAATCCTCATTGGCTGAATGTGTTTTCTCACCAGAAATTCCTGATCCCCATATAACCTGAGGTTGATTCTAAAGAGGGAAAATGAAGGCATGTAGCATCTAGTTGATAGAGTTGTGCTGTCAAATTGGTATTATATCTGTTATTTTTGTTATCACTTTTGGATTAGATTGTGGACATGGATTGAATGACAAGCTTTGCAGGGGCTCTTTCCTGTGTGTCCTCTGAATAGGCTGTCTTTTTTATTTTAGCTCACTTGCCTTATCAGTTCCTCAGAACAACCAATGCTAGGGATATTTAGCCAAGAAAAGACAAATCTTCTTCACAGGGACTCTAGGAATATGGAACGTGCTTCTGGAAATTAAATGACAGAGGGAAACCACAGATGTCCTGATCTCCCATTCACTTCAAATCAATCCACAGATAGAACTGCCTGATTATGACGGTGTGAGTATATTATATTTTACAGTATAAACTGCTGACCTGGATAGTCAATTTCTTACATCCACTGAATATTTTATAAATCCCTGGAAATGAAGATAGCTTTAAAAGGACCCTGGCATGGCACCATTGGTGTTCCACATCCTAGAACTATTCTACTCCTTTACTTTCTTTAACTGATATAAAATTTGATGGAAAAAAAGAAGGTTGTTAATGATCTAAGGGATAGATTGCACACCAATTAGTGAATAAATGGATTATTCACTCATGTTCAAATTGTTTTTGTTTTTGCATTCAGTGAAAATCAAAAACATGAACATACTTATGCAAAAATAGCAGAAAGGGTTTCATATGAAACTATAGCTTTATTAACTACAATTAGTTTTTTTAATAAAGCATGATTAATTCAAAATATTAGTGCCAAAGTGGTCCTTCTACTGTACATCTCTCTCTGAGATGTACAATCTCTCTCTTCTATGCATTTGTAAGGGATTTATTGAATAACAATATTTAGAAAACTAACACTGAGGCAAACAGAGATTAAGGAAATGACCAAAGAAAATGTATGGTGTACACAAGGATATGTGTGTGTATGTATGTGCGTGTATGTGTAGGAATATATTCTATGTATATACATATATACACAGACACACAGACACACAGAGACACACACACACACATATATATATATATACATGTGTATATATATATATATACACATGTGTATATTTCAGGCCTGTTATTTCATTTGCATAGGGAGAGAATCAACTCATGCCTTATGATGAAATATTGCCTCCTGTAATAACCTTATTATGCCATCAATATGATTCTTTTATGTCTGTAAATCATTTTACAGACATTGTATCATTTGAGTCTCATTAAAGTCTGGAAAGAACTTGCAAAAGACATCATATCCATTTTACAGATGAGTTAGCTAAGGCATATAGCTAGTAAATTTCATGGGAAGGATTTAAACCTCAGTTTACCTAACAAGTATAGTTTACTTTTAAATATAATTATATATTTATTTATTGCCTCTTTGTTCATCATGTAAAGATGTATTTAAACAGACACATCATGTATATACATGTATGCATATATACATCTATAAAGACATATACATTGCCTGGAACTGTGATTGCACTGGTATAGAAAATGAACACAGTAAAATTAGACATCTTCTCTGAAATTTGTATTCTTAGAGAATTGTCTAGAGTTATCAATTTCTCTGTCTTACTATCTTTTCTATGATATACACACATAATATATATGCAGATGGGATATGTGTATTTATATACATATCTATTTATGTACTGGTGTATGTTCACAAATCCTAGGCTGTAGGGTTGAGATTTTTTTTTTCTTTCTTCTTAAAAAAAAATATTTCGAGACAACAGGGGATATCAAATTCCTAAATTGTTAAAGCTAAACATCTCCCTTTAAAATTCTCTGGATAGATAAGTCATTAAAGTTAAGTACTTATCAGGAAAATATTATGGAAGAGGTAGAATTTCAGTTGGGTCTAATGATATTAGGTTTCAATTAGTGTTGATGAGGATTGCTAGATCAGTGATGAGGATCCTAAAAGTGACCTGAAAGAGAATTAAAAGGCCTACTAGTCCAGTCCTTAATTTTCCAAATGGGGAAACTAAGGTGAGGAGAGGCCAAATGAATTAACCAAGAAGTCATATAGCAAGGAAGGATTGGAGGTGGGAATTAAATTGTTATCTCCTGACACTATAGTCATTCAAGGAGAAGGAGAAAGAATGCACACATTAGGTAAATAATAGTTAACATATAAATATGACAAAATAAATATTGTCTTAAAGCATCCCTTCACAGAATGGTCTCTTTAGCTGAAATTAAATAATTACCACCAATTATTCATCAATATTATATTTTTCTGGTGAAGGGTGAGAGAGAGGAAGAGAGAGAGAGTTGGGAGTAATGGGTGAGAGGGAGGGAAAAGGAGAGAGAAAGAGAGAGACAGAGAGGCAGAAAGAGAGAGAGAGACAGAGACAGAGAAAGGGACAGAGAGACAGAGATGAAAATAAAGTAATTTCAAAGGACTTTATTTATCTTCCTAGACCAATCTAAGTTTAAAAATAAATAGAATTCCCTTTATAACAGCTAAAGGAAAAACAAGAGTAATTATGCAAATCTAAACAAAAATGATCAAAAACACATTTTTATAAGATTTATAAAAGATTTAATGGCAAGGTGAATAGAAGGCTGGTTTTGTATGAGGGAGAATCTCTGTTCAAGTTTAATCTCTTGACACATATGAAATATATATCTATGGACAAATGACTTTGCAGTGATCCATGTTAGAAAGAGTATATAATGTAGAAAGATTTCTAATCAGCATCAGTGAATAGAGTTCCTAAAGCAGAAGATCCCTAGTCCAATGATATCTTTTTTTAAAGACTTTTTTTTAATTTTTAAAATGTATTTTATTTTTAATTTATGGAATAAAACAAGCCCTTTCATAAAAGTACAATAAAATGATTATAGCATGTGAAACTTCAAGTCTACAATGCACAATTTCCTATTGATGTGAAAAAAAATATCCTATAAATTTCATTTTTTCCCTTTATTTCTTCTCTCCCCCTGGCACTGGAGATGGCTACTTTTAGATATGTGTGTGTGTATGTGTGTGTGTGTGTGTAACATTATCCTATGCATACTATGTATCAATTCTTTCTCTGGATATCATCTGGATATTGTCCGGACTCTGTCTGCACGTGTGTGTGTGTGTGTGTGTGTGTGTGTGTGTGTGTATTGTAAACCTGTCTTTCAGCCAGCCCTTTACTCTACAAATAGGAAACCTTAAACATAGATAGTTAATGCCTTATTTAACCTAATACTTAGTAACTGTAACAATAATGCAATATTCACAATGAATATTGAATATGCTGGTATAGTTATGAATCACAAAATATAGCAGACTCCCCATATAGAGAGCAGAACCAAAGCCTTTATTCAAATACCAGAAAACTGAGTCCCAGGATCAGATAACTGAGTCTCAGAGCCAGAAAGCCAAAGTCATTACAGTAGTCATGAAGTTGATACACATGGCTAATGCAGTGAACACCCACATCCCCAAAACTTCACAACAGAATAGGCTCCCTTACACAAGGATCCTCCACTCTCACTCACAGTAGCTCCTCAGCCTGGTTCTTGGAAGTTCTCAGCAGAAATTCCCAGAGGAAAGGTCTCAGCAGTTCCCAGAAGAAAGGTCTCAGCAGAAGTTGCAACCCCCAGATTCTCAGTGAGAGAAATTCTGCTATTCCCAGCTGAGGCCTTTCCTTATATATGCCTTAGCTCCTCCCTATTCTGCCACTTCCTGTTACATTAGCAACTTCCTGCCAAGGTGTTAATTACTTCTGTGTTAATTAAAATAGCATAAAAAGGTGTTAACTTGAAAGAAGCTGCAAAGTACCTGCTTACTTGACGATACAAAGGGGCATGGAAGATCTTCGGATTCCATTAACAATAAAGTAAAAAATTAAAAGATATATACTATGTTTGACATTGTGTTAAATACTTGTTTCCATCCATGCTTCCTCCCTTCCTTGAATTAAAATCACACTGTTTAGAAAATATCTAGCAGATCCTTTTCTGAGAACAGTGGGACACTTACCCTGAATTGGGTACTAATGGAACAAGGGCTATTTTAAAAAGAAGTTGAAGGTATCAAAAGATAATATTGCTAATTTCAGTTTTGCTGAGGTCAGTTCTCTGGTCAGTGATGAGCAGATACAAGTTAAATTATTTAATAATTAATAACTCTTTGTAAATACTGTATTGTACCCTACTTTTAAGGTTAATTTGAATTGTTAATATTTTCTCCTTCACTATGTTAAGTGTAGACAACCAACAAAACAAAACCCTCGAGGGTAGAGCCAATATGGTGGAGTAGAAACAGCACTTCCAAGGTGCTTTGCCCCACACCACTTCCAAACTATGTAAAAGGGGACTCTGAACAACTTCTGGAACTGCAGGACCCACAGAACAAAACAGAGAAGCAAACCTCCCACTGAGGACAGTGCACCAGCCATGCAGGGAGGGCCAGCACAGCACTCTGGGAGCTGACAGCCCAGCATATGGAGAGCCCAGCCCAGGTCTACGTGAGCCGAGGTTTTAGCCCAAGGGTAGCCAGGCCAGCAGCTGGCTGGAGGGACCTCAGAACACCAGCAGCTATGGAGATTCCAGAACTATCAACACAGACATGCCTAGGACAAAGTAAGAGGTTAGTGCCCTATGGACTTTGGGACCAGTATTTGGGGAACATGTCGGGTTCCTCCCCTGGGGGCTAGAAACCACTGAGGAGACACTCGACATTTTGCAGCTGCAGCGGCAGCATCAGCTCCTGGCCTACAAACTATAAGGAGATCCAGCTATCAGTCTTGGAGGTTAATCACTCTTGCTTTAACCTGCTTGTATCTGTATTGAGAAATGTGAAGGATGCAGGAAAAATATGAAATGAGTGTCAACAGCCTGACTGAGGAAAATAACACTTTAAAAATACTCAAATGGCAAAGGAGGGCCAAAAGGGCAATGAGAAGAAGAATGCCTTAAAAAGCCAAATTTGCCAGGTGGAAAAAGAATCTCAAAAGCTCACTGAGGAGATTCATTCCTTCAGATTTAGACTGGAGCAAATGGAAGCTAATGACTTTATGAGAAACCAAGATGCTGTTGAACAGATCCAAACAAATGGAAGAATAAAAGGCAATGTGAAATATCTCACGGGAAAAACCACTGACCTGGAAAATAGATCCAGGAGAGATAATTTAAAAATTATTGCACTACCTGAAAGCCATGATCAAAGAAAGAACCTAGAAATCATCCTTCAAGAAATTCTCAAGGAAAATTGCTCTGATGTATTAGACCCAGATGGCAAAACAGAGGTTGAAAGAATCCACAGATCACCTCCTGAAAAAGATCCCAAAAAGAAAACTCCCAGGAATATTATAGCCAAGTTCCAGAATCCCCAGATCAAGGAGAAAATACTACAAGCAGCCAGGAAGAAACAATTTCAATATTGTGGAAACACAATCAGAATAGCCCAGGACCTGGTAGCTTGTACACTGAGGGATTGAAGGGCATGGAATACAATATTCCAGAGGGCAAAAGAGCTGGGATTGAAGCCAAGGGTACCTAAACAGCAAAACTTGTATTTTGTTTCAGGGGAAAATATGGGCATTCAGTGGAATAGAGGACTTTGAAGCATTCTTGACGAAAAAACCAGAGTTGAATAGAAAATTTGACATCCAGACACAAGAAGCAAGAGATGCCTGAGAAGGTAATCAGTGAAAAGAAACCAAAACAAACTTATCAAAGTTGACCTATTTACATTCCTACATGGAAAAATAATAACTGTGACTGATGAAATATTTCTCAGTATGAAAATAATGGAAGAAGGATATATGGGCATATGAATACATATGTGAATGTGTGTATGTATATTTACAGTTATACATGGATAGAAGGCAGAGATTGAATTTGGGGGGAAGGGCTGATACTTAAAGGGCGAAATTTATGAGGTGAGACAGGAAAGTGGCAAAAGGAGATGGGGAGAGACAGGGTAGGGTATACTCTCTCATGTAGAAGAAGC
Organism: Gymnobelideus leadbeateri; assembly: GCA_011680675.1. Classification (NCBI taxonomy): domain Eukaryota; kingdom Metazoa; phylum Chordata; class Mammalia; order Diprotodontia; family Petauridae; genus Gymnobelideus; species Gymnobelideus leadbeateri. The sequence goes on from WOXC01005415.1 coordinate 161,085, forward strand.
AAGGGGAAGTGGCTGCAGGAGAGGGGAAGAATAGGAAGGCAAAAAGGCAAAACCATATTCTCATTGAATGTGGCTCGGGGAGAGAATGACATACGTACTAAATGGGATATCTCACCCTTCTGGGGAGTAGAGGGAAGGGTGATTAGAGGGGGGATGATGGAGGGAAGGGCATTCTCTGGGGAGGGGAGGTTGGCAGTACCCACTAATAAAGAGGGACAGGATCAAAGTAGGCAATGGACCAGGTGGAGGGTGGGATGGGTGGGATGGAATTATAAGCCGCCTTTTACAATATATCTACTATGGTAATGTTTTGCATAGCTATACATGTACAACACATACTGGGAGGAAGGGAATTGATCTGAAATTCGTGGTTTTAAAATGAAATGTTTCAAATATATATATATATATATATATATATATATATATATATATATATATATATATATATATACATATATATATATATATATATATATATATATATATACTATTATTAATACTATTTTACATGTAATTGGGAGATAAGATGTTCAGGCATTGGGGCACAGAGACTCACCTCACCCTAATGGTAAAGTTGAATGCGTTACAGGAGAAGATATGGGAGAGAGCAGATTGGATGAGGGGATATTTTGTGGGACTGCTATTCTGGGGTGGTGGGTAGGGGAAAAATGGGGAAAAATTGTAACTCAAAATCTGGTGGAAATGCTTGATGTGAACCAGAAATTAATGAAGCATTTTATACAAAAAACCCTGATTCATAGTACTTTTCAATTACTAAAATGTAAGTGCTACTTAAAATTTGATGATAGGTCCTTGGAAACTATTTCAGGTTGACTCCTTGACACAAATTCTTCCACCATCTTTCTTCCCATTTGTGTACTCAAACACTGGGCTAGAACTGCTGGGCTAGCTAAGTAAAGAAAAATAGTTTTCTCCTCTATCTAAGTGTCAGCTCAACTCTAGAAGCCAATCAGTCAGGCAAAAAAATGTGTGAAAGATCAACGAAAAAGAGAGCTTCAATAAAAAAACCTCCATGCATTTATACCTTTTCTTAGAACATGATTGACAAGCATTCTACAGGAATAGTCCATTCTGAGTAACAATTGAAAGAACTGCAAAGTTTTAGCCTGAAGAAGCAAAACCCTTAGTGGGAGAGTGAGGTTAATGATCAGTATCATCACATATTTCAAGAGCTGTCATGTAAAAAAGGGTTTGAACTATGTAACTCCAAAAGGCACAAATGGGAGCCATGAATAGAAGCTGCAGGCACACAAATTTTGACTCCATATGACATGAACTTTCATTTCACTACTGTTCTAATGGCTGACAATTTCCCTCACAACATCTCAGAGTGGCAATTGTATGATAATTCATGTCCCCATTGTGTGGGGTACAGAGACCCCAACCCAAATAAATTGATCACTCAGAGACCTGTCAAAGTGAAGGTAGAAAGATTTCTTAGAATCTCTCCAGAAGCTGGTAGTCCAGTCTCTGGCACAGTGCCCAGAGAGAGGAGGCCGAGTTACAGAAGCTAAAGCTAGGTTATATAAGCAAGGGTTACTCACCCCTACCAAACATTAACCTAATTATTACTAATGAGGCTCTAATTCTGTTCGATCATATACATAATACATGAGGTCCACTATGCAAGCACAGTAACAACCTCAGAATACTGAACCCCCTTCAGTCCAACCTGTCCTTATCTGGGCCTCAGTGTCCCAAGGCTGATGTCTGAATTCTAATTGGTCAACTCCACCTGCTGCTGCCAACTCTGTTTATCTACATTATTTCATTTTAGTATTATCTAGGGGTTCTCTGGGAACTGGGAACTCGAACTTCCTCCCAAGGCTACTGCCTCAACTCTTCCCAAGGCTACTGTCTGGTACCTTTTATCAGTAGCCTTGTTTCAGCAATTCTTTCAGTTCTATAGAAACTTAACCCTTTGCTACCTCTCAACTACCATTCCTTTCCCCAAACTAAAAACACCTCTAATTTGGTCTCAATAGTTAATACAATCAATTGTATTAATACTCAATAGTTCTTACATTACCTTGAAATGCACAATGACTTACACATATATATGGGGAAACAATACTGAACTTAGTTACAAAATACAAGGAGGTAATAAGAATGTATATATGATATTCAGAATGGGGAAACTTCACTGCAAGTCATCCCACACACTATCTTTCCCAAGAGGAAACTAAAGCTCAAAGAATTATGGAAAAGTTTCCTGAATTCAAATTCCAGGGATCTTTAGTCTTCCCATGCTTCCCTATAATGAAATAGGCTGCCTCACAATGTCTTGAGTTTCCCTTTACTGATGGTATTCCAGTAGAAAATTTCCAAGGATGATAGAGAGGTGTTCTATTGTTACCGTACAGTTTGCAGGTGATAACCTCTGAAATCTCTTCCAAATTTAAGATCCATTTTTCAGGAATTAAATATTCTGATTGCCTTAAGGGTAAGTACAAAGCTCTCCCCTGTCCCTCCTCAATTTTAATATTTTCAGTCGTTATTTCTACAAATATCTGAGCCTATATTGTCATTGTTTTTATTTGTGTTTTTGTTTGTTTGTTTGATTTTTTTCCCCACATGGTGAATATAATTAGATCCATGAATAAGATTTTCCTAAGGACTCAAGAGAAAAAAAATATGTAAAGCAATTCACATTGTTCAAGGCTGGAGAGAGGTAGAAAAGATACCTGAGGAGGGTCATTTTATGAGCTGAATCTAAGGAAGAACTTGCAAGTTATTTTGTTGTTTTTGTTTAGTTTAATGCTATCGTTATTATAGGGGTGAGTAGCTTAGGTCTCAATTTTATTCCTTTTCTCTATAAACTCCTAAAACAATGCCTTTCTTTTAGAGGAAAACAATGTGTTTTCCCCAATTTTGAAATCAGGTGAACTGAGTTCTTAGTAACTGATTTTTCATTGTGTTCATTCACAAATATTTAACTCAAATTATTTATATTTAATTCTCTTTGTTGAATCTATTATTGCCAGACAGGAGCTTTAGAGATAGCAATTAGTGATTTTGGAGTCAGAGGACCTGACTTAATGTCTTGGACTCAGTTTATTAATTTTAAAATGTAGGAATTGGATCAGACCACTCAAAAATCATTTCTGTAATAGATGGTCTACAGTCATTTCTTAAGTGAAATCTATTCTAGCCAGTTCAGTTATACCCTTTGTACACATTGGCAGTGCCCTTTCCGGATCTATATGTTGATGTACTCACTCCAAGAATTGGCCATCCACAATACCCTGTCAATAGTCATTCTTGATTCACTCATTTTTCCTTCTGTATTATTAGTTTACTTTCTTTTGAATAATCATGTATTACATTGAGGCACAATAATGATATGGAGCATAAAGCAATTATGATGTTTGTCCAAAAATGCAACCCCCTACAATAACAAACCATTTATAGGAAACGTCATTTCAGCTTTTGTGGGTAGTTATTATTATATGGTATCTAATATCTCTGTTGACCCTCCAGCTTTGGGGCAGCTAGGTAGTGCACTGACCCTGGAGTCAGGAGGACCTGAATTCAAATCCAGCCTCAGATACTTAATACTTAATAGATGTGTGACCTTGGGTGAGTCACTTAACCCCAATTGTCTCCCTCCAAAAAGAAAAAAAAATCTCCAGCTTTTTCAGTGATTATGCCTATACACAGAATATATATCTTCTGTGGTTGTGCTAAACATGTTTGCTAAGTATATCTTTCCTTTCTAGACCTTGTCTGGAGTTACTGATTAAAGTGTTCTTAAAGATACTAACCTCAGGGGGCAGAGCCAAGATGGCGAAGTAGAAACAGCATATTCAATGTGCTCTGCCCCACAAAAATTTCAAACAATGTGAAAGGGGACTCTGAACAACTTCTGGAGCCCCAGCACCCACAGAACGGCACAGAGAAGCTAACCTCCTGCTGAGGACAGCCCAGCAGCCCTGCAGGGAGCTTCCAGCACAGCGCTCTGAGAGCAGGAAGCACAGCGCCCTGGGAACCGACAGCACAGCACACAGATCTGAGCCCAGGTTCTCGGTTTTAGCCCCAAGGCGGACGGCTGGAGGGACCCCAGAACACCAGCAATTGTGGCGATTCCAGAATTATCAGCACAGATATGCCTAGAACAAAGTGAGAGATTAGTGCCCTATGAACTTTGGGACCAGTATTTGGGGAACACATGGCTTCCTCCCCTGGGGGCGCAAAGCTGCTGAAGAAACAGCTGCACAGAAGCCATTTTGCAGCATCAGTAGTGGCTCTAGCTCCTAGTCTGCGAATTGTAGGGAGATGCAGCAATTGGTCTGGGGGTTAATCGCTCTTGCTTTAAACTGCCTACATCTGGATTGAAGTCTGGGGGGGGAAGTTTGGTGTGGGTATCCAACTTGCCAGAGTGGGTGAAGGCTTTACAGAGGCCACACAACTGGCAGAAGTTGTGAAGACCCCACATTTGGCAGAAGTTGTGAAGACCCCACATTTGGGTGGAAGCTACCCTGTCTGGTGGCAGAGTCCTACTGTGGCAACAAGCCCCAAAATCAAGTAATTAAGTGGCAACATGCCTAGGCAAATGAAACAAAATAAACAGAAAAGTCCAACATTAGATTCCTATTTTAGGGGCAAAGAGGCTCAAAGCATGGAGGAGGACTGTGAGGTCAGAACTCTTGCACCAAAAGCCCCAAATGAAAATACAAGCTGGATAAAGGCCAAAAAGGACCTTAAGAAGCAGATAAGAGAAGTGGGGGAAAATTTGGGAAGAGAAATGAAAAAGATGCAAGAAAAGTATGAAATGACAGTCAACAGCCTGACTGAGGAAAATAATACCTTAAAAAATAGACTAACTCAAATGGCAAAAGAGGCTCAGAAAGGTAATGAGGAGAAGAATGCCTTAAAAAGTCGAATTTGCCAAATGGAAAAAGAATCTCAAAAGCTCACTGAGGAGATTCATTCCTTCAGAGTTAGACTGGAGCAAATAGAAGCTAGTGACTTTATGAGAAATCAAGATACTATTAAACAGATCCAAACAAATGAAAGAAGAGAAGGCAATGTGAAATATCTCATGGGAAAAACCATTGACCTTGAAAATAGATCCAGGAGAGATAATTTAAAAATTATTAGACTACCTGAAAGCCATGATCAAAAAAAGAACCTAGAAATCATCCTTCAAGAAATTCTCAAGGAAAATTGCCCTGATGTTTTAGACCCAGTGGGGGAAATAGAGGTTGAAAGAATCCACCAATCACCTCCTGAAAAAGATCCCAAAAAGAAAAGTCCTAGGAATATTATAGCCAGGGTCCAGAACTCCCAGATCAAGGAGAAAATACTACAAGCAGCCAGGAAGAAAAAAATTTCAATATTGTGGAAACACAATCAGAATAGCCCAGGGCCTGGCAGCTTCTACACTGAGGGATTGAAGAGCATGGAATATGATATTCCAGAGGGCAAAAGATCTGGGATTGAAGCCAAGGGTCACCTACCCAGCAAAACTGAGTATCTTGTTTCAGGGGAAAATATGGTCATTCAGTGGAATAGAGGACTTTCAAGCATTCTTGATGAAAAAACCAGAGCTGAATAGAAAATTTGACATTCAGATGCAAGAAGCAAGAGATGCTTGAGAAGGTAATCAAGGAAAAGAAATCAAAAGGAACTTATCAAAGTTGGACTATTTACATCCCTACATGGAAAAACAATAACTGTTTCTGATGAAACCTTTCTCATTATGAAAATAATTGAAGAAGGGTACATGGCATATGTTCACAGGTATACATGGATAGAGGGCACAGGTTGAATTTAATGGGAAGGGATGTTTTTTTTTTTTTTTTTGGAGGGCAATTGGGGTTGGGTGACTTGCCTGGAGTCACACGGCTGGGTTTTTGCTTGTGTGTTGGGTGTCTGGGGCCGGATCCGAGCTCGGGTCCTTCTGGCTCTGGGGCCGGTACTCTGCTCCTGCACCACCTAGCCGCCTCAAGGAAGGGATGATTCTTAAGAGGTGAAGTCAAGAGGTGAGAGAGGAAAGTGGCAAGAGGAGATGGAGAGAGACAGAGTAGGGTAAACTATCTCATGTAGAAGAGGCAAGGGGAAGTATTTGCAGAGAAGGGGAACAACAGGAAGGCAAAAAGGCAAAAGCATATTCTCATTGAAGTTGGCTCAAGGAGAGAATCACATACATACTAAATGGAATATCTTACCCTCACTCTCTCTCCTGAGTAGGGGAAAGGGGGATGAGAGGGGGGATGATGGAGGGGAGGGCATTCTGGGGGTGGGGAGTTTGGAAGTACCCACTATCAAAGAGGGACAGGATCAAAGTAGGGAATGGACCAGGTGGGAGGTGAGACGGGTGGGAGGGAAATATAAGCAGTCTTTTACAATATATCTACTATGGTAATGTTTTGCATAGCTGTACACGTACAACACATACTGAATTGCTTATCTTCTCAGAGGGAGTGGGAGACAAGGGAGGAAGGGAATGGATCTGAAAATCGAAGTTTTAAAATTAAATGTTTCATAAGATGTCCAGGCATTGGGGCTCAGGGATTCACCTTGCCCTAATGGCAAAGTCGAAGGGGATATGGGAGAAGATATGGGAGAGAGCAGATTAGATGAGGGGATATCTAGTGGGACTGCTATTCTGGGTTGGTGGGTAGCGAAAAAATGGGGAAAAAATGTAACTTATAATCTGGTGGAAATGAATGATGTAAACCAGAAGTTAATAAAGCATTTGTTTAATTAAAAAAAAAAAAGATATTAACCTCTATAGTCTTGTGAATACTATCTCCATGGTATCTTATTTGTCTTTCCATTTCTTTTCACTTACACAAAATAAAAACAACAACTGGGTTGGCTCAGTTTTTGTCAACTTCCACCTACACTACTAAAAATCCCCCTCTAATTAACCTTCCTGTCTTAGTCTATCCTCTTTCCAATTCATTCAGCTATTAAAAATGGTAATGCAAAATCACAGATCTGTCCATATTTCCCTTCTGGTCAAAAAGCTATATTCATTCACTCTTGCTCTCAGATAAAATTCAAACACCCATGGCTGGTATTTAAAGCCTGTCACAATCTGACTTTCACTTACCATTTCAGTTAGGTAACACATTACTATATTATCCAACTAAATTGGACTCTCTTCAATTCCTCATTCATCACAGAAATATATAGTTGGGAAAAACTTCAATAGCCAAATAATTTCACTACTCATAAATACCTGAAAAGTATTTGTTTAATTTCAATTTGAATGCTGCCTGAAAAGACAAACCACCAAATCTTGAAGCAGACCATTCCACTTTGGGAGAGTTATAATTGTTGGAATATTTTTTTTCGGAAATCAATCTTGAATTAGCTTCATTACAACTTTGACTCATTTCTCTTAAATTTGTTCAGTGGGGAATAAAAACACAAGTCTTATTGTCTATTATATATTTTTTGTTTTGTTTTTGTTGTCTCATAAGATCTTGGAAGACATTTCTGAGATGACTGAGATGTTGAAAGGCTTCCCATTATTATAGAAACTTTAGAAGCAAGTACTTACATGATACAGAATACTTAGGGCAGACATATTGAGGCATGCAAAGGATCTTAGTTTGTTTTCGGGGTGGAGGTAGGGTTCCAGTGATCTTGAATTAAAGATTCCCTCCAAAGTTTGGTGTTTGAAAGACAGGATAGGGAAAGATGAGAGGAGACATGAGGGTAAGAAAGGATAAGACAGAAAGGGGAAAGATGATGGGTACAAATGGATTCCGGATTCCAAACTCAGACAAGGTGAAAAGAGCAGTTGTGGAAGTTAACAAAAAGGAGACCCAGGAAATGCCATGTTTCTTTTCCCTGATTTTCCTAGACCTCATCGCTAGACCAATTGCACTCAGATATTAAATTTTAGCTATTTTCTGAATCAACTCATTTCTCACCTCACCTCTAGATTTATTGGGATTAGAAGGGAATTTGTAAGGAATATGATTTTATCTGTAATATTCATCTTAGACTTATATGTTGTTTAAATATTTATCTTCACTTTTGTGTTAATGCCAGTAATAAATTACAAGGTTGTGTGTGTGGGGGGGTGTTGGGGGCAGGGGTGTCTAAGACTATATATTCAGAGTTTAAGATCATATATCCAAAGTCATATAATAAGGGAAGGCTGCATATAGGAAAGAGGTAAAGATCTGGGATTTGGAGAATAAGAATCATCTTAATAGAATATGGAGCAAAGAAAGGAAATTCCAGGAGGGAAAAATCAATAACATGATACTAGCCAAAGAGGTGAAAAGGGATGCAATGTACTTTGGCACAGATGAAATCACCTGACTAGAGCTCAAGGGTGTGCTGGGGAACTAGCTCATTTATTCAGCTTTTTGTTTCTTTTCCTTTTTCTTTTTTCAGAGACCGGACAAATGTTCTAGCCAGATATTTGACTACAAATATGCTTTATGCAAAATTCCAGTATGTTTTTAGGTCCCATTAGCTCCCATGACATTTTCCCATTGTCTTCTTTTCCTCCTTTTTCATCCCCCTTTTTCTCAGTCAATTGCTGTCTCTAGACTACCAGACTTTAAAATTTCCCATCAAAGAAGTTTTGAGGAGAAAATGGAAGAACTATTCAAAGTTTCCCTTAAACCCAAGGATTGGTATCACACTTTATATCACTACAGACCTTTTTCATTTTTTGACTCAATGGCCAAAGTTAGAACATTAAAGCTCAATTTTTTGGTTCTGCTACATAATTCAAGTATGATAGTGGGCAGGCATCTCATTTTCTCTGAATCTCAGTTTCCTCCTCTTGAAAACTGGAATGTTAATGCTTATAGGACTTATTTCACGTGGTTGTCACTGGAGTATAAATGATACAGTGATTAAAAATTGGTAAAATATTATACAACTAAATGTTATCAGCAGCAATGTTGTTATAATGCTAACATTGCCACTTACTACCTCTGTATTGTTGTGAAGAGAATAAGAGCGAGCTGAGATCTGGGTTTTAATAAATTTAAGCAGGGATTTATTGATCAAGCATGCAAGTGCCTGGAATATACATTCCGTCTGTGTGTGTGTGTGTGTGTGTGTGTATTTCTGTGTGTGTGTGTGTGTGTGTATCTTCTAAATTCAGATAGAAACAAAAGGGTAAGGGTGGATGGGAGAGGATAAGGGAGGGATCTTTGGAGAAAGAAAGTAAGTTAAGTAATAGGAGGGCAAGGTAGTAGGTAGAAGTAAAGTAGAGGAGTCAGGAGGGATACAAAAATAAGAGATACACAAGAAAAATAAAGATCAGGAGTAGAATTTATTAGGAAAAAAAAACCAAGAGTAATAATGGTTTCAGACAAAGTCAAACTTAAAATACTCTTGGAGTTATAAACTGATTCAACCATTCTTGAGAGTAATTTGGAACTTTCCCCAAATAGCAACTAAATTGTACATTGTGATACTGTAATTCCACTACTAGGGCTGTATCACAAATAGATCATAAGAAAGAAGAAAGAACCTCCATGTGCAAAAATATCTATGTGAGTAATTTTGTAGTGGCAAAATATTTGAATCTGGGGGGATACCCCTCAATTGAGAAATAAATGAATAAGCTGTGGTGTGTGTGTGTGTATATATATATATATATATATATATATATATAATGGATAATCATTATGCAATAAGAAATGATGAAGTGGCAGATGTCACAAAACCCTGGAAAGACTTATACAAAGAGATGCACAGTAAAATGAGCAGAAGCAGGAGAAAATTGCACACTATCAGCAACACTGCAGGATGATCTACTACAAATGACTCATCACTTCTCAGCAACGAAATGATCCAAGACAAGTACAAAGTACTCACAAAGGAAAATGCTATCCATATCCAGATAAAGAACTGATGGCCTCGGAATGCAAATTGAAGCATTATTTTTCACTTAATTCTTTCTCATGGTTTTTTTTTCCTTTTGATCTGTGTTTTCTTTTACAACTGTGACTAATATGGAACTATTTTTACATGATAGCACATGTATATATTATACCAAATTGCCTACAATTTTGAGAAGAGAAGGGAGGAAAAGAGAAAAATTTGGAACTCAAAAATTTTTTAAATGAATGCTAACAATTTTCTTGACATGTAACTGGGTAAAAATTAAATACTACTTTAAAATTCAATAAAACATCCCCAGTCTGCATTACATATCAAATTTTATGAACAATCATCTTAAAAGGCAGAAATAAGCATTTCCTAATCATTTACATGTTCTGGGCACTGTGTTATTTTCTGGGGATATAACTCCGAGAAAAAAGGAAAAAAATGCTCAAATATCTTTGTCCACCAAAAACTCATATTCTAATTAGAAGTATATAATATACAAAAGTAACTGAAAACAGTGAGAAAGGGAAAGGTACCTACACAGAGATATAACGCTGAACTTCACAGAGCTAGATTTAGAGCTGGGAGAGGAATGGAAATTCAGACTGATTGACCTAAGCCTCTCACCAAAATAGAGCTCCCAGGGAAATTCACCAAAATAAGAAGGGAGCTGGAGGGTGAATCGATGTTCCTACATGAGAAGATTCCAGGTACTGAAGGCAGTTCCAGTATGGAAAGGTAGTTGAGTCACTAGTGAAATTTGTAGACTCATTTCTACTCTTACTCATGATTGCCTAAAGTTCTTTTTGTACATATTGGGATCAATACCCCTTCTACTAGAGAGGCAGTGTGATGTGGTGAGGAGATAGAAACCTTGGAGTCGTGAAGATCTGGATTCAAGTCTTACCTGTGACAAATTTTGAATATATGCTCCTCAAGAAAGCATTTAGCTTCTCAGTGGTCAAGGGAAATTGGTAAGATTAAGTTGCCTAGAAGGTGATGACATATAAAGAAGTTTCCTAATTTAGGATGTATCCTATGCTGCTGAAATCACTAGTTCATTCCCCATTCTGTACATTTTTTTTTAAATAGCAGTGTTTCTGAAGCTATATAGAAATGATTAAATATGACATGACTTGAGAAAAAGCAGTCATTGGTTTATTTTGACAATGGAAAATAAAGTTAAAGATCATGGAAGTCCAAACAGTGGCAACCAGTAGAAAACAATGCACAAATAAAGTGATTCCATAACCCAAGAGTAGAATATGTGATGTCTGAGTGATTCATGACGAAAATACAAGGTGGACTGCTCAAGCTGTAGGAGCAAAAGCAATCAATGGAAATCCCAGGTATCCACACAATCAAAAAAAAAAAAAAACCTAGATGAGCCTCAGAATACTTCAAAGACTTTCTATGGTGATTATAGGAGAATAAGTACAAAATAGCACAGAATGAAAGATCAGTGATGGGAATTATTTATCCATTCTTAGAAGTAGTACTAACATAAAATTACAGATTTGTTGAAGTATCAAAAGTAATATGTAGGATATATTTTTAAAGATAGACTAAATTGGTAGCTGGATGAATTAGGAAAGAAAACTTGGAAAAGGTGAGGTGAATCAATGCAACCATCTAAGCTGGAGGAATAAGTTAGTTTAGAAGCATTTAGTGTTAGGGTCAAATTTTGTAAGCAGTTACATTGTGCCAGACATCCTAAACACTGGAGAACGAAGTAAAGAATAAATAAAAAGTAGAGAGATAAAAAATAAATAAGTGAATAAATTAATTAATTAATAAAAAATACACATATGAATAAATAGATAAACAGCATTAATAGTCCATACATTCAGGTCGGGTACATTCTAATGGGGTAGAGAGTGTGTATTTACACTTAAGATATATGCATCTTAAATGGGAGGTGTTCATCCTTTGCTCTGAAAGAGGCCCAATGACATCAGCAGTGTTATGTCTTGTCTTGCAAGTGAATTGAAATTAGGTGAAGCAGAACTGCACAAAAATGAACATATGATGGAAAATTCTGATAACTTTCTGCTCATTAAACAAAATGTTGGAAATTCACCAAGAATTATTCCTTGGTATAGAAGAAAACTGTGAGTAAAAGTTTCCACCCCCACAGTTTTCAGAATAATAATAATAAAAAAAAAACACTTTAGTAGATTTATAAGGCTGCCATGGGTCTTCTATATCTCCAGCACCACTGATGGCAAATTAGGAATACCTTCTGCAGACAATGACATGGGCAAGATCAATCATTCCTTCCTAACCAGACTTTTCCATAATTTCTTCAGCCTGTGATTTCAAGTACTTATGCAAATCTTAATCTTCTTTCACTGTCTTATCTGAGACCTTAAAAGCATTTGAAAAACAAACTAGCACAATACTCATGATATCTCAACTTCCCTTATGTAAACAAGCTTCCACAACCCAGTTGCACATTTTTTTCCAGGTCATCAGATACCTCCTCTAGATTTAACAAACTCACAGAGCTCCTCATTGTTCATAACATCCCAGATACCATCACAGGCTGAGATGATAAATTCATCCTCTTGTGCTCTTAAAATTTCATAAACCACAGGCTGCAGAGAAACAAGTTTTTTGGTTTTTTTTAAGGTCATTGCCCTCCCCACATATGTAATCATAGCCCCTCCCAGAGCTCGAGAAACTGCCAATAAACCATTTAATTGCTGTATCATTACACTGTCTTCTGCATTTTGGATTCCCTCCTTTTCCCTTGGATTGCAAGGTTTGTTATCCTGGGATGAAAAGCAGATTTATCTATTCACTTGAATCTCCACTATTGATAAAGTAGGTATGTTCAGGTGAAATCATAACTCTCACTGCATTTGAGTCACTCCTGGCAATCCCATTTCTGAGATCTTAAAAGTTACCCATGTATTCACCAATTTTCAAGAAGCCAATCCTGATTTCCTTTCTTAACGTTTTTCCACTGAAGGTTCAAGAGCAGATCCAGGTTTTCTGGTGCCCTAAAATCTTTATTATTAGTAATCTTCCCTAACAAGTGTGTTGAGCAGTAATTTACTACTCGAGATCCAGCATGATTATCATAAACAGCAAAAAATGACCAGCTTCCCAAGGCATGAGGAATTCCTACAACGCTGTGTGACTATATTCCTTTTCTGCTCTCCATCTTTGCTTGCTGCTTAGACCAGCCAGAAGGCCAACCATCTCTGTCTGCGTTTTGTTTAAAAATATACTGATGATTAGCATTAATCTGGGGCGGGAAGACCGAGAGGTCCCTCGGGTTTCGCTCCGGCCCCTCAGAGTTCCACTCCACGCCGCCGCCCTTAACCATGGTATCCCAATGGAGGCGCGGCCCCGCGCCGCCACTACTTCTTCCTCTGCCGCAGCTTCTGCCAACCCCGTCATCTCAAAGGCTGTTTACACCTTCTGGCCCTTCCCATCACAGCTGCCACTTCCTCCTCCTCTCCACCTCAGCGTCTCTCTGGGGCATCTTGCAACCACTGAGAAACTCCACGTGGTGGTGGTGGGGGGGGGGGGGGTGACAGGGTTGAACTTGTGAGGGAGGAAAATCACTTTTTTGGTTGAATGAAGAATGGATTGGCAGAGTTAAGGCAGACTGACCCTTAGCAGGCTACTGCAATAATCCAGGCATGCGGTGATGACAATTTCAGATGACAATTTCAGAGAAGAGAAGGGATTCAGTAGAGTTTATTGAATACAGTAATGTGTGTGTGTGTGTGTGTGTGTGTATGAATATAGTAAATTCATCCTCTTGTGCTCTTAAAATTTCATAAACCACAGGCTGCAGAAATGTTGCAGAGGTGAAATCAACGTACTTTGGAAACAAGTTGCATATGAGAATTAGGTATAGTAAACTAAGTAAGATAGTAATCCAGAGTGATTTATTTAATCGTAAATCACCTGATTGTGATCCCGAGGGACTGGGAGAATGGTGTGCTTGACAGCAATAGAGAGGGATAGAAGAGAAATAATGTGTTCTGTTTGGGATTGTCGTTTGCCCTTTGTTTTTGAAGAGTACCAATGACATTATGGGGTCTTGGCTTGAGCATAAATTGTATTAAAGAGAGGCAAAGTAGCACAAAGGCATAAGCCTCACTTTCTCTTCCAGAATCATCAAAGTACAGTGGCAAGAGAGAAGTCGGGACTACTGAGGATGGCCCTGGATGCAGTAAATGACCTTGCCATCTTGGATGTTTAACTTCCACAGAGGTAGCTTCAGTCACTTTCATGGCTATTGGATCTAATTATTCTTATCTGCCATTCCACAGGGGCAAGGTTCCAGATAGAAATTCCCCTAACTCACTGACAGTTTTGAGGCTTGTCAGTTACCCTCAACTTGGTCTGTCTGCTGATATGGTTTCAAAAGAGTATGGTCACTATACAGTCTGTAGCTTCTTGGAGTCATAGGTGGGAGCTGGGTGGAAGGTGGATAAGTATCCCTAAAAAGGGGTCACCAAACTCTCACACCAGAGATGCTAGTCCTTCCCAAACAACTGCTCTGTTTGGAATATGATTAATTTAAGATGTCTACTTGGCATCTAATTTGAGATGTCTCAGATTGAAGGTCAGCAGAGAAGTTAGAATATAATAGGCCAATTTGAAAATCATCAGCATAGTGATGTCAATTACATCTATGGGTTCTGGTAAGAATACCAACTGAAGTATTATATATAGAGAAGAGGACCCAGGAGAGAACCCTGGGGGACAACTATTGTTGGAGGTCATTGCCTAGATGAGGGCACAACAAAAGAATCTGAACAGGAATGGTCAGATGAGTAGGGGGAGAAAGAGTAGACAGTGGTGAGATTTAAGTAGAGTCTTGAAGGATGCTAGAGAAGCCAGCATGTGGAACTAAGGAGGGAGAGCATTCTAGGAATGAGGGACAACCCTGTGAAAACATAAAGCCAGGAGATGGCATTTCATTTAATTGGAATATCATGAAGGGCAGTGTTACTTATGGAATGCATTCATGAGAGGAAAATGTAAGAATGCTGGAAAGGTAGGAAAGTTTCCGGTTTTCAATGGTTTTAAAAGATAAATAGACAAAGTCATATTTGATCCTAGAGTTAATAGTGAGTCAGTAGAGTTTACTGAATTTAGTAATGACATGATTAGACCTGGGAATATCACCTTAGCAAATGAGTGGAGAGTAAACTGGAGCAGGAAGAGATCTGAGTCAGGAGGTACAACAAACAGTTATTTCTCTATTCCAAGCAAGAGGTGTGAGTGTGTGTGTGTGTGTGTGTGTGTGTGTGTGTGTGTGTTTGCGCACGTGTGTTTATAAAGGAACATATAAGGGAAATGTGAAGGCAAAATTGATAATACTTTGAAACAGTTTGTATGTGTAATTTGAGTACAAATAAAGAATAGAAGATGACACAGGTTGTGAGCTTTGGTGTCTGCAAGGATCTTGGTTATGACAGAAAACAGGGATATTTGGAACAGAATATTTTTACAGATATTTAGCTCAATACTCAAATTCCGTTTGTGAGTGAAAAAAATCATGTAATATTTCCTAAAAAGCCAATTATAAAGTTTAGAAATTTTCCTTTTGGTCTGATCTATGTGAGCACTCAATACAGAATAATTTTATGATATTTTACTATGAGCAAATTAGTTTACTAAACTTCACCAATTCCCTTCATTTCTACTCTGAAGACACAGCCCATGTCAATCTCAAAAATATTGGAATATATATTTTTCATTTCGACCTTGTAGGGGGAGAAACAGTATACCTGTTTGCAAATTAGTTTTTTTCTTTCTTTTAATTAAACAAATGCTTTATTAACTTCAGGTTTATATAATTTCTTTCCACCAAATTTTGAGTTACAATTTTCCCCCATTTTTCCCTACCCACCACCCCAGAATAGCATTCCCACAGGATATCCCCTCATCCAATCTGCTCTCTCCCATCTCTTCTCCCAGACCTCTTTTGACTTTTCCAGTACGGCAAGGTGAATAATCGTGCCCCAATTCCTGCACATCTTATCTCCCAATTATATGCATATTAGATGCATATAATAAATGCATAGCATTTATATATTTTTTTAAGAATCGTGGTTTTAAAAGGAAGATAAGCAACTCAGTATATGCTGTACATGTGTAGCTATGCAAAACATTACCTTAGTAGATATATTGTAAAAGACTTACTATATTCCCTCCCTCCTATCCAACTCCCCACCTGGTCCACTCCCCACTTTGGTCGTGTCCTTTTCAAAAGTGGGTGCTTTCAACTCCCCCCCCAGCCTGCCCTCCCTTCCATTGACCTCCCTCTCATCCCCTTCTCCCCTACTCTCCTGTAGGGTGAAAAACCCTATTTAGTATGTATGTCATTCTCTCCCTGATCCAAATTCAATGAGGATAAGGTTTTGTCTTTTTGCCTTCCTGTTCTTCCCCTCCCTTGTAACCATTATCCCTTGCTACTTCTATATGAGATCGTTCACCCTATTCTGTCTCTACTCATATCCTCTCATTATATTCCTCTCTCACCTCTTAATTTCACCTTTTAAGTATCATCCCTTCCTATTAAATTCGACCTTGTGCCCTCGATCTATGTATATGTGAAAATGTATATACACACATTCACATATGCCCATATACCCTTCTTCAACTACCTTCATACTGAGAAAAGTTTCATCAGTTACACTTATCATTTTTCCCTGTCCGAATGTAAATAGTTCAACTTTGATAAGTTCATTATGATTTCTTTTCCCTGTTTACTTTCTTAAGCATCTCTTGCTTCTTGTGTGTGAATGTCAAATTTTCTATTCAACTCTGATTTTTTCATCACGAATACTTGAAAGTCCTCTATTCCACTGAATGGCTATATTTTCCCCTGAGACAAGATACTCGGTTTTGCTGGGTAGGTGATTCTTGGTTTTAATCCCAGGTCTTTGCCCTGTGGAAAATGATATTCCATGCCCTTTGGTCCCTCAGTGTAGAAGCTGCTAGGTCCTGTGCTATTCTGATTTGTTTCCACAATATTGAAATTTTTTTTCTTCCTGGCTGCTTGTAGTATTTTCTCCTTGATCTGGGAATTCTGGAATCTGGCTGTAATATTCCTAGGAGTTTTCTTTTGGGGATCTTTTTCAGGTGGTGATCTGTGGATTCATTCAACCTCTATTTCACACTCTGGGTTTAAAACATCGGGGCAATTTCCCTTGAGAATTTCTTGAAGGGTGATTTCTAGGTTCTTTCTTTGATCATGGCTTTCAGGTAGTCCAATACTTTTTAAATTATCTCTCCTAGATCTATTTTCCAGGTCAGTGGTTTTTCCCATGAGATATTTCACATTGCCTTCTATTCTTTCATTTGTTTGGATCTGTTTAACAGTATCTTGCTTTCTCGTAGTCACTAGCTTCCATTTGCTCCAGTCTAATTCTGAAGGCATGATTCTCCTCAGTGAGATTTTGAGATTCTTTTTTTCCATCTGGCAAATTGGGCTTTTTTAGGCATTCTTCTCCTCGTTGCCTTTTTGAGCCTCTTTTGCCATTTGAGTTACTCTATTTTTAAGGTGTTATTTTCCTCAGTCAGGCTGTTGACCCTCATTTCATACTTTTCCTGCATCTTTCTCATTTCTCTTCCCAATTTTTCCTCCATTTTTCTTATCTGCTTCTTAAGGTCTTCTATGGCCTGTAACCCACTTGTATTTTCATTTGGTGCTTTTGTTGCAGGATTTCTGACCTCCCAGTCCTCCTCCTTTTCCCTTCATAGATCCTCATTGCCCCCAAAATAGGAGTCTAATGTTGAATCTTTCTGTTTATTTTGTTTCCTTTGCCTAGGCATGTTGCCACTCAATCACTTGACTTTTGAGCTTGTTGCCACAGTAGCACTCTGCCACCAGACAGGGGACCTTCTGTCCCAAACATTGGGGCATTCTCAACTGCCTGAGGTATTAGTTGGGTGGCCTCTCTGAAGCCTCCACACACTCTGGCAAGCTGGTGACACACCCCAAACCTCCAACCCAGACTGCAATCCAAATCCAAGAAGGGTAAAGCAAGAGCGATTACCCCACAGACTGATTGCCACATCCCCCAATAGTTTGCAGGCCAGGAGCTGAAGCTGCAACTTGGCAATGTGTAGCAAGCTGCTGGCTCCTCAGCCACTTCTTGCCCCCAGTGGAAAGAGGCCACTTCCTCTCCCAACCAGTCCCAAAGTCCAAAAGGCACTGACCTCTCACTTTTTCCTAGGCATCTATGTGTTGATAATTCTGGAAACGCCACAGATGCTGGTTTTCTGGGGTCCCTCCATCTGGCTGCTGGTCAGGCTACCCTGTGGCTAAAACCTCTGACTCATTGGGACCTTGGCTTGGCTCCCAGAGTGCTGTGTTAGCTGCTCCCTGCTGGGCTGCCAGGCTATCTTAAGTGGGAGATTAGCTTCTCTATGTCATTTTGTGGGTTCTGGAGCTCCATAGGTCATTCACGGTCCCCCTTTTACAAAACTTTTGAAGTGGTGTGGGCAAGAGCTCTGTGGAAGTGCTGTTTCTGCTCTGCCATCTTGACTCCACACCCCTCTGCATCACTTTGCCCAGGCATATTGCCACACAATCACTTGACTTTTGGGGATTGTTGCCACAGTAGCACTCTGCCACCAGACAGGGTACCTTCCATCCCAAATGTTGGGGCTTTCTCAACTACCTGAGGTATTAGTTGGGTGGCCTCTCTGAAGCCTCCACACACTCTAGCAAGCTGGTCACACACACCAAGATCTCCACCCCAGATTGCAATCCAGATCCAAGAAGGGTTAAGCAAGAGCAGTTACCCCACACACTGATCACCAGATCCCCCTATAGTTTGCAGGCCAGGAGCTGAAGCTGCAACTTGGCATTGTGGCACAAGATGCCTGGCTCCTAAGCAGCATCTCACCCTCAGGGGAAGAAGCTGTAAAGCTCTCCCAACCAGTCCCAAAATACATAGGGTGCTGACCTCTTACTTTGTCCTATTCATCTATGTGTTGATAGTTCTGGAAACACCATAGCTGCTGGTTTTCTAGGGTCCCTCCAGCTGGTTGCTGGTCAGGCTTCCCTTGGGCTAAAACCTCTGACTCATGTGGACCTGTGTTCAGCTCCCAGAGCACTGTGCTGGCTGCTCCCTGCCAAGCAGTCAGGCTGTCCTCAGTGGGAGGTTAGCTTCTCTGTGTCATTTTGTGGGTTCTGGAGCTTCAGAGTCCCCCTTTTACATAATTTTGAAGTGGTGTGGGTGAGAGCTCTGTGGACATGCTGTTTCTACTCTGCCATCTTGACTCCTCTCCCTCTAAAAGAGAGTTTTAATGCTTGGCAGTTCAGCTCAAGAAAGGACATCAGTGTTCAGTAACTTATCTTGCCAGATGATTTTCAGAATCTTTTTAAGAAAATTCAAAAGAAAATGATTCAGTTTCTTGATATGGCACCTATATACTGTCCAGGTTTCATGGGCATAAATAATGAGGTCAGAGTATAACAGCTCTGTAGCCTTTCAGTTTGGTAGTTGGTCTACTACCTCCTTTGATATCTTCCTTCATAGCCTCCCAACCATTTAGCTAGCACATGCCAATAAACCTCATTATCTATGTGTACATCCCTGGAAAGCACATTACCAAATGTAAGTGAAATTATCCACAAATATTCTGAATTTCTACATTTGTTCTAATCAATATTTTTGTTAGAATTATCCAAAGCTCATAGAAAAAAAAATGACGTCTCTGAGCATTGTCTTACTGTCTACATCTTATTTACTTCAAATAATATTTCCTTTATGAATTTAGATGATAAGGCACTTGGAGTAGGTGAGTTCATGACTCATATTGGGTTGTTATCTCTGATTCCTTTCAGCATAACATGGTTTCCTTCATTCTTTTTTTTTATTTTTGAAGGTTTCTTTTTGATTTGCTATATTGCATGACTCCAACTCATGATTTTTTAAAATTCACTTGATGCATACTATTTTCCCACCCCCCTCACCATCATTTTGTGTGTAACAATTTAAATGTGCTTCTTACAAGCAACTAATTATAGGATTTCATTTTCTTATTCAAACTGACCTTTTTTTTTTTCTTTTGGATTGTTTAAACCTTTCACATTTACAGTAATGAGTTCGGACTATAATTTCCTCCATTTGACTCTGTTTCTTTTTTCCCAAGGTTTTTTTTTTATGATACCCCTTCTCCAGAGGTAAGCAGATTATTATGTTCCTCCAGCTACTTTAATCCCTTGTACTTTAATCATTTTAGGCTATCTGTATCCCCATTGACTTTCTTCTTCTCACCTGTGATACGTTCTCCTTTTTGTTAGTCCTTTCCTTTTAGTTTTCTTTATTACTTAATTAATCCTATCCTTATCTAGTTAAGAATTTCTTCCCTTTCTTTTCCCCCTCTCAGTTAGTCAAAAAGATTTCCCTTTCCTCTCCTCCTTTCCAGCTAGTCTTAATTATTACATTTTAAATTGTCCATTTTGCACTCCTTTCCAAAAGAGATTTCTCTCACTCAATTTTTCTTAACCATCTTGTCTTTCTATTTACTTTAGAGCCTCTCTTTTTTTTCATGACTCCTATAATCATTAGGTATCTCTTTTCTTTGTATTCTTCATGCAAATAAAGCTTCCTAGTAATCCATTCTATGCCTTCTTCCACCAGGAAGAAAAAAAAATGTAGGTTTTCTTCCACCACCTTGTAGGGCTTAGACTATGAGTCCTTCTTTTCCATTGTTCTTCACTCCCAGAACAATGTCAATTATTATAGGTGTCAGAGATCTCATTACCCTATGGTAGGGTTGCTCATTCACCACATTCCTGATTATACACATCACCACTGATCTGTACCTTCTCCTGGTCACCATTCCCCTCTGACATTTACCTCAAAGTCTCCTTGTTTCCATGTTCTGACATTTCCATAGCTGCCAGTTGGCCCCAGGAATTCCAACCACGCCATCCCAATGAAGTATATATAGACTTTTCAAACACCAAAATCCCTTTGCCTTCATTCAGTGTAAGGTCCTCATCTCCCTTTCCTAAGGATATCTCTTTTTCTGTTGTAGAATTTATCAGTGTAACTGCCTTCCATCAACAAAACAAGGACCCCTTCCTTTTTTCTCATTTTGAGTCTTTCACCCCTTTTCCTCACCCACTTCACTTTAGGCTTTTCTCTTCTGAGACTATAGAAACCACCTCATTTTCACTATTAGCCTTCTATTTGATACTGGCAGATTAGGTACCCCTCTCTATGCTTCCTGATTTATTCTCACTTAATGTACCTTTCTAATGTATAATGTAATCCCCCCAAAACAGAACAAAACAAGACAAAACAGAAAACACTAATTTATTATGTAGTCAGGATATCTCCATATTCTGTACTTAATGTCCTCTGTCTGCCTCTTCATTGTTATGTCTAACTGGATTTCCACCATCACACCTGGTCCTTGTGCACATTTAAAAGGAAATCTCTTACTGTTCTCCCTGTTGTCACTCTGATGCTATTGCTATCCTTGCCTCCTGTGTTTATTCTGTCCTCCTGCATTCCCATTGGTGGTGGTGTTTGAGAAGTAAATAATCTTTTAAGTTCCAGCTTTCTAAAAGCATTTTAAACTTTTTGTTCTTGAACATCAGTCTCTTTTTGTGTATTATTAAACTCAGACTTGCAGGAAGGTTACCCTAGGCTGCATTTTGAGGTCCATTGCTCTTCAGAACACATTGCCATTCCTTCTTTTGTTTTCTAATAGAGCTATAGTAGTCTTGCATTATTTGAATGTAAGTTCCTTTTAACTTTGAGGTCTTTCTCCTGACACCTTACAGAAACTGTTGCTGAAGTGAATTGTTAGATTTAACTACTATGTGTCTCTGAGTTTGCTGTCCTTTTATAACCTGGAGGTGATATTTAAATTAGTTCAATTAGAATTTCGTTTTCTATATTCAGAAATTTGTAGTAGTTTTTATTTTTCCCCTGTCAAACCCTTCAATATTGTGTCAAGATTTTTTTTGCCATGTTTTGTTCTTCTAGGTGACATACAATCCTTAGGGTTTTTTTTTTTTCTATACATTCTTTCTTGGTAATGTTTTGCTTCCATAGTGAGTATATTTTCTCTTAATTGTTTTTTCTTCTCTTCTGGTGGATAGTGCTTCACTTCTATATATTTGCATTATGAATCTATTCTTTAATGTTTCTTTAATGAGGCTTGCAAATGCAAATTCCAGTTTCTCTATTATCATTATTTTTTTCTATTTAGCTAATAAATTTGTTCTAATAATTTTCATTTCTCTTTTGAACTACTTAAGAACAGCATGTTGTGGTTCCACATTCTCATCAAATACCATGTGTTCCCCTATCTTAAGTGCTGGATCATTTACCTTTGTTTTCAGTTTTTATTCCTAGGTGCTTGAACTCATTTACTATATCTTGAGGCCACATTTCCTTCAATTGCTACTGTTTTCCTGTTAATTTTTCTATTTGTGTTCAATGTCTTCAAGTTTCTTCTTCTTGAAATTTTTGGTAATTCATGCCACCCCCCCTCTCCCGCAACTTATTTTTTTCTACCATTCAGTTTCTGACTCCTTCCCCTCTGTGGTTTTCTTTTTGGTTGCCTCTCAAAGCATCACATTCTCCTCCTGCACTGGGCAATTCACAGTTGGACAGTTTAGTTCTGTGGCCCCAGTGACTTTTATTTTTTTTTCATATGCTGGAATTTATTATTTATGCTGAAGAACAGGTTATGGGGGGTGCAAGAAAGGAACCAGGGAGCAGAGAGTCTCTCATCTATGTCTCCTCCAGAGGGGTTGATCCTGATTTCTGAGCCTTGGTCCAGGGAACACAAGGAAGCACACAATAAAATGAGGTTCCAGGGGTACAGGTTGAAGAAAATACCGGGGGTGACCCAAGTTACACATCCAGCCAGAGGTGGGGGCTGGAATTCTCCTTAGATCAGCAGCACTGCTTCCTTTTGGGAACTGAAGCCCAGTGATAAGTTCCATCCCACATATTTCTTATAAAACATTCTTGTAGTTAAAGTCTTTGTGCTAAAGAATTCTTTCTTCACCTCTCTAATTTCTTGTACTTTGCTTCTAGTTTCTTTGAATATGCAGCCAACTTGTAGGCTGCCTGGTCAAGAACTGCTACTTGCACCTCAATTAAAGTGATCTTATCCAGATAAGGCTGAAGGGCTGCATATTTCTTGTTTAAGTGCTTTAGTTTTCTACTTATGTTTACTACAGTATTTTTCATTTCTAGATGCTTCAAGCTAGTCAGGTTGTTCATATTTTCCAGAAGTTTATAATCTTTTTTGGTGGCTGTAAGCTTGCCCATCAGGTATGTGGCCATTTTGGAGAAAATGTCCTGGCACAGCCCTGTGATGTCTGCCTAGACAGGCTCCATGGCCTCCTGCGCTGTCTCCACCATGGCATCGTCTAGGCTGGGGAAGGGAGGAAGGAGAAAGGATGGACAGAAGTTTGGGGAAGGGGAGGAGAGAGGAGAAGAGGGAGAGGAGAGGGAAGGGAAAGGGGACAAGAAAGTGGAAAAAGGGAAAGGGTGGGCAGTTGGAAAGGGAGATGAGGGGAGGGGCCCCCAGTGACTTTTACATGGTCAGAAATAACCCCTATTAGATGCTGTGCTCTATCTCTCAGGCTTGGTGGAATACTACATATTTCTTCCTCTCCTACATATGATTTCTTTTCTTTGTACCTCAATTTCTTAACCTGACACTACCAGATAAGAACTTTTCAGCAATGTGTTCCAAGACATCTGCTGTTCAGAGATTTTCAATTCCTTTGTTACAGGAATGTCTGCCCTACTGCTGGTCTTACTGGTTCTATGAAGTTGGTTCAGATCCATATTTGATAGTGCTATGGAGCTGTCTACCTCAGTTGACAATTCGAAGTTTTGTTGCATTGGTGCTACAATGTTGTGGCTTTCAGGAGGTTTTTGCTCCTGAGGGTCTGTGGTCAGCTGGCAATCTATCATACCTTAGACAAATTTCCAAATCCTGGAGATGAGATCTCCATAACACTAGAAGGAGAATGGGAAATAAATGGGAACAAGGGAGAAAATTTTCTTGGAAGGAAAAAAATAGGTTAGAACATGAATAATCTTATTTTAGTAACAATATTATTAAAAAATAATAGCTTCTCACCCAAAGAAAAAAAATGGCTGTGTTGCCTCTTTTTATTCCACCATTTTTGCTACCAGCTCTAGGATTATAAAACTGAGAGGAGTCTTCAGAGACAGCTAAGTACTACATTTTATAGTATTCTTGGCTTAGCATAAGGAAGTCTCTAGTCCAAATACTACATATTATTCTTACTAGTTATGTGACTATAGACAAATCACTTGACTTCTTTATGCCTCAGTTTCCCTTATGTAAAGTGAAGGGGTAATACTTGAAGGTCTTTAAGATATCTTCTAGATCTAAGTCTATGATCATATGATGTACAAGGTTCAAATTACCTCCAAAGTAGATATCCCAGGATCAGACGTTGCAGATGAATTGGAAATGAATCATAGAAATAACAAGAACTATAGGGATTTACAACTATTGAAATGGACCATAAAATTCGAGATTAACCTAGGTTTTATTTCTGAAACAGTGAAATGGAACAAACATTTAGCTAAGGAATCAGTTTCTCAAGAGTCAACTTTAATGACTATAAGGTGGGGCCGGGGAAAGCATATAGAAGTGCAGTTTGGCCAATCTAACAATGATATATAGCCATATGCTAAGTGGGTTTTATTAACTCTACATAATCTCTAACCCTGTGGATTTCTTCATTGGGAGGGTTACTAATTGAAGGAGGGTCACCATCTGTTCTGGGTCTTGAGAGGATACAAATAAATGACCTTAAATTCAAACAGAAGGTACGGTGCACTTACCTTGAATTATCTAGAGCCACTCTCACTGGCACCCACCTGTGTCAGCTTTTAGAATTTGGGGCTTTTGGCTGCTCTGGAAAGCAATAAATGACCCATAAAAGTCATCTTTATCAAAAGCACATAGAAAGCATACATTTGTTACTTTGCTTTAATATAATTTTCTCAAAAAAATCAATTATATTACGGCATTATTTTGTTCTTGCTATAAGGCATGGGACTCATCTAATATAATCCCTCCTTTTAAATATGTAGAAACAGATTCTGAGATGTTAAGTGACTTGCTAGTAATCACACAGATAACAAATTGTGGAGTTAAGATTTAATCCAAGGGCCTCTTACTTAACTAATTTTAACTGATATAATGTAGCTACCCAGCCATAAAATACCATAGCTAGTAAGGCCCTTAAAGGTTATTGATAATTCATTTATCTTTTCTCCTGTTCATGTTATATTATCCATATTTATTTTAAACAATACTCTCTCATCATCTGGTATGGTCTTGTAGATTCAGTCATTGGAAGTTTTTTTTTTTTTGCCAAGATTATATGAGTGCTAGTTCTGATGTCTGTGAAATAAAGAAAGGTGAACTCAAAACATCTTTTAAAAGAAATTAAGAATCCTCATAGGGAGAAGCATGCATGGAAATTTGTTTGTTTTGGAGGAGGGTCTTAGAGATAATGGATGCCAGTCCTCACTAGGGAAGAATTCAACTAAAGTACTATCCATGGGAGAAGAAGACAACTGTTTGATTCCTTCAATCACTAGATTTTAAATTCAGTTATTTTATTGAAAAACTGTAATTGCAATAATCTTCCTTTAAATTTCAGCACACAGGGACACAATTCCTGTCTCTCTATCTTAGTTATAGCTGTGCCTTTTTATCATGTGACACAGAGATACAAATTTCTCCCAACTAATTCAGTGAGATAGGAGAGTGAAATGAGTTCCAATCAAGGGCATTGAACTTGAGATAAGCAAACAAGTAAATTTCCAATGTAGTCTCAGGTACAAATTACCTTCTACACTAAGGCAAGGGATTTGCTCATTTAAAGAATTATGAATTATTGAGAAATGCTTCAGGCTAAATTGGCAAAGAGTGCATGTTAACTGTGCAATCAGGAACTTTCTCACACAAAATTACAGCAAAGAGAATTATTTTCAGAAACTAAATTGAAGAACTCATTGCAATTGAACGGTATCACACAGGATCTGTCTGCTGCTAATAGCTCTCTAGGTATCAAATCTCAAAGTAGGTCTAAAATCAAGACATTTGGGAGTGGTCTAGGGAGGAATCTTGAAATTTACTTCCACTTGACATTTTGGTGCAATGAATGTGAAACATCCTGTAGAATTTAAGGTCCTTGAAGATAGAGTCAGATGTCTTTTTCTGTATCCCCAATACCAGGCACAGGTCCTGTCATATTCCAGATACTTAATAAGGACTTGTTGATTGGTTCACTTGTGAATTAAAATTAGACAACCAAAATATTGAGTAAAAGTTCTCTGTGTCAAGCCCCATGCTGATTTCAGGGGATAAAAGTAGAGTTATAGTAATACTGTCTTTGTTCCTCAAGGAGCTTGCATTCATATAGGTGGAGATGCTACATATGGAAGACTTCAGCTCTAGGTTAGGTGGAGAAGGACAGTTATTCTTAGGGTAAAGATGCTGGGCAGTTGACTTTATATGAAGGTCTAGAAGAAGCAGTGGCTGAGAACATCTGGTGGTCCTAATGGAAAAAAAATGGTAGAAAATGTAGTGAGGCTGTGAGTCACTAGGGTCCTGCTATTCACTAGGCTCTTAGAAGTCTTGTATTTACTAGGTTTGTTCATTAAGGCCTAGGCAAGGGAATCAAGTTGGGAGGATGTCTCATACAACTTGCCAATGCCACTTTTCTCAGTGCCTTAGTTACCTTAGTTAGCACCTTCTCATGTTGAAATGCCATTTCCTAAATGAAGACTTTACCTAGGCCCCATTGTTAGTGCCTCACTCACACTGATTATTTTCATTCATTTAGTGTGTATTTTGAATTAATTTATACATGCACATATTATGTCTCCATTACATTGTAAGTTCCATGATGCAGAGATTGTGACTTTTTTTTCTTTCTTTTCTCAACATTCAGCAAAATAAATTGAACAGAGTGATGGTTAATAAATGCTTGTTTATTGGTTGCTTATTCACATTTGTAAAATGTATTTTATTTTTATTTTATGGAATAAAACAATCATTTCCATAACACAGTGCAATTAAAAAGGTGACTGCACATAAAATGGAAAATCTACTATGCACAAGTTGTTATTCCTTCCAAATATACAACAAAATTACCATGTAAATTTATTTATCCCTTTTTCCATTCCTCCCCCCTTGTTCTAGAGATGGTTATCATTAGATACAAATAGGTAGATAGATAAATAGATAGATAGGTAGATGATGATTTAGAGCATTTTTTTCATGTGATTATAACTTATTTCAATTTCTTCATTGGAAAACTTCCTGTTCATATCCTTTGAGTATTTGTCAATTGGGAAATGACTTGCTTTCTTATAGATTTGACAAAATATATATTTACATATGACATCTTTATCTGATAAACTGTCTATAACTCTTCCCCAATTTTGTACTTTCCTTCTGATCTTAGCTACATTCATTTTATTTATGAAAATCTTTTTTTAATTTAATACAATCAAAATAATCTATTTTTGTAAAGCCACACACGAGCAGCTTTCCAGAGGGCTGTTATTGTGAACAGCTTTCAGGGTTCTGATTACATAATATAGTGAACACTCTATTTATTCAATAACAAATCAGAGCAAAACATTCACAGAAAATCAAGGTACAGTATTCACAATGTTACAACTTATTACAGAAAAACAAAATACATCATTCACAATGACTTATTACTAAAAGAGTCACATAGTTTTCACCATAGTGGTCACAATACTTTTCAACAAATTCCAATCATTTAGTAAATCAGTCATTCAATCATCCTTAAGGAGGCTTGCCTTCTTAAAGGACACAAAATACAAAAGTCAAAGTAATCCACCCCTGGTTAGTATATTAATTTAATCAATCACAGAGTCCTTAATTCAATCATGAAGTACAATCACAAAGAAATTACAATTCCACCAGTTACTATTCAACAGAAAATTACACAATTCAGCAGACAGGGCTTCCAGCTATCTGACCATCACATCAATACCTGGTTAGTTAGTAGAGAGGGAAGCAACAAAATCTAGGTTTTCAAAGGTGGGGGCAGGGAGTTTAACATCTACTCAGAGTTCCATCTGGCTAAATCACACTACTCTTCCCAAAGTGAATCCAAAAGCAAAACCTCACATCAGGGTCAGTCACTACTCAGACAATTTCATCAGTCACTACTCAGTATCCACAGAAAGATCTTTTCAACTTGATGCAAGGCAGGTAGCTTCTACCTGAATCCACCAAACTGTCACCTGGGTTCAAAGGCAGACAGCTACCAGCTCCTTTTCCAGCTCTCTATGCAGTTCCTGTTCCACAATGAAGTTCATAGCGTCCAGTCTACCTTAAATCCTTCACAGTCTCTATTTCTGGGAAGTCAAGAATTAACAAAGCCACAAACAGATGAAGTACTGACACCACAGTCATGCTTCCTCTGACAGCTATAGCTGGCCATTGGAAGTCTTCAGCAGCTTGTTTGGCCTTTGGAAGTCCTCGGTAGCTTGGCTGGCCCTAAAGAAGCTCCATCACCACAAGTTCCCAGAAAATTCTGACTTTCCCAGCTGGAGGTTTTCCTTATATACAGTATTGCTCCTCCCTGTTGAGCCCCTTCCTGTTATGTCATCAGGGGCCCCCTGTTCAAACCCTTCCTGTCACATCAGCAACCACTGCTAACAATGGTAACAGTTTCTTTCACAGAGGCTTAATTCCAAACTAGGTGTTAAGTGTCTCTAAGCTTTCCCAATAAAAAGGGATATTAAAATTGCATTACCATTACAGTTTTACACCTAACTTTTCTCTGCATCTCTTATTTATTCATAAATTTTTAACTTATCCCTAAGTCTGATAAATAATGTGTTCAGTGTTCAGATTTTCTTATAAAATCTCTCTTTATATCTAGGTCATGTCTCCATGTTGACCTTATCTTTGTAAGTGGTATACAATATTGGTCTGTGCCCAGTTTCTGACATACTACATTCCAGTTTTCCCAACAATTTTTTTTTTTACCAAATATTGAATTCTTATTCCAAAATATTAAGTCTTTACATTTGTCAAATGCAAGGTTATTATGCTTATTTGCTGATCTATAGTGTATGTCTAACCTATTATATTGATCTACCTTTCTATTTCTTAGCCAGAATCAAATAATTTTGATAATTATTGCCTTATATAGTTTAAGACCTGGTAGTGATAAACCTTCTTCCTTTGCATTTCTTTTCATTATTTCCTTTGATATTTTTGACTTTTTTATTTTTTTTCCAAATGAATTTTTTTATATTTCTAATTCATTAAAATTGTTTTGGCAATTTAATTGAGATGAACTGAAATAATATAAATTAGTTTATGTAAAATTACCATTTTTCTTATATCGGTACTGCCTGCCCATGAACAATTAATATTTCTCAAGCTATATAAATCTAATTTGATTTGACTAACGTTTTAAAATGTTATTTATATAGTTTCAGGAGGTTTACTCCCAGTTATTTTATACTGTCTAGAGTTATTTTAAATGGGGTATTTTTTTAATGTCTCTTCTCACAGAGTTTTCTTGTGATGTATAGAAAGCATGATGATTTCTTTTCTTTTTTTTTGCTTTTTTTTTTTTGGAGGGCAATTGGGGTTACATAACTTGCCCAAGGTCATACGGGTAGGTTTTTGTTTGTGTGGGTTAAGTGTCTGAGGCCGGACCTGAACTCAGGTCCTTCGGACTCCAGGGCCAGCGCTCTACTTACTGCGCCACCTAGCCACCCGAATTCGGATGATTTCTATGCAATCATGTCATATCCTGCAATTTTCCTAAAATCATTGTTTCAAATAACTTTTTTTTCTGTGTTTGAGTCCTGACTTTTATTCTTTTTTTTTAAACAAATGCTTTATTAACTTCTCTTTTACATCATTCATTTCTGCCAGATTTTGAGTTACAATCATTTTCCCCCCATTATTCCCCTACCCAACCTCCCAGAATAGTAGTCCCACAAGATATCGCTTCCTCCAATCTGCTCTCTCCCATACCTTCTCCCATTCCCCCTTCGACTTTTCCATTAGAGGAAGGTGAGTCTTTGCATCCCAATGCCTGCACATCTTATCTCCCTATTACAAGCAAAAGGGTATTAATAATAGTATTTATATATATTTGAAACATTTAATGTTATGACCTCAAATTTCAGATCCATTTCCTTCCTCCCTTGTCACCCATTCCCTCTTGGGAGATAAGTAATTCAGTATATGTTGTACATGTCTAGCTATGCAAAACATTATCATAGTAGATATATTGTACAAGGCTGCTTATAATAATAAAACATGTGGGGGGCAACTTCCGTTTCTGGCAAGCTGTAAACCCACCCACGACTTCCACCCTAGATAACAATCCAGATCCAGAGAGGTTAAAGCAAGAGCGATTACCCCCCAAGACTGATCGATGGATCTCCCTACAAATTTGCAGGCTGGGAGCGGGAGCTGCCTCTGAAAACTACAAAATGGCGTTTGTCCTCAGCAGCTTCTAGCCCCCAGGGGAGGGAGCCACACATTCCCTAATACCAGTCCCAAAGTCCATAGGACACTAACCTCTTACTTTGTCCCAGGCAAGTCTAAGTTGATAATTCTGGAGTCTCCACAGCTCCTGGTGTTCTGGGGTTCCTCCAGCCGGCTGCTGGCCCTGCCGCCCTGGGGCTAAAACCTCGGCTCACGCGGACCTGGGCTCGGCTCGGCTCCTGCGCTCTGCGCGCTGCCGGCTCCCAGACCACTGCGCTGGTCCTTCCTGCAGGGCTGCTGGGCTGTCCTCAGCGGGAGTTTAGCTTTTCTGTGTCGTTCTGTGGGTGCTGGGGCTCCAGAAGTTGTTCAGAGTCCCCTTTTACATCGTTTGGGGGGAATGTGGGGGCAGAGTGGCTTGGATGAGCTGTTTCTACTCCGCCCCTCTCAAATAACTTTTTAACTGAGTGTTATGGATTTCTCAAATAAATCATCAAATTGTCTGCAAAAAGAGATAGTTATATTACCTCATTCCCAATTCTAATTTCTTGTTTATTCAAGTTGATGAAAACTGCACCTTTGGTGAATAAAATTCACCATTTTTTCTCAAATAAACAAATTTAACAGAGCACATTAATTATACCACAAGTATCTTCATTTTACAAAATCTGAAACAGGACAAGCAGGGTTGAGTGACCTCTATAAAATTACATAGACAACTAGTTATTGCCAGAATTAATTTTCCTGTTGGTCATTTTTTTTCTTTCGCTTAATTAGAGATCAATATCGCATGTGACCTATAATTTCCTTAGCCTTTATTATTGAGTTAGTTCAGTCAGTAGCATTCCCCATTTAAAAGGCAGTTCCAAAAGTAAGGAAAGATTACGGAATTTGCACATGGTGTTGAAATTTAAGGAGAGATGAATGTACTTCAATCCTTGAAGTACAAGCTAATTAATATAAAAAAGCATTTTAATCACTTTTTTCTTTGAAAAGTTGTGAGAACTGTAAAATTTTGCCATAAAAAGCCAAATTTGCCAGATGGAAAAAGAATCTCAAAAGCTCACTGAGGAGATTCATTCCTTCAGAGTTAGACTGGAGCAAATGGAAGCTAGTGACTTTATGAGAAATCAAGATGCGGTTAAACAGATCCAAACAAATGAAAGAATAGAAGGCAATCTCAAGGAAAATTGCCCTGATGTTTTGGACCCAGAGGGCAAAATAGAGGTTGAAAGAATCATCCTATCACCTCCTGGAATAGATCCTAAAAAGAAAACTCCCAGGAATATTATAGCCAGGTTTCAGAATCCCCAGATCAAGGAGAAAATACTACAAGCAGCCAGGAAGAAACAATTTCAATATTGTGGAAACACAATTAGAATAGCACAGGACCTGCCAGCTTCTACACTGAGGGATTGAAGGGCATGGAATATGATATTCCAGAGGGCAAAAGAGCTGGGAATGAATCCAAGGGTCATCTACCCAGCAAAACTGAGTATTTTGTTTCAGGGGAAAATGTGGTCATTCAGTGGAATAGAGGACTTTCAAGCATTCTTGAGGAAAAAACCAGAGTTGAATAGAAAATTTGACATCCAGATGCAAGAAGCAAGAGATGCCTGAGAAGGTAATCAGGGAAAAAGAAATCAAAAGGAACTTATCAAAGTTGAACTATTTACATTCCTACATGGAAAAACAATAACTGTGACTGATGAAACCTTTCTCAGTATGAAAATAATGGAAGAAGGGTGTATGGTCATATGAATACATATGTGAATGTGTGTATATATGTTTACAGTTATAAATGGAGAGTGAGCATAGGATGAATTTGTTGGGAAGGGACGATACTTAAGGGCTGAAATTATGAGTCGAGAGAGGAAAGTGGCAAGAGGAGATGGGGAGAAACAGGGTAGGGTAAACTATCTCATGTAGAAGAAGCAAGGGGAAGTGCCTGCAGGGGAGGGGAAGAATAGAAAGGCCAAAAGGCAAAACCTCCTTCTCATTGAATTTGGTTCAGGGAGAGAATGACATACATACTAAATGGGATATCTCAACCTGCAGCAGAATAGGGGGAAGTGGCATGAGAGGAGGGTTGATGGATGGGAGAGCATCCTTGGGGAAAGGGGCGGTTGGATGTACCCACTACAGAAGAGGGACAGGATCAAATAGAGAATGGACCAGGTGGGGGGTGGGATGAGTTGGAGGGAATTATAAGCAGCCCTATAAAATATATCTACTATGGTAATATTTTGTATAGCTATACATGTACAACACATACTGAATTACTTATCTTCACAGAGGGAATGGGAGGCAAGGGAGGAAGGGAATGGATCTGAAATTCGAGGTCTTAAAATTAAATGTTTCAAGTATATATAAATACTATTATCAATACTCCTTTGCATGTAATTGGGAGATAAGATGTGCAGGCATTGGAGCACAGAGATTCACCTTGCTCTAATGGAAAAATTGAAGGGGGTATGGGAGAAGATATGGGAGAGAGCAGATTGGAGGAAGGGATATCTTGTGGGACTCCTATTCTGGGATTGTGGGTAGCAGAAAAACAGGGAAAAAAACTGTTACTCAAAATCTGGCAGAAGTGAATGATGTAAACCAGAAGTTAATAAAGTATTTGTTTAATTAAAAAAAAAGGAAAAAAAAAACACAAAGAGATGAGATTGCTTGCTAGAAGGGAATGAAAGATCATGAAATGAGTGAAACAATTGAGCTTTATATCTAGGTAGATACTTTTTTATTTTATTATTATTTTATTTCTCCCAGATAAATAAAAAAACATAATTTCTATATTCTTTTTTGAAAATTTGAGTTCCAAGTTGTGCCCCTTCATTCCATTCCTCCCCACTCCTCCTCCGCATCATTGAGAAGGCAAGCATATATATATATATATATATATATATATATATATATATATGTATTGCATGACTACATATGCATAATATATATATGTTTATATATTATGCATATGTAGTCATACAAAACATACTCATAATCATTCTGTGAAAGAAAAAAGACCAAAAAAAAAACAAATCAAGAAAAATAAAGTAAAAATTAAAGTATGCTTCAATCTGTATTCAGATACCATCATTTCTTTTACTTGGGATGAATAGCATTTTTAATCATAAATCTTTTAGAGTTGTCTTGGATCATTTTATTGATGAGTATAGTGAAGTCATTCAAAGCTAATTATCTTACAATATTGCTGCTATATTGTGTACAGCATTTCACTTCGCATCAGTCCATGGAAGTCTTTCTATAGGTTTTTCTGAGAGCATCCTGCTCATATCCCCTCCCCCCATTAATAGCATTTTATTTTTCCAATTATATATAAAAATAATTTTCAAAATTCACTTTTATATGATTTTGAGTTCTAATTTGTTTTTTCTCCCACCATGCTCCCCAAGGGAGCATGCAAAGTGATGTAGACTACACATGTACAATCGTATCAGGCATATTTCTACATTAGTTATGTTGTGAAGGAAGAATCAGAACAGAAGGGAAAAAACAAGAACTTTATTTTCCTCCATACTATCCCACAGTCCCTTGATTCTTTACTCTTTCTCTTTTCACCATACCCCTTCTCAAAAGTCTTTTGCTTCTTACTACTTCACCCCCTATCCTGCCCTAACTTCTATCATCCTCCCTTCCACACTTATCCCCTAACCTTCTACTTTCTTGTAGGGTAGGATAGATTTCTATCCCCAAGAGCATGTGCATGTTATTCCCTTTTTGAGCCAATTCTGGTAAGAGTGATGTTCACTCACTCCTCTCCCTTACTGCCCCCCAAGCTTTTTCTTGCCTCTTTTATATGAGATAACTTATGCCCCATTCTACCTCTCCCTTTCTCTTTCTTCCAATAAATACATCTATCCACCCTTAATTTTATTTTGTAGTTGTCATCCCATCATATTCAACCCACACTTGTTCCCTATGTCTATATATACTTGTTACTATCCTGAAACTTTGGTCTTTTCTTCAAGAATGCTTGAATGTCCTCTATCTCATTGAAAATTCATTTTTCCCCTGAAGGCTTTTGTTCATTTTTGCTGGGCAGGTGATTCTTGACTGTACTTCTAACTCCTTTGCCCACCAGAATATCATAGTCCAAGGCCTCTGATACTTTAATGTAGAAGATGCTAAATCTTGCTTTATACTGACTATGGCTCCACCATACTTAAATTATTTCTTTCTGGCTGCCGGCAATATTTTTTCCTTGAACCAGGACCTCTGGAATTTGGGTATAATATTCCAAGGAATATTCACTTTCATGAGGTGATCAATGGAGTTTTTGAATTTCTATTTTATCTGTTGTTCTAGAATATTAGAGCTGTTTTCCTTGACAGTTTCTTGAAAGATGATATCCAGGCTCTTTTTAAATCATGGTTTCAGGTGGTCTAATAGTTTTTAAATTTTCTGTCCTGAATTTGTTTTCCAGGTCAGTGTTTTTTCCCAATGAGATATTTAACAGCATCTTCTATTTTTTCATTCTTTTGGTTTTGTTTTATAGTTTCATGATGTCTCAAAAATTTTTTAGTTTCCATTTGCTCCATTCTGGGACTTACTTTCTTCAGTGATCTTTTGTATCTACTTTGCCATTTGGACAATTCTGCTTTTTGTGGAATTCTTCTCCTCATTGTTTTTTGTACCTCTTAGCTTATTTGGCATAGTCTATGTTTAAGGTGTTTTTTTCTTCTGTAGTTTTGGGCCTCCTTTAACAAGTTGTTGACTCTTTTATTTATGATTCTCTTGCATCACTCTCATTTCTTTTCTCAGTTTTACTTCTGACTCTATTACTTGAATTTCAAAAACCTTTTTAAGCTCTCCCATGGCCTGAGACCATTTTCCAGTTTGATTGTAGGCTTTGGGTGTAGACACTTTGACTTTGTTATCTTCTGAGTGTGCATTTTGTCATCATAGTAATGTTCTATAGTAATACTTCCCCTCTGTTATCATTTTCCTAGCCTATTACTTAACTTTTGACTTTTTTTTGTTAAAGGGGGGCTCTGCAGCCATGGTGGATGTTGCATTTTCCCAAGCTTCAGGGAATTGGTGCAGCTGTTTTCTGTTCCCTAGTGACCTGTAAGTTTTCCATTCTTCCAAGGTGGTATGATGTAAGGAGATATGTTTTATACTCTCCTGGCATGTGCTTCAGTCTGTGAATGAATACAAGTACTCTTTATTTTGTACTGGAACTGTGAAGAGGTTCCTTCCCTCCACTGTGCCCATATGCTCTGCTGTGCTAGAGCTCCTCCTTTCCCTGGGACTGCCACCCAGGACTGCTACCCAAAACTGAGTATGGGCCAAGCAACAGAGTCCTGCCTCAGTGCTAGCAAAAAGAACCCTATAATCTCTTTCTGTGTGGTTCAACCCCTTTGCTGTCTGTGGGCTGAGAGCTCAGGAAGCATCTGTTCCCACTACTACTGATGATTCAGTCATCCCCAAGGCTTACTCCTTGTTTCCTGGGCCCTGGACTATGTTGGCATGGCCTGTGCTGGACTATACTCCACTCCCACCGAGGAGAAGCAGACTTTCTTGATGATCTTCCAAATTGTCATGGGCTTAAAATTTGTTTCAATTCATCTTTTTGTGGGTTCTGCTTCTCTAGAATTTGTTTAGTGTCATTTTTAAAGCTATATGGAGGGCTTCAAGGGAGAGCTCCAGTGATTCCCTGTTCCTCTCTGCCATCTTGGCTCACCTTCCCCTAGGCAGATATTTTGAAGATTGGTTAGTTATAGGAGAAAACTATAAGATGCGTCCTGACTCCAGGGTTCTTTCTATTACATTTTGTTACTCCTACTAAAAAAATTAAGACCTTTAAGCATTCATTCAATGAATTAGTTACATGTAGAGAGTCTTTATGTTTCCTTTTAATAGGTTTCTTTTCTCATTCTCAATACTAGTGTAGGGATACAAAAGTCAATTATTCAACAAGTATATATTAGGAATCTTCTATTTGGGGGTGGCTAGGTGGCACAGTGAATAAAGCACCGGCCCTGGAGTCAGGAGGACTTGAGTTCAAATCTAGCCTCAGACACTTAACACTCACTAGCTCTGTGATATTGGGCAAATCACCTAACCCCAATTGCCCCTCCAAAAAAAAATCTATTTGCTAGTTACTCTGCTAAATCCTGGGGGTGCAAAGAAGGGGGAGTGATATGTTACCTGCCCTTTCTTGGGGGAGACCATAATCTCTGAGGAAAAAAAAAGAAGTTGAAAACTGAAGGAAGGTGGAAAGATGATAAAATTCAGAAAAGTTCAACTTGGTTAGAAAATATTAGATTGTTGCTATGAGTATACTCCTTAAAGGATAATCTGGAAAAAGTTCTATAATGTCCACCTTACATCCTCTCCAATGAGAGGGAGGGAAGGTCTTCCATGGTAGGGAGAACTGAGGAAGTCTTAATTTCAAACCTGATGTGATCATGTAGCATAATGAAAATGAATATACATATACATAAATGGATGCATATGTAGGTACGTATATGTATATACATGTGAATGTTTGTATTAAAATTGATGAAAACCAGTAGTACATTTATGTATACATGTATAGAGAGACACACACACAACTTGCTTGTTATATAGATATGACATTAATTGTTATTCCAACCTAATTAAGAAACTAACTCAGAATGGTGATTTTTGATCATCTTCACACAAGTTGTGAGAAATATGATTCACATTGAATACTTCTTGAGAACTCTGGAAAACATATGTTGTCCCAATCTCAGGTGTTGAACACTTTCGTATCTGAACTAAGACGAATATAAATTTTACATTAATCACCTACCATGTTGCTGAGAGAGAGAGAGACAGAGAGAGAGAGAGAGAGA
Source organism: Gymnobelideus leadbeateri (assembly GCA_011680675.1). Lineage (NCBI taxonomy): Eukaryota > Metazoa > Chordata > Mammalia > Diprotodontia > Petauridae > Gymnobelideus > Gymnobelideus leadbeateri. Next base: position 198,281 of record WOXC01005415.1, read on the forward strand.
GAGAGAGAGAGAGAGAGAGAGAGAGAGAGAGAGAGAGAGAGAGAGAATAATCTCATATAAAAATTTTTTCATTTATGGATGAGAGCATAATATATGTGTATGCATATGTGTTCATACTTCTTAAGGAAACCAGAAACATTGGGTGAATCCATTTGTATCTAAATAATCAAATAGAGTCACTGAATCCTTTGATTTTCAAGTCATATTTCACAATGCTGATGGGATTATGTCTATATCTGGCCATCTAGAGTGACATATGTCCATACTCTCCCATTATTTTATCACAAAATGTCCAACAAAATTTCTGGACTCAACAAGTATTCAGTCCATCTTTCTATAATATAATTCCATGGTGACATCTTTTATTCCTTCACAATTTCTCTTTGTTTATAGCCTGTAGCCCACAAACATCACATGCCTCCCCATAGCCTTCAGCATAATCATTTTAATTCTTCAGAGACAACTGTCTTCCATATCTCTTTCCGGTATAACAGTTCTAGTAGTAAACATTATAAAAATATTTGGGTTTTTGTTTGTTTGCTTGTTTGTTTTCATGAGAAGCTTGGCCTCATTAAGAGAGCTTTATTTTTTTCTTATGAACCATTTAATCTACAATTCACCCCCTTTAGAACTAAAAAATTTAGGAAAGTTGTTCATCAGCCAAAGGACTAGTAACTTAAATAGAGGATAAACCAGCACAAGTCAATCTCTCAACTAATTGATGAATTCCGGGAGCTCATTTTAGAGCTGAACAACTAGAAAATGTTGAACTAAGAGGAAACATGCACATTTCATCATCTCTGAATTCTCTTGTACAGGAATACCAAGAAAGACCTTTTATTATTGTGTACAAATACATGATTTTTTTAAACTGTAATCTCTGTTTGCCTAGAAATAACTAACCTCCTCCTCTCTCAAAAAAGTAATGGAAAATATTCTAGGAACTTCTTACCTTCTATGCTTGGCATTAGCCCTTCATGAAAAAAAAAAATCATACATAAACAGAAAGTGTTACCTGTGTTCAGCCTTTTTGTCCAAACTTATGTTTCTACCCTGTATATTTCCCCTCTGGTCATACACTATCTCCTAAGCAAATGGCCATACATGACATTTCCACTCCTATTTCCCATAATTTTGCCTTTGAAAAGGCTTCACGTAAAGACTAAAATGTACACTTTCCTCATGTCTATCTCTTAGCATCTGTAATTTCCTAAAATTCTTCAAAAACAATATCTTACAGAAGGTCTGTACCATATTTTCCGTCCCATCATGTGTGCTTATGCAAATCCCTCATTCTGAGTAAAATATTGGTTTTGGATGTATTTTACATAAAACTATCTTCTCATATACTGTTTTTCCCTCTAACAGAGTGCAAGCTCCTTGAGGGCAAAGGCTGTTTTTTAGAGTTTAATAGTATTTTTTCCTCAGTTGCATGTCAAGAAAAAATTTAGCATTCATTTTTTTAAGATTTTTAGTTCCAAATTTCTCTCTCTCACTTTATTTCCTTATTCTGAAAATGTCACCACAGGAAAAATATTAGAACAGCTGAGCCAGCATAAAGGTGGAGTGCAGCAGTCTTTTGGTCTGGGAGACTTGGAGGATTAATGGGAAAGGTCCTTCCTGCTCTGGTGGAAGGGGAGCAGTACAGGACAAGAGGCAAACCATCAAGCCAGTGGCAAGTCCCACCTCAGAAAACCAGTGGAAGATCATGAGCCCCAAGATGGTATTGCAGACAAACACCAACACCAGAACCCCACCATGCCTTGTCACAGACAGCAGAACAGGTAGGAAGAGGATAAGTAGGAGAAGAAGATGATGATAATGTTGAAGCTTAAAATATAATGGGGGAGATAACATGCAAACAAGCATGTTCAACACAAACTATACATAGGAAACAGGAAATGATTAATAAAAAGAAAGTACTAAAATTAAGAGAGAGTGGAGAAAATTTCTAGTAAAATACGGGATTCTAATTTTTATTAAAGCAAGTCAAGGAATTGAGCATGTGGCGCTGAAAATCAAGAAAATTCAAATCATGGAGAATAGTCAGAGAATGTGTCCAGAGCCAAGAGATGGAGTGCCTTCTGTCATTGGAAGGAAGAGAAAATGTTGAGGAGTAAGTTGTCAACAAAGTTGGCAAAGTTGAAGGGGGCTATGTTATGAAGGGCTTATAATGTCAAACGAAGCATTTTGTATTTGATTCTGGAGCTAAAAAGGAGGAAGTGAATCCATGGAGTAGGCGTGTTCGTTGGTCAAATCTACACTTTAGGAAAATCACTTTAAGGGCTGCATAGAGGAGAGACTGGAGATAGGAGACAATTGAGGCTACCAGTCTTACTAATAATAATCTCCATATAAGATAAGTGGGGCTACACTAATAAGTGGAAATATTAGAGAAGCGGGGCATATATGAGAGCTGTTACAAAGGAGAATTTGATGTCTCAGCAGAATATTGAATATGACAGTGAGGGATAGTAAACAGTCCAGTCTAACTCCAATTTTGTGATCCTGAGGTTCTGGGTGTGTGGTGCTTCCTTCAACAGTAACAGGAAAGTTATGAGGGAGGAGAGAATTTAGTGGAAAAGAGGAGTTCTGTTTTGGACACGTTGAATTTAAGATATATCCTGGACATCCAGTATGAGATGTCTGAAATTACAGTTGTAGATGTAAAATGAAAGATTAGCAGAGACATTGATCCAGGAAAGGTAGATTTGAATACTATCAACATGGTGGCATTTAAATTCATGTAAGCTTATGAGATTTCTAAGTGAAATAAAGGGAAAAGAGGGTCAGGGACAAAACCCTGAGTGATGCCTATACTTATAGAGCATGATCTAGAAGAGAATCCATTAAAGGAGACAGAGGAGTAGGCAGGTAGTAGAGGAAAACCAGAGGACAGTGATGTCTTTAAAACCCAGAGAAAAGAGAGTAGCAAGAAGACAGTGACTCGCAGTGGTAAAAAGGGTGCAGAGAGATCAGTGAGAATGGGGACAGAGAAAAAAGTCACTGAATTTGGCAAATAGCAAATCATTAATAACTTCAGAGCAAGAGGTTCCGATGGAATGATAAGATGAGAAGTTGGTTTATAAGAGGAAAGAGAGAGAGAGAGAGAGAGAGAGAGAGTTAGAGAAAATGATAGGTTAGTGTTCTTAAAGAGTAAGGTTACTTCATCATAATATGGGACAAGGGGAAAAGATAAAATAGTGGCAGAATATATGAGTGACAGGAAATGAAGAAGAAGACGGAAGAGGAAACTCATGGTAAATGTCCTCAGTTTTTGGTATGAAGTATGAGGCACAGCTCTTAGCTGAGCAAGTCATGGGGGAATTAAAAGGGAAAGAAAATTTTAGAAAAGCTACTGTAGAGAATAGAATAGTGTATTTAAAAAGGAGATATAATAGGATTGACTAACACCGATGATGGGTCAGCTAAGGATGTGTATCATAAATTTGTATTGGATGTAGTCAGAATGGTCGAATGATTTTCTCCGTCTTTCTTTAGCAGCACATGCATAGGAGTAAAGGTGGTAAATGGTAATGGTGTTCCCAGGATTGACTGGGTGGGCTTGTCAATATGATAATAGAGATTCAAGGGAAGAAGACACTTTTGAGTTGAATTGGTTCACCAAGGGATCAGGGTGGGTAAGAAAAGAGAAAGATACTTGTTAGTACAGGGGAGAGAGCCAGGGAAAGAATTGAGCATCAAAGCATTGACATCACAGTGAACACCAAGAGTAGGGATTTTTAAGAGAAGTCAAAAGGAAACATGAAAAGTCAATAGTTTACAGTAAGATAATGGAATTTGGAGATTCTTGAATATAGAGCATTTGTGATTGATAACAAGATCAAGGGTATGAGCTTCTTTGTGGGTTGCTGAAGTGGGGTAGAAGAGTAATTCATTTAAGGGAGTATATTGAGAAACTGAGTGAATAGGTTGCTTGAAGGAGAATCAATATGTATTTTCAAATGCCCTAGTTTTATGTCCAGAGTGCTGGAGGAGAGAAAAATTGTGAGGTAGGTAACGAACTCATTAAATAAGGAAGGAAACTACAATGAGGGTTTCTAGACAAGCATTACCATGATTTTAATTAGGTGACATATATGTAAAGCATGAACCTCAAAGGAAGAGAGATTAATGAATGAATATGATAAGGGGAAAATCTGTATATAGCAATGGGAGAAAAGAATATTGTAATTCCTTTTCTTCAACCAGTGAGTTAAAGAGAATGAGTGAAAGTGCAGCCAGTAATGGAAAGTGCGGTGAAAGAGACTGTGTTATTGGAGGTGGGGCAGGTTTCAGTTATAGACATTAGATGGAAGAGGTAGGAGGAGAAAAGATTCAAAATGAAGGGGCTTGTTGTCTATGGAACAGGCTTCCCAGAATGGACAGTGGTAGAACTGAGCAGTGTTGGTTGAAACTTTGGGTTGGAAGTTGAAAGGGATGATAATGAGGCATTAGGTGATAAGGTTTGAATGATGATCTTCAGGAGTTCTGTCAGTGTAATGGGCAGGATATGAAATGTAATATGTCTTATTCCCTTGTCATTTTACAGTACTATAAAGCCTGAAGGAATTTATTGAATGGTAGCTAGAGAGTAATGGCTAAAACAAAGTGCTATTCAGTTGTTGTGTAGTCCTTTTAAATTGTGTCCAACTCTTCATAACCTTTTGGGCTATACTATACCAGACCCTTTTATTTTCCACTAGATCTTGAAGTCTGTACAAACTCATATTCACTATTTCCATGACACTATCCCTGTCATCCTATGTTATCCTCTTTTCTTTTTGCCTTCAATAGTTCCCATGATCAGGTTCTTTTTCAATGAGCCCTGTCTTCTCATTATGTAGCTTAAGTATTTAAGATTCAGCTTCCATATTTGACCTTCAAATGAATAATGTGAATTGATTTCATTAAGCATTGATTGATTTGATCTCCAATGTCCTAGTCACTCTCAAAATACTTCTCCAGCACCATAGTGGAAAAGCATCGATTCTGTGATCTCAGTTTTCTTATGGTCAAACACTTACAGCTATACAATGCTACTGGAAAAACCATAACTTGTATTATACGGACCTTTGTCAGCAATGTGATGGCTCTGCTTTTTAGTATGCTGTCTAGATTTCTTATAGCTTTCCTTTGAAGGAACAAATATATATATATATATATATATATATATATATATATATATATATATATAAATTTCATGACTGCAGTCACCATCTGCAGTGATCTTTGAACCCAATGGGACCAGTTACCATTATCTCAGCTGTTTTTTTTTTTTTTTATGTGAAACTTCAAGCAAGCTTTTAACCTCTCCTCGTGCACCTTCATCAAGAAACTTTAATTTTCTGGCATCAGAGTGGTGTCATCTGCGTATCTGGGAGTGTCGATATTTTTCCCAACAACCTTAATTCTGGCATTTGATTTATTCCATCTGTCATTGTACATAAGGTACTCTGCATATAAGTTAAATAATCCAATAATATCCAAACGTGTTGTACTCCTTTTACCATCTTAAACCGGTTATTTATCCCATGTTCAGTTCTAATTATTGCCTTCGGATCCACAAACAGATTCCTCAAGAGACAAAGAAAATGATCTGGGACTCCCATCTCTGAGGACTTGCCACATTTTCTCATCATTAACACTGTGGAAATCTTTAGCGTAGTCAAAGCATCAGAAGTAGATTTTTTTTTTTTTTCTGAAGCCCTATTACTTTCTTCATAATTCATCAAGTTTTAGCAATTTGGTCTAGTTACTCTGCCTCTTTGAAGACCAGTTTGTTTTTCTGGTAATTCTCAGTTCGTATTGTTTTTTTTTTTTTTTTAAGCAATTGGGGTTAAGTAACTTGCTCAAGGTTACTTGGCTAGTCATTTGATTTATGCGTGGGTGCTCATTTTCTGAGGCCGGATCTGATCTCGGGTCATCCAAACTCCGAGGCCTGCGCTCTTACTCGCTGTGCCACCTAGCCGCCCCGTTAGGGCAATTGGGGTTAAGTAACTTGCCCAAGGTTACACGGCTAGGTTATTGTTTTGTATGGATTAGGTGTCTGAGGCCGGCTCCGAACTCAGGTCCTTCTGATTCCAGGGCCGGTGCTCTATTCACTGCGCCACCTAGCCGCCCCAGTTCGTATTGTTGAAACCTAATTTGAAGAATCTTAAGCATAACCCTGCTGGCATTGAAATGAATACAATCGTTTAGTACTTCGATCATTCTTTGGCATTGCCCTTCTTTAAGATTGGGCCATAAATAGAACTATTCCAATTTAGTGGCCACTGTTGAGTTATCAAATTTGCTGAAATAGTAAGTGCAACACTTTAATAGCATCATCTTTTAGGATTTTAAATAATTCTGTTGGAATCTGGTCACTTCCATTTGCCTTATTGGTAGCAGAGCTTTTAAGGTTCACTTGACTTCATTCTTCAAAATGCCGGTCTCTAGATTAGTAACAAAAGCATTGTGATTATAGGTGATGCTAAGATCTTGTATAGTTCTTTGTATTTCTTGGAAGATGTTTTTAATATCTTCTACATCTGTTGAGTCCCTATCATTTTTGTCTTTTATCATGCCCATTTTTTGCATGAAATGTTCCCTTGATGAATCTAATTTTCTTTTAGGGATTTCTTCTCCAATTCTATGCTTTTCTTCTATTTCTTTATATTGCTCATTTAAGAAAACCCTTTTATTCTGTCCTTGCTCTTCTCTGGAATTCTGCATTTAGTTGCACTTATCTTTCCCTTTCTCCCTTCACTTCTGTTTTTCTTTTTCCTCAACTATTTGTAAAGTCTCATCAGACAGCAATTATGCCTTCTTGCTCTTCTCTTTCTTTGGGTTGTTCTTTTGCTGTTGCTTTTTTTCTGCTTCCCATAATATATTATAAACTTCTGTCCATACTTCTTCAAGCACTGTATATACCAGACCTAATTGGGCCCTTAATTCTATTAAACACTTCCGCTTCATATTCATAAGGGATGTTATTTAGGTCATACCTATATTGTTTGGTGGTTTCCCTACTTTTTTTCAAATTAAGTCTGCATTTTGTAATAAGTTCATGATTTGGGCCACACTCAGCTCCAGGTCTTGTTTTAAATAATTGTATAGAGGGGTGGCTAGGTGACTCAGTGAATAGAGCACCGGCCCTGGAGTCAGGAGGAGCTGAATTCAATTCTGCACTCAGATACTTAACAATTACTAGCTGTGTGACCTTAGGAAAATCATTTAACCCCAATTTCCCTGCCTTCCCACCCCCTCCAAATAGGAAAAAAAACAAACAAAAAATAACTGTATAGTTCTCCACCTTTGGTTACAAAGTATATAATCAATCTGATTTTGCTCTTAACTATATGGTGATGTACAATTTTACAGCCGTCTTTTGGGTTGTTGAAAAGCAGTGTTTGCTATGACCCAGTGAATTATCTTGATAAAACTTTAATAAAATCTCTGCCCTGCTTCTTTTTGTACTCCAAAACCAAATTTGTCTTTGTTCTAATTATCTTTGACTACCTACTTCAGCATTCTAATCTCCTATGATGATTATGACATTTATTGTTATTTTTAGATGTTTTACATTTTCAGGCAACTGAACAACTTTGAACTCTTTTACATCAGTGGTTGGAGAAGAAACTTACATTATGTTGAATGTTTTGCCTTGGATTCAAATATATTCTGTCATTTTTGAGATTTTACCCCAGTATGGCTTTTTTCATCCTTTTATTTACTATGAGGGCTACTCCATTTCTTCCAAAGGATTTTTGCCCACAGTGGTATATAAAGCAATCATCTGTATCAATTTCACCTATTCCCATCCATTTAAGTAAACTGACACCGAAGATATTGATGCTAACCTTTCCATCTCCTGTTTGACCAAATTTGGCTTACCTTGTTTTATAGATTTTACATTTTAAGTTCTTATGCAATATTGATCTTTATAGCCCTGGACTTTTCATTTGTTACTAGACATACACTTTATTGAGTTTCCTTTTGACTTTGGCCCAGCTACTTTTTTTGTTTTTGTTTTTGTTTTTTGGAGGGCAGTTGGGGTTAAGTAACTTGCCCAAGGTCACATGGCTAGGTTTTTTTATTTGTGTGTGTTAAGTGTCTGAAGGCGGATCTGAACTCAGTTCCTTCTGACTCCAGGGCCGGCACTCTACTCACTGCACCACCTAGCCGTCCCAAGGCCCAGTTACTTCATTAGTACTGAAGCTACTTGTAGTTGTCATGTACTGTTCCCTAGTAGCATATTACATACTTTCTGACCTTGCTTTAGTATTGTTCATGAGGTTCTCTTGGCAAAGATACTGGAGTGGTTTCCCATTTCCTTCCCCAGTCAATCACCTTTTGTCAGGACTCTCCACTATGACCTGTCTATCTTGGGTAGCCCTGTACATCAGAGCTCATAGTTTCATTGAGTACACAAGCCCCTCTGCCATGACAAAGAAATCATTCAGGAGGAAAATTATTTAGTATATCCCTATTATTATTCTTTGGGAGTATCAGGGAGATATTTTGATGGGTAGTGGTTACCTGGTAAAGGTAAGCAGTCATAAGCAAGTAGAACTGATGGCCTAATGTGGTATTTTAATTTCCCATAATGTATATTCAGGAAGACATGTATTATGCTGATATGTTTAATTGTAGGGTATTTGGTGAGTTTAAGGTTTTCAGCTCTAGCCAAGGGAGCTACGGTGGTGAGTCCTCGTTGACCATAAAAGGCATTTTATGTAATCTGGAGATATGATTGGTGGTTGGGGATCCCAGGGAGGTATATAGGTAGGAGCTTTGCGGAAATATAAAAAACTTGCTTGCAACCTCCTCCGGTGTTCTGTCTGGTGATTTCCTCTCCGAGGCCGGTGACGACCGAAGACCCGGGATGGGTAAGTAGAGGCTCCAGGTAAATAGGGGGTGGACGGGACGTAACATATTGGTGCCCAACGTGGGGCTTGAACCCTGGACCCTCGAGTAGGGACCCCCCCCCCCCGGTGATAGTGGAGCTAACTCTAGGCTGTGACCTAAGAGTTGATCAGACAGCCTTCGCCTGGTTTGGTGAAGAAGCCCAGCATGGGGGCGGGGAAGAGTTTCCCCATTTTGTTGCCGGCAGAAAAGGAGGTTATTGTTTCACAGTTTAGACAACTTTGTGCCTCACAGGGTGTTACAGTGTCTAAGGACCGGGCAAGTAATTTTGTTGATAGGCTTCTTACAGTTTGCCCGTGGGTCCGACATGCGGGGATAACCCCCGACTGAGTGAGCACTATGAGACACCAGATGTCTGCTTATGATTATTCCAACCCTGGTTTTCTCACACCGGAAGATTTCTCATTATTTAAAGTTTTGGAGGCGGTGGTAGTCCCCACCTCGATTCCCCTTTCCCTTCCCGCCGCCACTCAAACGGAATCTTCCTCGGTAACTATAGAGATGGAGTCTGAGGGTATGGGAAAAGAATGTCCCCCGATCTATCCTTGGGGAGAGCTGAAAACTGCAGAAGCTGAAGGGAAAGACAGGGGTACAGAAACTGCTGCCTTCACGGCAGATGTGTCTCAGAATCGACAGCTTGGTGGGGGACCTAAATCCAGGGTAGCCACTAGGGCTTTAGATGATCTGACAGAAACACGTAGAGTGGTTTTTGCTAATCATTATACTGGACATACTTCCATTTATAAACCCACAGAACAGAGAGGAAGGACAGGAAATGGAGGATGGCAGGGGCAGAGGCCTGCCGCCCAGGTTACGGGAAATGAGCCCCCCCATATGGGACCCAATGTTCAGGGCGCGGAACCAGGACCGCCCAGCAACACCTGCACCAGAGGGGAAAACAGGATGTTCTACCCCCCTCAAGGGTGGGGAGAGGAGTGGCCCCCTATGCCCCAGAGAGCTCCGCCTCCCCTTCCCCCCCCCGGGCGTTGTCCTCTTCCTGCCGAACATTGCTATGAACCCCTAAGGGATGTAGAGACTGCCCCCTACACGCCTTTGGGCGTCATTCCTCGCTCCTTGCGAGCGGCAGCTGAAAAAGGGGAAGACATAGATTGGCAAGAGTGGGGTGGGGCCTTTCCGGTTTTTGTTGACCCGATTAGCAGCCAAAGGGAATATACACCTATACCATTTAAGGTGCTTAAGGAATTGAAGGAGGCTGTCAGCAAGTACGGCGCTGCGTCCCCATATGTCAGGAGGTTATTGCATAGTGTAGTTTCATCTAGCCATTGGACCCCAAAAGATTTTGATGATTTGGCTTCCACGGTCTTTACTCCAACTATGTATACTGCCTTTGTGGCCTATCGTAAAAGAGAGGCCGCTAAGATTGTGGTGGCCCGTGGCCTTGCGCCGACCCAGGATGCTGAAGATCTTATATGTGGTCAGGGACGCTATTCAACCCCTGCTGTCCAGGCTGCCTATGGCCCCACTGAAGAGCAGGATGTGAAAACAGCCCATTTACAAGCATGGGATAAAGTAGCTAATATGAATGATGCCAATACTACTAAATTCTCAGGTTTGAAACAACGTCAGGATGAAACTCCCATAGAATTTATTACAAGGGTCCGGCAACATATGGATAGGGCCTTTGGAGAAGGGGAAGCAGCTAATGCTCTAATTGTAAAGCAGTTGCTTAGGGAAGGGCTGCGGACATCTGCCTTGGCAGCAATGTCGACGCTTCCTCCTACAGCTACTATAGATCAGATAGTGGATAGGTTGATGGATGTCCCTAGAGAGGACCCTGTTACGAACCTTGCCCAGGCCCTCCTACAGAGGGAGGAGGAAAGAACAGAGCAGCAGGATGTCACACAGCGCCTGCTTGTGGCTGCGTTTGAAAAATTGTCAGTCACTCCACCAGTCCAGTCTAAAAATAGGGCTTGCTTTAAATGTGGCGTGCCAGGGCATTTTAAAGCCCAGTGCCCAAAGAATTTGCAAGTAACAGCAATCCCGGTCTGTTTTAAATGTGGAAAGCCGGGACATATTGCCAAATTTTGCCGTGCCAAGTCTGAGCGGGTGTCGGGAAACCACAGCGGGAAGCTCAAGGTCGCGGGCCCGAGCTTCCCGGGATCACTCCCACGTCCCGCGGAACGCACTGGCCCCAAGGCCGCTATCCCATTTACGCAGATGCCCAAGTCACCATCCCCCCAGTAGAATCAGTGATGATTGGAGTTTGGTCTCCAACAACTGAGGGGTTGGTGGTAGGTGACTCCAATCAGTTGATGCTTGTTGTCCCGACCCAAGTTCTTTCCCCCTCCAAAAAGATTTCTGTTTTTAATCCTCATAGCGCCCCCTTTTTGCTATCACCTGGCCTTTTAATTGGGTTTGTTTTGCCTTTTAAGGCTGTAGAGGATGCCTACTGGGCGCAAGATATAACAGAAGAGAGGCCTATGATGACCCTGATGGTTGAGAAACGGCCCCTTCAAGGCATAATAGATACAGGAGCAGATTGCTCGGTGATAGCTAGGCATTGCTGGGACCCTTCTTGGCCTTTGACAACGGCTGGCAATATTATTAGGGGGGTGGGAGGAGCAGGAGTGGCCCCTCGGGCTGCTCGAGTCTTGTCCTGGCAGGCGGGAGGGGTTGAGGGTGCATTTCTACCACTTTGTATGTCTGGCTTGCCTTATTGCCTGTGGGGCAGAGATATCTTAAAACAGATGGGTGCATGTGTTACTGCTCCTGGGGAGTTAAACTGATGAGGGCTGCTGGTTCGAAGGCCCCCCCCATTACCGCCTATTACTTGGGTGAGTGATACTCCGGTATAGGTGGACCAGTGGCCCCTTACATCAGATAAACTAAGGGCCCTTTGGTCTATAGTTGATGAATTGTTGAATACAGGCAAAATTGAGCCCTCTTTTAGTCCCTATAATTCCCCTGTTTTTGTAGTGAAGAAAAAATCAGGTAAATGGAGGATGTTGGTGGATTTGTGAGCCATTAATGCTATAATGGTCCCCATGGGCAAATTACAACCAGGCATGCCCACCCCTGCAGCCGTGCCTAAAGATTGGCATGTTTGTGTTATTGATATTAAAGATTGTTTTTTCTCCATTCCTCTGGCTGAGGAGGATAGAATTAAATTTGCCTTTTCAGTGCCTTCTATAAATTATGCCCAACCATCAGTTCGTTTTCAATTCGTGGTCTTACCTCAGGGGATGGCTAATAGTCCAACATTATGTCAGTTTTTTGTAGATAAGGTTTTGGCCCCTGTCAGATCCATGGAACCTGAAATGATATTTTTGCATTACATGGATGATATTTTGATTGCAGCCCCGGATCGTCAGGATATGCTTCGGGGCTTGAGTAGAGCACAGGAGGCATTGTTAGCTGCAGGATTGCTTTTGGACCCGGATAAGGTTCAGTTGAGAGCCCCCTTGAGTTATCTGGGGTCCACTCTTGACGGAGGGGTGATTTCCCAGGAATTCCCGAGGGTGTGTGCTGAGGCATGCCGCACATTGAATGATTTTCAAAAGTTAATTGGCGCTCTGCAGTGGATGCGCCCGGTGATACCCCTCCCTCCTCAGCTGATGAGTCCTCTTTATGAGATTTTGAAAGGGCCGGCGGAGTTAACATCACCCCGCACGTGGACTATGGAAGCCTTGAAGGCACTTGATGCCATATTGGCTCAAGCTCGTTCAACCTTTGTCCAGAGAGATCCCAAAGAGCCTATATATTTTGTTGTTTTAAAGGATGCTTTGGCTCCTTGGGGCGCGCTGTATCAGTGCCATGGCTGTTTAGAGTGGCTGTATACTCGCACCTCTTCCCGTTCCCTAGATGATTGTCGGGAATGGGTTGCCCATTTTGCTTTAAAGGCCCTTAATAGATGCAGGGCTGCTTTTGGGTGTGATTTTGTTTTTGATTTTTCTGATTTTGACCTTATAGGTCGAGAATTGGCCCTGACTTCATGGCATTGGGCCATTTTACTAACTTCTGTTTCAGTTGCTGCAGGGGCCCGACCCCGATTGGTTCGTGCTTTTGATTTGCTTCCTTTGAGCCCACATCATACAGTGGTCTCCCAAACTCCAGTGAAAGGCCCCAATGTCTTTACAGATGCTACCAAATGCCATCGAGCCGTGGTATATGATCCTGTCCGGCAGTGTTGTTGGGCCTTTAAGACACCTTTTCAGTCAGCCCAACAGAATGAGCTATTTGCCATTTGGCAAGCTCTCCGCCTTTTTTTTGATGTTCCTGTAAATATTATTTCAGATAGTCAGTATGCTGTAAATTTGCTACAGCGGGTGCAATCTTCTTTTTTGAATAGCGCTGTACCTTTGTTTCCCCTTTTTCGTGAGGTTGCTTCTTGTTTGAAGTTACGTTGTTTTCCAGTTTATTTTTTGCATGTTCGTTCCCATCTGGTGCAAGCAGGCCCCATTTTTGAGGGTAATGCGATTGCTGATGCCGCGCTTGGCTTGTTTTCCGTTGATGCCATGGGATTAACTCAATTGAGTGAACTTGTAGAACCGCCAGTTTTGGCTCATCGCAGATTTCATTTGTCTGCGCGATCCCTTAGATGTTTATATGGTATCTCCCGGGAACAGGCTCACAATATTGTTAAAGCGTGTGTATCCTGTGCCCCTTTTCAACCCCGGATTCGGGAATCAGCTTTTAATCCTAAAGGGACCTTTTCCAATGAGTTGTGGCAGATGGACGTGACCCATTTTGGTCACAAGTGCGTCCATGTAGTGGTTGATACATTTTCAGGTTTTGTTATGGCCTCCCTACAGACTGGTGAGAGTTTTCGTGCAGTTAGATCTCATTTGTATTTTGTTTTTTCCACCATGGGAGTGCCCTTATCTATTAAGACTGATAAAGGTCCTGCTTATACTTCTAGATCTTTTGCCCTTTTTTGTGAGGAGTTTGGTATTTTTCACTTGACTGGTATTGCCTATAATCCTACTGGTCAAAGTGTTGTTGAGAGGGCTAATCGCACTCTAAAAGAGGTGCTAGCCAAGTTGCTGGGCAGGGTTCCCCGTACCCTTTTATCTTGTCAGCTATTTCAGGCCCTCTATATTATGAATTTTTTACAGTTTAGGCAAGATGGCACAACTGCTGCCATGCGTTATTTTGCTGGCATTTGTGCTCTACCAGCCTCTGCCCTGCGACAGCTCCCGTCACCGAATAGAGCCCAAGAGGGTTCGAGAGTTTTGTGGCGAGATGAAAGGGGCGATTGGAAAGGGCCAGCAGTAGTGAGGAAGAGAGTCAGGGGTGCCCTGGCTGTTTGTCCGGAGAATGATGATGATTCCTCCTTAATTTGGGTGCCCCTGCATAAAGTAAGAGATATTATGTTTTGTTAATTTTTTTATTTTTGGTACAAATATCCTTTTGTTTTTCTTGTTTTCCCTTTTTGGACCTTTTGTTGTTTTGGGGGAGATTCCTCCAAGCCTGCTTTGGGCCTTTTTGAAAGCTTTGCCCAAACCACTTCCTGTGACCTATTCTTCATTGATCTATCCAATTCTTCTGGTGCGCAATGCTTCCTTGGGATTGCCTACAGCAACGGTGGACCAGAAGGAGGAGCCCTTCAATGCTACTACATCTTGGCGATTGGAGGGTGCTCTGTGTTTTGTCCTGACTTTTCAACTGAGGAATGCTTGTCGTGTGTCTTCATGGGACCACGATCCGTGCGTGGTCCTGCATCATCAGCGATCTGGTCCGCACTTCGGGTTCCCGAAATGGGAGACTCCTCCCCCCGCCACCAGTCGCCACAGGGGCAAGCCATCAATGTTTCAGAGGGTACGGTCGCCTATATTGAAGGGCCTTCAAGCTTGGCGTCCGCTGATTAATACAACTGTCACCGAGAGATACCCTCGTTCCTTCCTTATATCTCTTGTGGCCTCCGCGACATCGGTTGCGTTGGCATCGGTGGCGCTCCAAGGCGGAACTGTGACTGCAACAGCTTTAAATAATTTGTCTACTGGTACAGCTGAAGCCCTGTCTCAGACAGGGCATCTTCTTACCCATCTAAAAGGAGGACTCCTCCTGATGAATCAGCGCATGGATTTAATGCAGGAACAATTAGATTTGATGCTTGAGGTCGGCCCCGGGAGGTGTGTTTCTTCCCTTTCAGGTATATGTATTACTGGGGTCCACTATTACAATGATTCCTTAGCTGCGGCTTTGGGCCGGAACATTTCAGTTTATTTGAATGGGACCTGGGATCATACCTTTGAAGAGCAACTGGCGAGCCTACGCCGGTCGATTTATCAAATAAATGGGACAAAAGTTAATTTTGATTGGACCCTAGTGCAGCCGATATTGAACTTTTGGCAGCTAATTGGGGTTTGGTTTCAGTCTTGGGGAACCTTTGGAGTTACTTTCCTGCTAGGTATCTTCTTGATAGGCATAGTGATTTGGGTTTGTTGTTGGAGACGGAAGTATTGGAATTATATGCTACTAACCAGACGGGCTGTTGATTCTTTGGCCCATGATGAGAGACCTGACCTTTGGCTCCAGGCCTTGGAGGAGCGCCTGTAACACCCGGGATAAGACGGGGTGCCTCCATGACGGGCAACTTCTCCACATTCCGGCCGCCTAAGACAGGGCTTGAGGGTGTTGGGTTCCTAAGACGGGTAAGGTTCGTGACTGTGGAGGAGACCTAAGACAGAGGCCCCTGCTCCCTACTCCTTGTTCCACGGCAGGCCTTACTTTCTCCGGGAAGCATCCGGCCCTAAGGTTTGGTTTTTAGCAAGCCCGCTCCATTCTAAATTGCATAGGCTATATAGCCTCCTTTATTTTGCCTTGCTGATTTGTTATTTTCTTTTGGGTTTTTTTCCTTTTTCTTTTGTTTTTAAATAAAAAGGGGTGAGATGTAGGGTATTTGGTGAGTTTAAGGTTTTCAGCTCTAGCCAAGGGAGCTACGTGGTGAGTCCTTGTTGACCATAAAAGTTATTTTATGTAATCTGGAGATATGATTGGTGGTTGGGGATCCCAGGGAGGTATATAGGTAGGAGCTTTGCGGAAATAAAAAAAACTTGCTTGCAACCTCCTCCGGTGTTCTGTCTGGTGATTTCCTCTCCGAGGCCGGTGACGACCGAAGACCCGGGATGGGTAAGTAGAGGCTCCAGGTAAATAGGGGGTGGATGGGACGTAACATTTAATGCTTCTTTTTTCTGAGTGTTGTGTGTATGTTGGGGGCAGACAGGAAGTATAATATATTTGGAAGAAGCATTATATATTACCTTCAATAAATATGAAGCTGTTTAAGGTAAAATAAATACAGGTAATGAACAGATGGTAATATAAGAATTGGGTGTTTTAAAATTTATTTTTGTTTTGTTGTTGATGATCATGTTGTTGATGATGATGATGTTGTTGATGTCCTTTTCTCTGTATGCTTTTAAGATACTAGAACAAGGGTCCATAGAATTATGATAAAGTCTATCTCATAAGAACTAGAGAAAATGTGGCAACATACACTTCTTTGGGTCACTTTTAATTGATGAGATTTATTCATTTTTCCTAACAATGAGCCAAATAGCTTTCTACATTTCCTACTGCTTGCTCCTAGTTATACCCTCTGAGACCAAGCATAACAAGACTTATGTATCTTGCCCTTGACAGACAGTTATTGTATCTTCTTCTGAAACCCAAACAGTACAGTTCATCAATGTAATTTTCACATTATATGATTTCTAGGTACCTCACCATCCTAGTTACTACCTTCCAGATGGAATTCAATTTATTAATGTCCTCCCTAAAATAAGGTGATCATAATGGAACCAGAAAGGAATGCGGCCTGATCAGAGTGGAAACAGTGGGATTTTCATTCATATTATTGTCATTACTGTGCAGACTAAAATTGCATTAACCTTTCTGTGTAACAAAGATAGGGCCTTGGGGACTAAAACTAATCAAGAACAGCTAGATTTAGTCTTACTATATGTTATCTTAGTTTTCACATTCCTGTTATTCAATTGTGATCTTTCTTTCCCAGTCAAAACAGCATTTTCTCAAAACATGTAAGAACAACAACAAATGAGAATCGAGATTTAATTAGAGTTATTTTTACCCGGTCATGTATTATCATCATCCCATCCTCATTGAGTAACATTTCTATCTCTTCTTTAGATCATCTTCTTTACACAATACATCTTAACAAACATCCTTATCATACTCTTTTCTTTGTCATCACTCTCAAATCATTGAGTTTCTTTAAAAAAAAATAGAACAATGTCAAGCAGCTTTATTAAATTTCTATTACCTGCCTAAGTATTGTGTGTACTTTGCAATTAAAACCTGAGTTATTTGACATGAACCTGGTGCATCCACATAAGTCTTTTAAAAATATTACCCTTTTTGTTGCTTATGTTAGTTACTCATGTTTGTGTTTTGAGAGCCTGTATATCTTACCCAATAAAATCCGAAGGCAAGCAATGTAAGTGAAAAAGAAAAAAAAAGACCAAAAGGAAGAAGATAACAATAACAACTGAAAGCGTTTATATCAAAATTACCAGACTTGGCCCCAAGGAATAGTTGCATAACAAATGCATCTGCCTAGATATACACATGTAAGTATGTGTTATGCCTCTATGTGTGTACACATATGTTTATGTATGTATAAGTGTATGTATATGTATGTATACATATATTTGTGTATTTTGTGTCCTTTATATATGCATTTTTAATTCTGTAGAACTTTCCCCCCTTTTAGAATAAAATATGATTCTAAAGAAGAGGATAAGGGGTTTATGTAATTGGAAATTGAAATGATATGAAAAGAAAATTTGTAAATATAAAATCATTTTTCATATGATCTACAAATTTAATGAAAAAAAGATTGTTAAATTTTCTTGACCCTTATCTGTTTGATTAGACTCAATTTTCCCTAGTTAACCACTTCTCTTCTCATTTTGTTTCAATACTATTGTTATGCAAATGATTATAAAAGGCATATAATCGAAATTATCTACTGTTATGGGAACAGCATTGCCACTGATGTAATGTAATGATTATGTTATAGGTAAGTGCTGCTGAATAACTATCACAACAGAGAGATTCCTGGCATTAAAACTTAGGTTTTATTATGCTTGAGCAGATTTGGAACTCATATGAATGGGATCTTTCTATAAATAAAATTAAATGCCCTCATTTATATTAATTATTTATTATCATATAATATTATATGGTATCACATATCACAATATGAAAAATATAAGATATATAATTTAATATAATATGATACAATGTCATATGATATGATATGGTATGCTATGGTATGATATAGCATGCTATAACATAGTGTATATCATATGGCATGGCATGCTATAACATAGCCTAATATTATCTTCATTCTCTCTTTTGTTTTGTTAACTAAGGAATGTCCAAATATATCCACAGTGAGGCTAGGTGGCACAGTGAATAGAGCACTGGCCCTGGAGTCAGGAGGACCTTAGTTCAAATCCAACCTCAGACATTTAACACAAAAACTAGCCATGTTACCTTGAGCAAGTCACTTAACCCCAATTGTCCTACCCCCCCGCCAAAAATAAAAAAATGAAAACAATGAAAAAAAAAAAGAAAAAAAAAAGAAAAAACCACCTTCTCTTAATACTATTATTCCATGAATAATCAATTTTGTCCAGATCACATAATATTAATGTTCTAGGAGACAAGCTTCAGAATGGGTATGAGCTCAGCAGGAAGCTTGTGGACACACCTTACACACACACACACACACAAACACAACTATATGGAAAGAGGGTAAGATATCTTCTTGTGGCTCTTCTTTGGTGTCCTTCATGGTCACTATACTTATAGAACCTTTAGTATTTGTTATTGTTTCTATTTATGGTCTTATAGTTGATATCTGATAAGCTTTTCTGGTATTTTCTATTGCTGAGATAAAACATTTATTTTTAATTTGTTTTCTACACCTGTAGGAAAATTTCAAATTAAACCTAATGTCTACCAGGTTCTTTCCAGTTTTCTGAGAAGTTCTTGTTAAATGCTGAATACTTTCTTTATCTCTTTAGGAAAATTGAATACTTTTTCTTTGTCTATTCCCTTGATTGACTTTTTTTAATTCATCAAGCAGTACCAAATAGTTTTGATGATTATTGCTTCGAAATATGTTTGATATCTGAGAGTGTTATTGCCTCTTATTTCTACCTTTT
The DNA here is from genome assembly GCA_011680675.1 of Gymnobelideus leadbeateri. Classification (NCBI taxonomy): domain Eukaryota; kingdom Metazoa; phylum Chordata; class Mammalia; order Diprotodontia; family Petauridae; genus Gymnobelideus; species Gymnobelideus leadbeateri. The sequence continues at coordinate 217,348 of WOXC01005415.1, forward strand.
AAATTTTTTCCCATTCTTTCTCTTGATCCTTTATTTTTTTTTAATGTCTTCCAAGTGAATTCATTTAGTAGTTTGTCTCTCTAAAGAATCCCTTTTGTATTTTGATTGGCACATCACTAAATCTGTAAATTAACTTTGTAAATAATGTTCAGAGAGGTCATCTAGAGAGTCATTAAGTCAATTAGCTTTTATTAAGCTCTTAATATTCATCAGGTACTATACTAAATGCTAGGAATACAAGCTGAAACAAACAAAAAAAAATGACAATGGCCATTCCTTCCAGCTAACATTCTTATGAGAAACACAATAAATAAAAACAGCCAAAAGTCTGGAGGGAATGAAGGTACCCAGTTGTAAGTAAAGGTAAATTTTAGTGTGTGTAAAGTGAATTTTTGTTATTATTTCTCTTAGAGTTCACTTTCCCAGAATCCATATCCATAATGATCTCATTCCCAGGTACTAGATATGAGTTCCCAAAGTTATGGTTTTAAACATCTCCACCCTGCTTGCACGGAATTTTATAATGATAAATATTATAAACATTCACTGGGACTGTGCAGTTAGATGCAGGGATGGGGTGATATAAATTGTGAGGCTATTGCTGGCAATATGGCTTCTTTGTCTGTTGCCCCTATAAAACAGGTGGTCAGTGGTCAGTGGCAGTGAATGGGGAACCTTAGGGTTGACTATACGAATGCTGTGTGTGCCTCAACTGGCCTCCATTGAAGCTTAGGGGGAACCTTAGGTTTGAGTGCACAGAAGCTGTTTGTGCCTTGATAAGTCCCCACCAAGGCTTGGGGGGAGTCTCTGTTTGCCTCAACTGACCCGCATTGAGGCTTGAAGGGATTTAGGGGATCCATCAAGATGTAGGGGCAGGTGCCCCACACCACCCCTTCTCCCCTGCCCCTGCAAGAAGAATGATTGGGGAATGCTGTAGGAGTTTGTCCTCCCAATATCAGCAATCCTTTTCTGAGAGACTAGACTAGAATAAAGTAAGTTTATTAACCCCTTCTTAGTGTCTTTCCTGTCTGACCAGATCTAGAGTGAACCTCTGCTAGCAGCTATCCTGTGTGCTGGGTTTATTTGTCTTATACAGTGCCGAGTCAGGTAAAGAAATTCAGACTTCTGCCTTCTAACAAATAAATGAAGTCATTGCTGGTCTGGGTGTTCTCCTAAGATGGAACAACTATACAATCAGAGAGAAAATCGCATTCTGGATAGATGGTGGAGTAAGTCAGAAATTTCCAGGCTCTCCCAATTTCCTGCACAGAGAGAAAATTATAATGAAACAAACACAGAACAGCAAAAATAAAGGTATAAAGCAGTTGTCTGCCTAATAGATCTTGAGAGGACTTCAGAGAATACTCTAGAAGCTGAGGTTTGGCTTGAGTAAACTATAAAGACCTGCAAGCCAATTTCACTGAATCAATAAACAGACTAGGCCTCAAGAAATTTTACTTCAACTTTCACATCATTCACAAGCTCAGGAACTTTTACCTCATGAACATTCATTTAAAAGATAACAGAGACTGAGTCAGAGAAGATTGGTGGGCCCCCTCTGCTATTTCCAGAAGTCAGGACTAGAAGTGCTGATCAGTCTGATCCAGGGGTGTGGCTGTTGGGAATGAGAAACAAACACATGTCTGGTGAGTGCAATACCACAGGAACAAGAACATTTTTGAGACAGTGTTGTTAAGGAACCTAAATGTGGTTTAGGAGAGGAAGAGTCCTTGGGGTTGAACCCTCAGAGAGAATTAAGAAAATAATGAGGACCTGAGACCTAGAGCAACATTACCTACCCACAACTTGGGGTTAAATATATAATTATAATTATATATAATTTATCATAGAATTATTACATTACATGTAATTATAGTGATGATGATATTAAGCTGCTAAAAATAAAAAAGACAAATTACAAATAAAAATGAATAAACAAAGGAAAAAGAACCCAACCATTGATAACTACTTTGAGATAAATGAGGATCTGAGTCCATATTCAGAGAAAGACAATAAGGTTAAAAATAACCACTCCTTCCTTAAAGAGTATCATCAAATGATTATAAAATCCCCCCCACCAAACCTTGGATTAACTTAAAAAGAAATTAAAAAATCAAGTAAGAGAACAAGGTAATAGTAAAAAAATAAAAGCAATCCAATAAAATGATGACAAAGAAAGTTAAGTAGGAAAGGATATACAAAATATTTTTTAAATTTATTTATTTACTTTTTGTTTACAACATTCAGTTTCACAATCGCTTGAGTTACAAATTTTCTCCTTCTCCCCCCCCCCCATGGCAGCATGCAATCTGATATAGGTTCTACAAATACCTTTAAATTCAACATTAGTCCAGTTATAAAGAAGAATTATAATCAATGGAGTGAACAATGAGAAAGAATGAAACAAAACTAAACATAAAAGAGCGAGATCAAGTAGTTCGCTTCAATCTGCATTCAGACACTACTTCTTTTCTCTGGATGGGGATATCCCTTTCCATTATAAGTCTTTTGGAGTTGTCTTATAACTTTACATTGCTGAAAGGAGACCAGTCTATCAAAATTAGTGGTCACAGATATGATATCTCTGTAATTGTGTACAAAGTTCTTCTGGTTCTGCTCTCCTCACTCAGCATCAGTTTATATAAGTATATGGGTGGGGGGTTAGGTGATGCAGTGAATAAAGCACCAGCCTTGGAGTCAGGAGACCTAAGTCCAAATCCAGCCTCAGACACATAACACTTACTAGCCTTGTGACCTTGGGCAAGTCATTTAATCCCAATTCCCCTGCCTTCCCCCCTCCAAAAAGGAAAAAAAAAGTCTCTCCAGGTTATTATGAAGTCCATCTGCTCCTCTTTTCTTACAGCACAATAGTATTCCATTACGTTCTCCAATTGATTGGCATCCCCTTGATTTCCAATTCTTTGCCACTACAAAAGGAGCTGCTATAAATATTTTTTTACGTACGAGTCCTCCTCCAACTTGTATGATCTCTTTGGGATACAGCCATAGAAGTGGTATTGCTGGGTTTTGACCCAGCATTTTTTCATAGCCCTTTGGGCATAGTTCTAAATTGCTGTCCAGAATGGTTAGATCTGTTCACAACTCCACCAACAATGCATTAATGTTCCAATTTGTCCACATCCTCTCCAAAATTTATCATTTTCCTCTTTTGTCATCTTAGCCAATCTGTTCAGTGGGTTGTGGTACCTCAGAGTTCTTATGATTTGCATTTCTCTAAACAATAGTGATTTAGAGCATTTCTTCACATGCTTATAGATAAGGAGATACAAAATCTTAAAGAAGAAAATAATGCCTTGAATTGAACAAATGGAATTGAATGACATTATAAGACACCAAGACATACTAAAACTAGAAAAAATATAAGAGAATCTGAAACATATTAAAAAAAAAACAACTGATATAGAGAACGAATAGAAGAAAAAGAATAGGAGAATTGTTGCTCTTCCTGAAAGTTATGACAAAAAAGTATCTGGATACAATATTACAACAGATGATTAAAAACAGTTGCTCTGACTTTCTAAAACAAGAAAGTAAAGTAGAAATAGAAAAGAATCCACTGAGCACCACCTGAAAGATATCCTAGGAAGAACATTTACAGGAATCTTATAACCGAGTTTCAAAATTCCCAGATTAAAAATAAAATATTGCAAGCAGCAAGATAAAACAAAACAATTCAACATCTGTAGAAAAAGGATCAGAATTTCACAAGACCTAGCAGCTTCTGCACTAAAAGACTATAGGTCTTAGAAGCTATTTCAAAGAACAAAGCAACTTGAGTTGAATCCAAGAATAATTTGTCTAGCATAGATGAATATAAATGAAAAAAAATGACTTGATGAACTGATTTTCAGGTATTTTTGACAAAAGACCAGAATTTAAAGGAAAATTTGATATGAAAAATTCAGAAGAAATATTAATAAACAATTAACAAATATAAGACACTAATTAAGGTCAATATGTTTACTTATGGTATATGAAATATTATTATTGGTAATTATTAGTTATTATTATTAGTAATAGTGTTAAGACTATTATCATTACTAAAATACTTTGAAAGAAATGTTGGAGCTGAGCTGCGCATGATGAGGTGATACTAAAGGCAGGAAAAAGTTAAAAGGAGGAATTCTGGAAACAGAGCTTGAAAGAAAGAATTAATATAGAGGAAGCAGTTGGGGGTAGAGAGTTGGTAATACTGAGTTCTAACTCTCATCTGGATTGAAGAAGAAACAACATATAAGTCTAAAATGGTTTAGAAATCTTCTGAATTTCTAGAGATGTGAGAACACTGGGATAGAAGACAACGGAAAGACTTTTAGAAGGGCATATATATTAAGATTAGGAGGGTGGGTTGAATAAAGAAGGGTGGACTTTTACAGGGATAACTAAAAAAAGAATTAAGAGGGTAAAGGAAAGAGATAAATCAACATGAATAAGGTGAAAAGAGAGACTGAGAAGGAAAAGTGAACAAAAATAAGTTGGAGGGAAACTGACAAATAGTAATTATAAGTTTGAATGTGAATCAGAAAAAAAATGACAAAATTCATTTGAAAAAAAGTCAAGAATATCAAAGGAAATAATGAAAACATGCAAATGAAGGAGGTTAGCAATACCTAATACATCTTAAACTATTATAGAGCAATAAGTATCAAAATTATCTGGTACTACATCGAAAATAGAAAAAAAATAGATAAATGGAATAGAGAAGAGCTATGTTACAGCAGTGAATACACAGAATAATCTTATATTTGAAAAGTGTAAAGACTTAAGATTTTGAAATAAGAATCCAATATATGGTAAAAAAAAATTGGGAAAACTGAAAAGCAGTATGACAGAAACTAGGCACAGACCAATATTTTAAACCATTTATCAAGATAAGGCAAAAATGGAATAATGATGTATATATAAAGAGTTTTTAGGAGAAAATTTTAAAAAATTAAATTTCTGTACAAATAAAACAAATGTAGCCAATATAAGAAGAAAAGCACAAAATTGGGGGAGGATGGGTTATTTAGACAGTTTATCTGAAAAAGTTCTCATATCTAAAATATATGAAGAGCTTTGTCTAATCAGCATGAATTCAAGTCATTCCCCAATTGATAAATGGCCCAAGGATATTAACATGTTGTTTTTCAAAGAAGAAATAAAAATTTATAGTCATGTGAAAAAAATTCTCCAAATCAATACTGATTAGAGAAAGGTAAATTATAACAGCCTTGACATAGCATTTTACATATCAGGTTAAATGGTAGAAGGGGGAAAGGACAAATGTTGGAGGGGATGTGGAAAAACTGGCACACTACTTCAGTGTTTGTGGAATTGTTTGCTTATCCAACCATTTTGGAGAGTAAACTGGAATTATGTCCAATGAGCTATTAAACTACCTTTTGACCCAGGAATACCACTACTTAGTCTATTTCCAATGATGATTGGGGGAAAAGGAAAAGAACCTATATGTTGTAAAACATTTATAGAAGCTCTCTTTGTAGGGGCGGCTAGGTGGCGCAGTGAATAGAGAGCCGGCCCTGGAGTCAGAAGGACCTGAGTTCGGAGCCGGCCTCCAACACTTAATCCACACAAACAAAAACCTAGCCTTGTAACCTTGGGCAAGTTACTTAACCCCAATTGCCCTAAAGGGGTGTCTGGGTGGCGCAGTGAGTAAGAGCCCCGGCCTTGGAGTTGGGATGACCCGAGATCAGATCCGGCCTCAGAAAATGAGCACCCACGCATAAATAATGACTAGCCGTGTAACCTTGAGCAAGTTACTTAACCCCAATTGCTTTAAAAAAAAAAAAAAGAAGCTCTCTTTGTCATGGCAAAGTACTAGAAATTGTAGGGATGCCCATCAATTGGGGAATGGATAAATAATTTGTGGTATGTGATTTCGATGGAATACTACTTTACTATAAGGAATAATGAGCTCAAGGATATTAGAAGAGTGAATGAAGTGTGAAATAAGCAGAACCAAGAGACTACTGTATACAGTATACAGTTGCTGTATACAGTAACAGCAATGAGAACAAGGCTATTATAAATACCTAAATTAACTATAAAGAAGAAATATGAAGCAAGGTATCATTTACATCCAGAGAAAGAACTAATAAATAGAAGTAGAGAATAGGTTTACATACTTATACCTATTTGTATCTAATGGTAGCCATCTCTAGGGTAAGGGGTGGTAGGAAGAGGAAAAATATATATAACAATTTTATTGTATATTTGAAAGTAATAGCAAGTTGTGCACAGTAGATTTGAAGTTTCATGTGCAGTCATCTTTTTTATTGGACTATTTTATGAAAAAGCTTTTTTTATTTTACAAGTTAAAAATAAAATAAAAACAAAAGAGAAACAAAAAACAACAGGGAAAGATTAAAGGAGTGTAGGGTACTTTCAAGGTGTGCATTTTAGGGCTAAAGGGATTTTCCGGGATGAAATAAAAGGACATAAAACAACCAACATAGGATTCATAATTTTCCATTTGAACAGTATATATCACTTGACAGCATAAAAGAGAGATGTGCATTCTATGATTATTTTTATTAGTAATTAATAATTTTGAATGAAGATTGCCATTGTGTTTGAACTGAGATGAGCTTTTTTGATTGTTGAGTTCTGTTACATGGCTCTTATTAAAAATATTTCTTCTTTTGCTCCTGATTTCTTTGTTTCACATCAGTTCATACAAATTTCCTGATATTTCTTTGAATTCTTCAAATTCATCATTCCTCATGGATTTGCCATTATATTTACATATCACAAGCTTTATTTTTTTAATTTTTGCATAATTAATGGTAAATATTTTCCTGTAGCTTTTTTTTCTATTGTAAATTGTGTTTATACATATTTAAGCAATACAGATAATTTATTTCTATCATTGGTCTCCACAGGATATAAACCTACTAGAAGGGTCCCTGGGGATAAAGGGATGAATCATTTAAAAAAATACATTTCTTTTTTTGTTGTCGTTGTTTTGCTGTTTGGAGGGGAGAAGGTAGAGCAATTGGGGTTAAGTAACTTGCCCATGGTCACATGGTTAGTTGTTTGTTTATTTGTTTGTTTGTTTTGTGAAGTATCTGAGGCCATTTTGAACTCAGGTCCTCCTGACTCCAGGGCCAGTGCTCTATTCACTGTGCCACTTATTCACTCCTTTCTTATATAATTACAAATTATGTTCAAGAATGTTGCCACTTCACCAGGTATAAACAAATGTCTTCTTATAGTTCTTGTAAAATTTATATGTTCTAGCTTTTATTATCAATTATAACTCCTAGCTATAAAAGGGCATTTACATTGTCTTAATATATGTCTCTTATTGAATGGTTTTGAAGATTTCAATATGGTTGATGATCATTTGCTTTTACTTTTATAGCTGTCTTCTCACATCCATTGAATGTCTATCTATTGTTAAGTATTGATTTTCATCAATTCCCAAAAGATTTTAAATATTATGCATTTTCAGAACTGTTTCTATGAAGCAATTTCCCCAAATCATATTGTTTTCTTCTTCTAGGGTTTGTTTTTTGTTTGTTTGTTTGTTTGTTTGTTTTTGGTAATTTTCTCATCTTCTTCATGCCAGGTTCAGATTTCTTTACCAGCTACATGTTTGAACGTTACCATGTGATACATTTTATATTCAAATAATCACCTGAAGTTGATTCTTGTGCATGATATAAACTATTTGTTTGGGGGTTTTGGGCTTCAGAAGGAGAAAGTACTGTAGCAGAAATTAAAGGAGCTCAATTTCATGTCATCTTAGTGGCAGGAAACATGTAGACTAGAGAAATCTTCAGGCAGGTGTGATAGTTGTCTTCCAGTATTTAAAAAGATGTCATAATAGAGGGACTGGATTTGTTTCATTTTATTTTTGTTTCTTTTTTTCAGCATGAATAATAAAGAAATAATAGGTGAAAGTGACAAAGTTACAAAGCAATACTTTTAGACTTTATGTAGAAAAAAACAAAGAAATAAACAGAGCTCCAAAATAAAACCTCCTTACAAGTAGAGCTCTCCAGAAGTAGAATGGACTCCTTGCCATTCAATTGGGAGTCATCATTCAATGACTACATGAGCTCCCCTGCCATGTATACTATAGAAAGAATTTATTTCTATTCCACAAGTGTTGCTCTTTTTCCCTATATCCCAAAGCTCATAGCTATTACCTGAGTTTAAATCTTGACCATCTATCAGACTAATACAGTATTTGGCTGCTTCGAGTTTCTCCAATCTTGAATCTACCCTCTTACCAGCTACCAAAGTGATTTTCATAAAATGCAGATAGATCCATATCATTTAAAACCTCGATTAAATGCTAATGACTTTCTATTGTATTTCATAAACTACAAATGTCTTTGCTCAGAACTTAAAGAACATCAAACTGTCCAAACTATAGTTCATACCTTATCACATATCATACTACTCCAGTTAATACACCCTGCATTTCTGTCAATTTATCCCTATAATAGGACCTTCTAGATATCATCTCTGCTCACTTATCCTATCTCTTTCATATTTGCATATTCTCCCTCCTCATCTCTGTCTCTTAGACTGTAGATCCTGCATGATAATTTTCAAATGCCACTTTCTACAATTGACTTTTCTGTCTCTCCATCCTGCCTCTTGATATCAATACTAGCCTTTCCTTCTAAGATTATATTGAATCGAAATTGAATTGCAATTTTATATATGTAAATATGTACATGTCACCTGCTCCTTCAGTTTCTTCTTCACATTCCAAGTTATTAGGACATTACTATATACAGTCTATTGTTCTATTGCTCTCCTCTATTCCTCCATGTTTTGGCTATTACTCATATATTCAAATCTTAGGGAAATGTGGGTACTTCTTTCCTCGTGAATTCCATTCAGTTCACTGAAAATTTATTAGGTGCCTACTATGTACCAGGTACTATGGCAAAAAATGGGCACAATAAGTAAGAAAATGAAAATTCCTGCCTCAAAGTAGCTTACAATATAATGGGGGAAGTAAACATTCAAAAGGGAGCTAAAAAAAGTGAGAGGCACCAGGAGGTACCCTTTATGGAAGAATGATGTTCTGTAATGTTCAGGTCAAGGTGAGCTGCTGATGGAAAGTGAATAGTTAGCTGTAAAGGTCAGACCTCAACCCTCTATAAAAGAATACTTTGATAGGGTGTCAACACTGCAGCTTCTAATCAGAGGGGAGAGAGGCTGAGAGATTTGAGAAGGAATTTGATATCCAAAGTGGTATGGTCATTTAGATAGTACAGTAGACAGAGTGCCAGACCCGAAGTCAGGAAGACCTGAGATCAAGTCTAACAGACATTTATTAGCTGTTGACCCTGGACAAATCATTTAACTCTGCTTCAGTTTTCCCATCTTTTAAAAAAATTAGCTGGAAAAGAAAATAACAAAGCATTCCAGTATCTTTGTCAAGAAAACCCCACATGAGGGGTACAAAAATTGGGCAGGATTAAAAAAAACAAATAAACATCCAAAGCTAGTCAATCAGCATGCTGGTGAGATTTTGGGCACTACATGGTACATGAAGTTCCTTGGAGTCAAAACTAAGTAGAACTACTGAAGGAAAGTAGAGGGTTTTTTTGTTTATTCATTGTTTCTTTATTAATTTTATAGAACATTTCTGTAACTTAGTGATATATTCAAACGCAGGAGAACTTGGGTCCAAAAGTCTTAATCCAGTACTTCTATGAGGTATTGAAGTAGCCATAGTTTCTCAAAGACTATTCCCATGAAGCAAAATGTCTGGCTATTTACATCTTACTATAAATGCTTTGAAGATGATCTCTGTAACACAGTACTATTTTAGATTTGCTGGTATGAGCCAAAGTAAAGAGAGATATATCACCATTGTTCTGGCCACCAGATAATGGCTCCTTTGGCCATGACAACCTATAAAAGATGTAAACTAAAATAAAGTGTCTTTCTCTTTTCTCTGTCTCTTTTCTGATTCTGCAGAGGAAATGATAGGATGATGAAAAAAGAGGTGCAGAAGGTACTAAGAATGACACAAGTTTTGAACCTAGAATTATTATTTAAGTTTAAATGAATTTAATTGGTAGTTTATTTAAATTGTGGTCTTTGTTTAGTGACAAACAGACAACACTGCAGTTAGGAGAGGGGTTTTTCATTGTATATGCTAAAGTGACATGAAATATCCTTTTTTATTTCATGGGAAATATTTTTTTATAATTCCAACATTCACCAAAAATAATAAAAAACTACAAAAAAAGATAAAATGAATTGTATAATTCGTGATTTCATTACTAATGAAACTAGAGTGAAAATGATATCGTATATATTAGATTTTTATTCTACCTATATCCCAGTATTTCAAGTAACTAACATCATGCTTGGTGCATAGTAGGCACTCAATAAGTGGTGGATTTATTATTATGTGCATATTAGTGATTGCTTCTCCTTGGAGAGGCAAATAAAGAAGGCAATATAGGTGTTTTTATTGAACATCTTAATAGGAAAATAAATGCTAGCATCCTTTCATGGGGATATTGGTCATTTTCTATTGAATTCTAAATAATAAACATTTACAAAGCAACCATAATAATGACAACTGGATCATATCTACTGAAATCTGTTGCAGAAAATTAAGTGTAGATAAATTTCAGTAAGAGATCAAAAAGGCCTTCCTGAATGAAACATCACATATTTTGATAGTCAATGACTTAAATGAAAAGATATAATGATTAAATAAATAAAAAATATTAAATTAAATAAATAAAAATAAAATAGATATAAAATTATATAATAATATTAAGTCAATGACTTAAATGAAAAGATATAATGAGCAAAGAGTTAATCCTTTCCTGGTCAAAATGTGGTTCAGGAAATTCACAGCAAATTCAGAAAATTGAAATCAATAGATGCTCCATACTTACAAATTAGGAAAAATGGATTGAAGAAAAGGATTAGCGGATATTGGAAAATCAGGGTGCCAAATAATTTCATCAACTTCAAATTGATTATATTTTAACATGTGTGAAATAAATGGATCCCTAATTTTTAAATCTATTGCTTGAGTACTAATGATATGTGTACACATATGTATATACATATACATAAACACATATACATATGTTTTTAGAATAAAATAAAATCAACGTTAAATAAAGAGAAATAAAAAATTGAAAGAATATATAATTAAATAAGAACTGAAATCTCTACATAAACATCTTTTGATTTTGGATAGTGGGAAATTACATATATACATGCATTGCATACGTATACATATAAACACACATGTGTCTGTATTGGGTGTGTGTGTGTATATAAAGTATCTCATTGGAAGAGATGATAACTATTTGCTTATGAATTTTAACTTAAATAATTCATAAATACATACAATATGATTCATACATACATATGCATGTATGGAGAAAGAATGAATATTTTATGTGTGTCTTTGCCAGCTATAAATTTATGCAACCAAAAGCAACACTATTTTAGAAAGTAAATAAATATAAAAATCTCAGAGAAGTTAACAATAGATGATCACGAGCAATAGTGCTTCACTAAAAAAAAAAGAAGAAATAGTGAAGATAGAAATATGTATATTTAATGCTTGGCATCAGATTCAATTAATCTAGATAATAAAATTCTTCTTTTTAGTAACTATTAACTAAAATGTGACAATTGTTCAATAATATGATGGCAATGTAGTTCGGTGCCTCAGTGGATAGAATGCTAGACCTGGAGTCAGGATGACGTGATTTCAAATCTGACCTCAGATATTTACTAGCTTTATGACTCTGGGTATATGAATCATCTATCTGCTTCAGTTCTCTCAAATATAAAATCGACACATTCATACTCTAACTCCCAGGATAGTTGTGAGGATCAAATAGTTGTAAATAGCCTAACAGGATACTGGGCATATATTAAATGGCATAAAATCATCATCATCATCATCATCATCATCATCATCATCATCATCATCATCATCATCATCATCATCATCTTCTTCTTCTTCTTCTTCTTCTTCTTCCTTCTTCTTCTTCTTCCTCTTCTTCTTGTTCTTGTTCTTGTTCTTCCTCTTTCTTCTTTCTTCTTCTTCCCAATCCATGAGACACATCTCTTCTTACAAAGCATTTAAAGTCCTATAACCATTCTTAAATTAATGATGCCCAGAATTTCCACCATTCTTATTATTTAGATGTTGTCTATTCTATCAATCTCTTTGCACTCTTAAGTAAACACATACTCCAGTTGTGACCTGACCAGGAAAGAATTCAGTAGGATTACTACCATCCATATAATGTACATTATTTTTCTAATAATGTAGATTAATGCTTGGAATGCATTAAAGTTTTTGATTGCTAAGACATGCTGTTATGAAATAGTGGCCTTGAAATTCACTAAAACCCCTGCTCTTTAGGTTTGTTCTCTATTTTTTAAACTTGTGAAATGCAATGTAATAATAACAATTAAATTTCAATTTATCATATTTAGCCAAGTGTTCTCATCACTCAATATTCAAAATATTTTTGAATCTATAATCCAACCTGTTGGATGTCCCTCCCAGCTTTATATCAGTTGCCATTTAACAAAGATAAGACCTTTGCCTTTGTTACAATTACTAAATAACATGTTAAAAATGCAGGTGCCTTCCATTAATGATCTACATATTGATGTAGTTCTATTATTTGCTACTCTTAGCATTCAACAATTTACTTATATCTAAATACTGCTATGGTTTTCTCCAAATCCCATTTAATGTTTTCCATAAGAACATTATGTGATTTGGTGAAATGATTTGCTCAGTTTTAAAATCAAGGTGATTTTCTTGATGGAATAGCCTTGTATTGCTATAAATCAAGCAACACCAAGGTAGTCTATTGTGACTTTTACAATGAAACTACACCTGCATTGTATGTGTGTACTTTTATTTGATCAATGTTTACTAACCTACTTACTATTTACATACTCTAAGATTTTGTCCAAGGTTGAAAATTAAATTCAGCAATATACAATGTATGTACTCTACTCTTTTCTGTCTCTGTCTCTTTCAAATTTCATGTTCTGATTACCTTGTAAAAGCTATCCCATCTGTCTTCTTTGTCATTAGATTGTTATAATGTCAAAATAATGTCACAGAGTGAGTTATCAATAGAAATGTTATTAGATTCCAGCCTTTTGAATAACCACTCCAATTATATAGATATTAATCTATCATGAAAACAGATCCATCAAGGGTCAAGATACTTTAAATATATATCTCAGAATTGACTTCAACTCAGGATTCACTAAGGAATTTAGTATTCCATTGTGAGCCCATTTCAAGGATGGGGAGGAAAGTCAGGATTTCAAGGCAGAAATCATAGCAATATATCAACATATGATCTGTATGATCATCTGATGATGGAAAACAATTAACCTGATATGAAGAAAAGCAGCCTAAGTGGCTGACAAAGCACGTTTTTTGTTAAAAAGTCTGCTAAAAGTTTCTTTTCCTGATTTTATTCTCATTTAAACCTCTAGACTAGTTGTGGGAAATGGACTCTACAGGGACCAGGTGTTTGAAAGTAATGGACAAATAAACACTATGGAAATCTATAAGGAGTCAGATCTTGTTTGAATAAGGAGCAAGTAATTCAAAGTTAATCGTATTAAGAAAAGTGAAAATTTAAACAGGACCTATTATGAATCAGATGAGAGCATATTGTGTAAGTGTAAAGTAAATGAACACAGTGCAAAAAAAATTTCAATAAAGACACTTATGAATCAGATGAGAGCATATTGTGTAAGTGTAAAGTAAATGAACACAATGCAAAAAAAAATTCAATAAAGACAAGAAAAATGCCCGCCTTGATATGGAAATTTGTCTGATTATAGACCTAACTAACCATATCTGAGTAACAACCATGCTCGAATGAGAGATAACTACTGAAAATTAAACTCTACAGCAGAGGAACAGAGAGAGGTTGATATGATTGCTCCAAATTTTCCACATTGCTGGAATTTATACCCTCATTATTTGGGGGAGAAATGTCCTTCCGACCTTATTCCTTCACTTAGAGATTTGCTTCACAAATTGTTGCTTTTTTGTCTGTCTTGATTCTGATGAACCAGTGAGTCAAAGTTCACACTTCTCCAGCAGAGAACATCTCTTCATTTAAAAAAAGACTGTAAATTTTGAGAAGTTGTTATCTTAGGACTAAAGAGCAAAAAGTTTTAGGCAAAGAGTTCATTTTCTACTTTTTTTTTTTTTCTGAAGCCTTAGTGTACTTAAGGACACAGACAAACTTTGGCCAGATAACAAGTGCTGCTCAATCATCACTAGGCTTCTTGGAGCTTCTTTTCTAACTGCTAGTCAGAGGGAATAGGGTAGGGACTCTCATTTAGTCAAGTTATTGGTCAACAGAAATTCCTTGTGTAGCTCCACTAGGAAATAAAGAAAGAGTAAGAGAGATTACGTTGAGCATATTTGGTCCTGATTTCCCAATATAATTATAATTCTTTAAGATATTTAACAGAGGCAACCTGGAATGAAGGGAAAAATCCTGCACTTGATTCCATAAGTTGTGAGTTAAATTCTGACTCTAGTCAGCCTTTTCCTACCTACATAACCAAGATCAATCCACTTCTCTGTTTTTCAGTGTATTCACTTGTAAGCCTTTCAGTGGGTGGACTAGATGACCTCAAAGTTCCCTTCTATTTTGAGATCCATGACCTTGGATTCCCAGGAATACAGAGGAACATTTTTCCTGATGTAGAAACTGAGGTGCCTGACTCTGATGTTTGTTCAGAACATCAAATGAGGTAAATTATGTATAACATTTTTGGAAACTATAAAGTACTATGAATATTATTTATATTATTAATAATACAAGTAAGGGTCAAATAAATGAGTTTGTCCTTCATACTAAACACATACATGCAGGTAAAGTGTGGCAATCATTTTATAGCAATGCAGTGTGGCTAGAGGATTCTTGCAGACGTATGACAAGAGACAGAAAGAATTAATAATGATTTTTGAGATGATTTCCTAACAGGTAAAAATGTATCCTTAGTAGAAGTCTTGCTGCTCTATTAGCATTCCAATTCAACCTGACGCTCTGTCTCAGTGTTTGCCTATCATCTCCCAGCTGTTTAGCCATGAATCACATGAAGATTAATTTATAGAGTTGAAGGTGATATTAGCAGGTACACTCCTGTCTAACTGAATACATCCCATCTTTAATATAGATAAAAGGAATCTACATCTATGGGGGTTTAAGGAATTCTTTATAATACTTCCCATTACTATGGAAAGACATTAGTACATCAATAAGTTATATTCTATGTGGACATATATATATGTATATGTATGCATATATATATATATATATATATATAATAAGTATCCATTTGCTCAAATGTAGGTAATAAATGAAAGTAGTAATTCTGAAGTATCAATTCTGAGCATAGTTATACGGAATATATAAAACCATATCCATGTGGAAATTAGTTCTCTTTCCTTCTCTACCATTCACCGTCACCAGAAGAAAAAAGATAAAAACTTCAAGTATAAATTACTTAGAATCATCCTCTGAGGAGTTAATTTGACATAGCAGAGAAATCAATATACAGTTGTTCATCTGAAAAAAAAATCTGAGTTTCAGTGTACTAATAGCTAAATATGAGGTCATAATAGGATATGATGAAGGGAAAAGGACTAGACAAGTTATTTCATTGATAGAGTAAATTCCCAAGTAAAGAAATTCCTACTTTTTTTGGAATTATAAAACCTTTTTTTTCCCTTACTTTTAAGTAATTTTATGAATTGACCTCATCAGATTTAGAGAACCATTGCTGATTTTTCTTGTATATGACATTCCATCTCCCTTTTTACTGGTTATCCTACATGCTGCAATGATTTCACTTCTTGTCTCTGCTTCTTTGTTTATCTAATATTCTTCAATACTTTGTTAAATATTTGACCTTCTGTAAGACACCTTCCCTTCTCCCATGTGCTCTCTGAGAATACTGGCAATTTGCTGTGTATAATTCTCTTATGTTCATAGTGTTCAACATATTTCTTCCCCAATACAATGTGAACTTTTTAAGGGAAAAGATTGTTTTACCTCTTTTGTTATCCTCAGAGCTGAATACAGTTTCTGACATAGAATAATGCCTCAATAAATCCTTCTTGACTTAACTTATAATGTTATTTATAATATTTAGAACTTCTTTACCAGAGTTAGACAACAGGTAAATGTCAAATTGGAACTTGACCCCACTTCTTTCTGGCTTGCAGATAAGTTTTCCATTCATTAGAGCACCCTACCCCTCTTTAATATGTTAAAATAAAAAAATATATAGATAAGTTCCATTTAAACTGGATTAAGTGTACATGATAATAATCTTGTCTTCTGCTTTAGTGAGACCAAATCTTGAGTGCTATATTTAGTCCTCTGTACCATATTAATGAAGAATCATAATAGTCTAGAGAATACCCAGAGTAATGACCACAGATGCAGTAATATACATGGAAAAGAGTACAGGTTTTAGAGTTAGAGATTTTGAGTTCAAGTGTTGCCTTTGATGGTTATCCCCTCTATGACCTAGAGAAAAATCTTATCCAATTCCCTAGACCTTTGTTTCTTCACCTGTAAGATAAAGGGTGTACCAAAATGCCAATGAGTTCCCAACAAGTTCCATATCTATGATCAAATTAAAAAGAATGGTAAAAGTTCTGGGGATTAAGTTATATGAGAATCCACTTATATGAGGAGGTGTAGCTTCAAGAAAAGAAGAAATAGGGGGAAGGTAAGAGCTATTTTCAATTACGTGCAGGGTTGTTATGATGAAGAAGGTTTGATCTTGCTCTGCTTAGCATAAGGAGTAAGTAGAGCAACAATTATGATTATTGAAAAATTTAAAAACAGGGGAAATTAACAAACTTCCTAATATTAAGATCTTTCTAATAGTGAAATCAGGACAGGTGTTGTGGATTTCTTTGTATCAGGAGTCTTCAAGGAAGTTAATATGGGGGGCAGCTAGGTGGTGCAGTGAGTAGAGTACTGGCCCCAGAGTCAGGAGGACCTGAGTTCGGATCTGACCTCAGACACTTAACATACAAAACAAACAAACAAACAAACAAAAAAAACCAAACAAACAAAACCTAGCCATGTGACCTCAGGCAAACTACTTAACCCCAATCACGCTCCAAAAAGCAAAAAAAAAAAAAATAAAGTCAATATGATTTCTTCAGGCATGTTATACAAATTCTTAAGGTGCCTATTTTATTAGGTTGTCTTTGAGGTTTGTTTCATCTTTGCGATTCTGAATTAATGGTACTATTTATTCATCACATTTAAGCTGGAGGTTATGTGACATTCTCCTTTTTAACAGCCCTACCTACTCCATAGCAAATTGGCATTTTGTGAAAAACTGAGTTCACTTAATTGATTGTTCACATTTTGGAAGTGATCATTTGTTCACTTCCTGATAGGTGCATATGCTATAAATGGGAAGGATTTGATACCTGTGCCCTTAAAATTGAGGCAAAGTTGCTAACACGATATAGGACTACATTAAATTGCCTGAGAACATTCATATGTAGGCATATGGGGTGTGTTGTATAATAAGAATAATAAATATGTAACTAGATATGTAAGGCTATAAATACTTATTTATCCTCTCCTACATACTACTTAGTTATCTTTGGGTGGAAACTACAGCCTCTGGGCTTCACTTTTCACAAAATAAGGAGATTGAATTCAGTGGTCTCTTCAGTCCCTTCAGGTTCTATAATCCATGCCATATAGCTGCCAAAGTTATTTTCCAAAGTTCATGCATATTATTTTTTTTAATTAAACTGTACTGTTTGCCTCTTTCCTCTAGAATCAAATAATAACTTACCCTTTTGAACTTATTATACCTTTTCATCATTCACTCATTCTGTGGTCCAACCAAACTCCTCTCATGGCTCGCCACACAAAGACTCTATACCAATGGACTGACTATCACCTATGACTTTTACCTCTGCCTTATTGAACCTCAAATCTTCTTTAAAACTAACATCAGGTTCAATCTCTTGCATGAGGTTATTCTGGATTAACAACAACAATAAACAGAACAGTGGAAGTAGGATTTTCATTTCTCTTCTTGATAGAATACAAGCTACTTTAGAGTTGGGATAATTTCATTCTTGCATTCCCAGAGACTAGCACACTAATTGGCACAAAGTGCTTACTAAATGTTTATTCATTTATGGTTTAACAAAGATTATTTGATGTATCAAATGACTCCCATAGGACTTTGCAATAGAATGGAATAAGTTCAAACTGTTTAAAGAGAAATTCTGGAATAATTTTACCAAGATGATGATGATGGTGGTGGTGGCAGTGTCGGTGGCGGTGGTTGTGGTAGTGAAGATTTATACCACACAAAAACCCAAAGTGGCAGATGATATTATATCCATTTTAAAGATGAAGAAATACATTGAGAAAAATTAAATAACATAGCTAATGAAGTATTATGAATTCAAACTTAAGTCCTCCTGATCCAGAGTATCATGTATTATGTCATCTAGGCTTCAATATTCACAATGTAAATACTAAGATATGTAGGTAAAAGGGATTTAATAAAGTTCTTTGGGCAACAACTGCCAATATGACAAATACTTTATTATTGAATATGAAGTGACCATCACAGAAGCCATTAAAATGTATATTTTTCTACTGCTTTAGGGAATGTCAAGAACTGCCCAAAGTCTTTTCACATCAGTATTTGGGAAAAGAGATGTTACCAATTTCCAGTTGTGAAAGATCATCTTATTATGGCTCTATTTGCTATGTAGAATCATAGTCAAAAGAGTCAAAAGAGACTTGAAATATCATCTAGTACAACTCTTTAATTTTTAAGATATGGAAACTAAGACCCAGTGATGGAAACAATTTGTCCAAGGTCACCAAGCTTCTTACTGGTAGTACCAGGACATAAAACTAAATTTCCCAATGTCACATCCACTACACTACATGTGTCATTGGCACTTGGGAAGACAAAGAACATTTTACCCCTTTGGTATTTCTCTGTTTAAGGAGAACATATATACCCACTATGATCTTCTAAAACACTTGGTATTAGCATATTAGCATAGTATTCTATACTGGGGCAGCTAGGTGGCACAGTGGATAGAGTGCCAGGCCCAGAGTCAGGAAGACTCATCTGACCTCAGATACTTGCTACTTTTATGACACTGGACAAGTCATTTAACCCCATTTGCCTCAGTTTTCTCATGTGTACAATGAGCTAGAGAAGGAAATGGCAAATTCCTCTAGTATCTTTGCAAATAAAAACCCCAAATGGGGTCAACAAAGAGTTGTATGTGACTGAAGCAACTATATAACAAAAAAAAAATACTGTTATGCTCACCAAATAATATTTATAATAGCAACTAAAATAATGGGTAGTATTTTGCTAAGATATCTACAGTCATAGGTGCATTGATATCTTGCAGTGAAATTAGGAATTTATAAACATTGACTTAGAATTTGTCCACCTACCTTTATTTAGTCTCCTGACCCTCAAACCAGGTACATGAGTAGCTCAGTAAAACCTGTGACAGAGGAGTCCTTTGAATAAGCTAATTTACCCTAAGGTCATACTGATTTGATATATGACCCATCCCATCAACAGGCATATTAAAATCAAGACCAAAATTATTTAGAGAAGATGTAAATTATTAATACAAATGAATTAACCTCTAATGTAGAAATGTAGTCATGAATCAACAACCAGTCAGGAAGCTATTGAGATACAAGACTTAAATTGCTGAATTCCCAGCATGCACCATGAAGGAGACCACCTATTTAATTTATCTCCTGGGCTGATCCTGTATTGAAGAGTTCAGTCCTGCTTCTTTATAGATCTGCAAAACCCCATACTTCTGACCAGCTTTCCCAATCCCCCTGAAAACAATCATCCCACAGCACGCATTGCTTTGCAAATGTTAATAACTCTGTCTAAGCAATCACACATTCTCTATTTAGGTGACAGGGTGATAATTAAAGCCACACAGGACAGTTTCCCAGCACTATCCAGAGGCTTAATAGCTAAGTTTTCCATCAGAAAGGCAGGTTTACAGATTACTAAATGTGGAAATGGCTTCACATTTTCATTTCATTCTTTAAAAATAAGAAAATTGTAACTACTTTGTCAAGATTTCATGATTAATGACTCAATAAAGACTGCAATTCCAGTGGATAGGAACATTAAAAATATCCATTTAATGACGAATGAGCAGAGCTCCCCAATAGAGAAGGTTGTTGTTTAGTCATTTTAGAGCTCCTAATGCCCATCTAACCCAAAGTTCATAATAAGTCATTATCTAACAAAAAGTATTATTATTTCCATTTTAGAGATGAGAAAAATGAGTCTCAAAGACACTCATTTACTAACTCTACTTAATAACAGTTTCATTGCTCAGATGAAACACTTCTGATATTCAGGGGACCTGATAAGATTAGGTCTGTTGATCAGAACATTTCTTCTGTAAACTTAGTCTAACATAATATAGTGTGTGGCTTTTAATTTAATTAAGTTTGCATGTCAAAACAGAGGAAAAATTCATAATGACAGAGATCTTTAAAAAAAAAGTTACATTCCTAGCCCTATTTATTTATTTATTGCTTTTGATTATCTTAATTGAATAAAGAATGCTGAACTTTTATTGAAGGCTAACACTCATAACCTTTCCATATAATAGTGAAGGAAAACTTTTACATTGACTGAGGTCACTTTAACTGGTAAAAGTTGGGCATAAATGAAGTGTGTGGCCATTCTTCACTTATTGAAAGAATGAAGTATATGGAGTGTTTTGCGGTACTAGAACTTCTGGTATGAGGGTTGGTTCAACCCCTTTCAAAGCAGCTCATGCAAGTCTGATGTCCACCTTTCCCTTAACTCTCACCTGTGATTCCAATAAGCTGTAGAATGCTCTGTGGCCCAGGAAAAACATCTAGGCAGGTAGGTCTCAAAACCATCTGTGAGTTAGGGGAATGGATGTGAAGACCTTCACCTAGGAAGAAGTTGCAAATGAGAATAATTTTGATCCAACAGTCATGAAGGTGGCTGAAGTAGGTATTATGGAGTGCTTAGGGAATGGTTAGACTTCAAAGATTCCAAGGTCATCTCCTGAGCCCTGGAATTTTATCAGTTGAATTGACTTTTGTCTTGCTCCTGGACTTTGCTGACTCAAGTAAAAGAGAGTTGGGCTGAAAGCTTAGAGCAAATCTATCCCCTTTAAATACAATTCATGCACAAATCAAGACATCATTTTATGATGTCATTGATCCTCTTCCAAAATAAAGGAGGAACAAAAGGAAAAATGAAGGGAATTATTATATATTCTTAATATGAAGATTCAATACGCAGTTATTTGCTCATTCATGATAGATGCTGTCCTAAAAAAATCTAAACAAAATGCTACAAATGACCTGGTGTCAGATCAACGTGCAGCTTTCCTGGAAATGCATTCAGCATTACAAAGAAACACTGACAAATGATTTTGCTGGACAGAAGACATTTTAATGATCAATCATTCTAATAAAGAGAAAAAGTAAAGAATGACAACTTAACATATTGGTTGATCAGTCAGTAGAATGTACCACTGGTCCAGAATCAGAATTTCTGGCTCATGCTCTAGCCTCTTTATAAGCATCATTTCTTCTCTAGTTCATATATTAAACTAGGATAATGATACATATAGCATCTACCTAAGAGGTCTGTCATGAAATACAAAGGAACTAATCAATTGAAGGCATTTTACAAATTATAAAGGATTATATTGATACCAGTTAACATCATGATGGGTGAATGAAAGTGAATAACTTATCTTAGTCCTATTTCTTCAAAATTGTTAAGAATGAAATTTATTTCTAACTTATAGGAATGTGTTGTCATATATGTGTATATACATACACATACATATGGAGAGAAAAATGTGATACAGGAACTGCTACTACAACACAAAAATATGTTTGTGTGTATATATATATATATATATATATATATATATATATATATATATACATATATATATACACAGACACATAACAATGCATATGTGCATGTATGGACATGAAGTACATGTGCACATGTATGTATACAGGGGTTTCTGTGAATATTATCACTATCATATACCTATAATCTATGTTCTATTTATCACCTATGTTTATTCATCTTTATGTATGTGTATATACATATACATGTAAAACATTTTGTTCATTAATATATTTTTATTATTTTTTAACCAAATGCTTTATTAACTTCTAGTTTTCATTATTCGTTTCTGCAAGATTTTAAGTTACAAATTTTCTCCCCATTTTGCCCCCTACCCACAACCCATTCCAGATTCATACCCTTTTTCCCTTGTCACCCAACCTTACTGGGAAGATAAGAAATTCAATATAGGTTGTAAATATTTAGCTGTGCAAAATATTCTATTGTGGATATATTGTAAAAGAGTGACTATATTTCCCTCCCTCCTAGCCCACCTCCACTTGTTCTATTCTCTACTTTGATCCTGTCCCTTTTCAAAAGTGAATGCTTCCAACCTCCCTCCCCCCCAGCCTGCCTTCCCTTCCACCATCCCCCCTTTCATCCTCTTCCCCCCTACTCTCCTGTAGGGTGAGATACCCTATTTATTTTTTATGTCATTCCCTCCCTAAGCCAAATTCAGTGAGAATAAGGTTGACCCATGCCCTTTTGCCTTCCTGTTCTCCCCCTCCCTTGTGATCATTGTCCCTTACCTTTTCTATAAGAGATAGTTTAACCCATTTTGTCTCTCCCCATCTCCTCTCATTATATTACTCTCTCACCTCTTCCTAGTCAACTGGTCTTGTGCCCTCTGTCTATGTATACTTGTAAACATATACACATACTCACAAATGTATTCATACACCCATACGCCCTCCTATATAGACATGCATTCACACACACACACACACACACACACACACACACACACACACACATTTCTATTCCCTTCAACTATTCTCATACTGAGGAAAGTTTTATAAGTTACAATTATCATTTGGATGTAAAAAGATCAACTTTGATAAATTTCTTATGATTTCTTTTCCCTGTTTGTCTTCTCATGCTTCTCTTGCTTCTTATATCTGAATGTCAAATTTTCTATTCAACTCTGTTTTTTTTCTTCAAGAATGCTTGAAAGTCCTCTATTCCACTGAATGACCATATTTTCCCCTTTAACATGATACTCAGTTTTGCTGGGTAGGTGATTTTTGGTTTTAATCCCAGCTCTTTTGACCTCTGGAATGTCATATTCCATGCCCTTCGAACCCTCAGTGTAAACATGGCCAGATGCTGTGTTACCCTGATTGTGTTTCCACAATATTCAAATTGTTTCTTCCTCACTGTTTGTAACATTTTCTCCTTGATCTGGGAATTACGGAACTTGGGTATAATATTCCTGGGAGTTTTCTCTTTAGGATCTTTTTCAGGAAGTGATAGGTGGATTCTTTCAACCTCTGTTTTGCCCCCTGGTTCTATAAAACATCAGGGTAGTTTTCCTTGAGAATTTCTTGGAGGATGATTTCTAGGTTATGTTTTTGATCATGGTTTTCAGGTAGTCCAATAATTTTCAATTTTTTTCTCCTGGATTTATTTTCCAGGTCAGTGGTTTTCACAATTAGATATTTCACATTGCCTTCTATTTTTTTCATTTGTTTGAATATGTTAAATTATATCTTGATTTCTCATACAGTCACTAGCTTCCATTTGCTCCAATATAATTCTGAATGAATGACTCTCTTCAGTGAGCATTTGAGATTCTTTTGCTACCTGGCAAATTCAGCTTTTTAAAGTATTCTTTTCCTCAGTGACTTTTTGCGCCTCTTTTGCCATTTGAGTTTGTCTATTTTTTAAGATATTATTTTCTTCAGTCAGGTTGTTGACTCTCCTTTCATAATTTTCTTTCA
Source organism: Gymnobelideus leadbeateri (assembly GCA_011680675.1). Taxonomy (NCBI): domain Eukaryota; kingdom Metazoa; phylum Chordata; class Mammalia; order Diprotodontia; family Petauridae; genus Gymnobelideus; species Gymnobelideus leadbeateri. Next base: position 241,305 of record WOXC01005415.1, read on the forward strand.
TCGTTCTCATTTCTCTCTCCAATTTTCCCTCCACTTCTTTTATTTGGTTTTCAAAATCCTCCTTAAGGTTCTCTATGACCTGTAACCAGCTTGTATTTTTCTTGGAAGGTTTTGGTGCAGGAGTTATGACTTTGCCATCTTCCTCCTGTTCCATGTTTTAATCCTTTTTGTCCCCAAAATAGAAGTGTAAAGTTGGGTTGCTCTGTTTGCTTTGCTTCCTTTGCCTGCTCATGTTGTCACTCAATTACCTGACTTTTGGGCTGTTAACCACAGTAGGATTCTGCCACCAGACAGGGGAGCTTTGTCCCAAGCACTGGTGTTTTCTCACCTGCCAAAGGTGGGTGGGTTGGGTGCCCTCTCTGAAGCCTTTACACACTATGGCAAGGTGGTCACACACCCTAGGACCTCCACCCTAGACCACAATCCAGATCCAAGCAGGTTAAAGAGCGATTACCCTTCAAACTGGTTGCTTGGTGCCCCTACAATCTGCAGACCATGAGCTGAAGCTTTTATGTGGTGGTGGCTGCATGGATACTGGGCCTCAGTGTTTTCTTGCCCTGGGGGCAAAGTCCTACCACACTCCTAAACTACAGGATCCCAAAGTCCACACCGCACTGACTTCTCACTTTGTCCTTAGCATCTATGGGCTGATAATTCTGGAAAACATCACAGCTGCTGGTGATCTGAAGTCCCTCCAGCCAGGGACTGATCAGGCCCACCCTGAGGCTAAAACCTCTGGCTCAAGGGAGGCTAGGCTGGCCACTTTCTGCCAGCCTGCCAGGCTTTCCTTAGTGGGAGGTTAGCTTCTCTCTGTCATTTTGTGGCTTCTGCAGCTCCAAAGTTTGTTCAGAGTCACCTTTTATATGAATTGGAGGAGGTAGGAGCTGGAGCCCCGTGGAAGTCCTGTTTCTATTCTGCCATCTTAACTCTACTCCCTGTGCTCATTAATTTAAAATTTACTATATGCCTTACTCCTGTGGGGGAGAAAATAATATAATACCTGTTTGGTAAATACAGAAATGAACCTATAGAGAAGTGATTCCCCCTTATTCACTAAGTTAATATTCATAATAATATTTGATATAAATAGCCATTTACAATTTTAGAGTGTGTTTTTTAAAATAGGCTTGCACATATATGTGCATACATATTCATATGTGTATATACATATACCTATATATGTGTATATATGTATATGTGTTTGTGTTCGTGTGTGTACATACATATATACATACCTGTAGGGCTTTTAAAGCAAGATACAGCATGGTACACTGAATAGGGCCCCAGGCATGAAGGTAGGAAGATATAAGTTCAGAACCCTATTGATATTGTGATTGATTGTATGTCCCCAGAGATTTTACTTAAACTTTTAGTCTCTGTTTCTTCATCTATAAAATGAAGAGCTTGATCCTGATGGCCAATTAGGTCAATTTAAACCCCCAAATCAATAATCCCTTGAGATGCTTTGTTATCTACAAGCCTCCATATATATTTGAGTAATTGATAATGATAATGTGTTTATTTTTTAATACAAAAAACCCTAACTATGTAAGAAACAGAGGGGATATACTCAGAATTCAATGTGATATAAGAATGAAGTATAATCAATGAAAATAAATGATTTTTAAGTGCTCAGATTTCTTTTCCCTATTTTTGAAATGCAAGTGTTTTTTTTTTTTTTTTTACTTCCACATAGTAAAGTTCTTTTCTTCTTTCAGTGCTCAAATCATGTGTCAACACTTCTAGGAATTTCTCCATGATTACTTTCCAGCTCCCCGTGGACAGTATTGATTCCATCTTGAACTTATCTTCTAAAACATAAATTTGTTATAAAATTAGTCCCCCCCCCAATTAAAACATAGGCTCTTGAGGTTAGAGACAAGCATCTTGTCCATAGTAGACACATAATAAATTTTAAATGTAATTGAAGGGGACCTATGGACAGCAGAAAGAGAGAGATAAACAGTTAGTTGATTGTTGTCCTTCGTTCTCAAAGTGACATCACTATGCTAAAGAAAAGTTTTGATTTGTCTGACTGTGGTTGATCAAATCAACAGGAGCTCAGAATGCTCTACCACAGGTCAGGCACAAATACTCCATGTGAACATTTGGGGTCGATACTCTAAATTTGTGGATCCTGCATTTCCTTTGATTTGTTTCAATTCTGCTTTGCTCGTAGATCATGGAACCTTTTCTGATTTGGGCATGCCATGCTAAGCACTCCTGTACCAGTGTCTTCCATGTCACACAATCAACTCCAAAGTTCTTGAGTAAGACCTTGAAAGTGTGCTTTTACAGCTTCTTTTGACCACCATGTGAACATCTGCCCTGTGTGAATTCTCCATAAATTGGTACTTTTGGAATGCATACATTTTGCATTCAAATAACATGGTTAGTACATCAGAGTTGTGCTCTCTGAAGCAGTTTCAATGCTGGGCAATTTAGTGTGTGTAAGGACATCAGTGTATGGTACTTTATCCTGCCAGGTGATCTTCAGAATTCTCCTAAGACAATTTAAATAGAAGTGATTCAGTTTCCTGTCATGACTCTAGTAGACTCTCCAGGTTTCACAGGCATACAACACTGAAGTCAGCACAATAGCTCTGTAGACCTTCAATATGGTAGTCAGTCTAATATCTATTTTCTGCTATACTTTCCTTCGGAGCCTCCCAAACACTGAACTAGCTCTGGCAATGCATGCATCAACCTCATTATAAATGTGTACGTTCCTGGAAAGTACACCACCAGGGTAAGTGAACTTATCCACAGCATTCAAAACATCCCCATTTCCTGTGATTGATGGTTCCACTTATGGATGGTGCAGTGGTGGCTGATGGAATATCTGTATTTTCTTGGTGTTGATTGTTAGGCAAAAATTATCACAAGCATCAGAGAACTGATCCATACTTTGTTGCATCTCACCTTCAGGGGCTACACTCAATACATATCTGCAAACAGAACACCAACAATCCCTCCACTTTTGTATTGGCTTGTAGCCTTTTCAAATTTAATCATTCATTATCAATGCAGTACCTGACCTTGATGCATATTTATCCTCATTGAAAGCTCTTAACAACCTGGATAAAAATATCATGATATAAAGCATAGCAAGCACACAGCCTTGCTTTTCCCCACCAGTGACTGTGAAGGTACAAGAGCACTGTCCATTTTCTAGAACCTGGCCAAGAATGCCATCATGAAATTGATGTACAATGCTAACGAACTTTTCTGGGCAATCAAATTTTGACTTAGTTTTTCGTAAGCACTCATAACCGACAGCATCAAAGCCCTTGGTCCCATCCATTAATGTTGTGTACAGACCTCAGTTCTGCTCCTGGCATTTCTCCTGGAGTTGCTGGGCAGTGAACACCATATTGATTGTTCCTTGGACGTTTCTGAAGCCACACTGCTATGGCTTGCAAGAAGAATAAAGTTTGCCTATGTTCTGAACCTCAAATTTGTGAACTGTTATCTTTTTACATGCACAAGACAAATCTCCTTGTTTCCCCATGAAACAAAGATTATCAAACTGAGGTATAGTGCTTTAGAAATAACACTTCCTACTAAGAAGACCTTGAGGCAGAGCTAGGATCATTTTGCCCATTAATTAAATAATCAGGAAAGTCAAAAGTAAGAAGAAAGATATCTTTGGAATTGAATTTCATTGCCCTGGGAATGGATCAAGGATTATATATATATATATATATATATATATATATATAGATAGATAGATAGATAGATAGATAGATAGATAGATAGGAAGATAGACAGATAGATCTATAGATAGACCTATAGATAGATAGATAGATAGATAGATAGATAGATAGATAGATAGATAGATATTGCTTTCAATCTGTCAATCTTGGTATTAATAGTATAGAGCTACATGTTTTGATGTCAATTGTGCCACACACTATGTAGGAAAAAAATACATTAAGGAGAGAGAAAACTTTACTAGGCAAATGTAAAATAAGAATCCCAGAACCAGAGGTTTAGAGCGAGAAAGGACCTTAAAAGTCATGTAGTCTACACATCTCCCTCTGTACATGGAGAAACTGTAGTCCCAATAGATGACAGGAATTAGCCAAAATTACATGATCATTATTCTATGGTTATAAAATGTCAAAGCCAGGATTTGAAGCAATAACCTCTAACTACAAATCCAGTTTATATCTTATTAGCTCTAGATTCACATTCTTAAATATTTCCCTTTCCTCAGAAGGATTCTTATATTCTGTAATTATTTTGCCCATTTGATATTCATAATAATGTACTTCCCCTATGCCCCATCCCTTAATATAAAAGGTGACTGCTTTGTTAGCATGATAAACCAAAGTATGCTAATTCATTAATGAGATGAGGTGTCAGAATCATAATATCCCATAATGTCAGAGCTGGGATTTACCCTTTAGATGAAACTGGGAAAATCAGAGCAAGAAAGTTGAATTGTCTTGATGGAGGCCATAAAGCTAATTAACAGCAGATATTAAAGCAGAATCAAGGTCTCCTGACTCCCAGTCTAGAAAATTTTCCCTTCTGTTTATCATTACTATCACTTCTCAAAGACAGAATGAGTTACCTCTAATAAAATAACTCAAAGGATTAATGGGAACTTCAAGTGTGGTATATCCTAACCTGTTTCCCTGTATACAGTTTCTTAATTCTCCAATATATCCTATACACAGCTTCTGAAATAATTTGCCAGATAAATAAGACCATGCTTCTCACCATATCAATAAACATTAATGAATTTTGTTGCCTCTAGATCAAAATATATTATTTATTCATTGACTTATTTGTGTATTTTCCATTTATTAATTTGTCTATCTACCCAGCTGTTTGTCTCTTTGCTTGTTGTTTTTTTTTTTTTTTTTCACCCTCTCATGTACTTTATGTAGGGGCAGCTAGATGGTGAAGTAAATAGAGTGCTGAAGTCAGAAAGACATTTTCCTGAGTTAAAATTGGACCTCAGACACTTACTAGACTGGACAAGTTATTTAACCTTGTTTGTCTCAGTTCCTCATTTGTAAGATTACCGAGAGATATAAATGGCAAACCACTCCAGTATCTTTGCCAAGGAAAACTCAAATGAGGTTTTTAACATATATCATGTAAAACTCTCTCTCTCTCTCTCTCTCTCTCTCTCTCTCTCTCTCTCTCTCTCTCTCTGTCTCTCTCTCTCCCTCTCTCCACACACACACGCCCCATTAGAGTAAGAAGGTTCTGTCTCCTTTTCATAATTGCTCAGAACAGTGTCTGGCAAATAGTTGGTGTTTCATAAATGTTTAATTTCGTAGATGTGAACTAAGGAGATATTTTCACTGAGGACTAACAACTCATTTTCAAGAAGACCCCAGAGTTATTGACTGCTTAGCAACAACAATAATATTAGTAATAAAATAATAATGGTATTGATAATAGGCAGCCTTTATATAATGGCTCTTATGCACCAGTCACTGATAAGTATTTTACAGATACTGTCTAATTTGATCCTCATAACAATCCTTAGAGGTAGGTACTATCATCATGTCCTATATTATATTTAAAGAACCTGATGCAGAGTTTAATTGATTTGTTCAAAATGACACTGCTATTAAGCCTCTATGGTCAATTTGAACTCATGTCTTCCTTATTCTGGATCCAACTCTCTTTTTACTTTGCAACCTACCTGCCCCTACATCTATCTATATATCACATGCATATAGATCCATTCATCAATGTGTATTTAATTGATGATCAATTGGAAGGATGAACAAATTTGTAGATAAAAATATATTGAGCATTTATTATGTATCAGATATTGTGCTAATTGCTTTTATTTTAGGATATTATATTTTGAACTTTTACAAATGCAAACTTTAAGTAAACTTTGCCACCTCCCCAATTCCTGATATTTGACCACATAAGATACATTCTAAAATACTAAATGATACAAAATATTTCAGGTTAAGTGATGTTGAATGGCATCATATAATACTAGAGTTTTCAAAGACCCAAACTTTACTAAACAGGGCATGGAAGATGTGATTAACCTGCAATCTATCACCAACAAATAACTGGGTGAGATCAGATCAGAATCTCACTCAGAATTGTATGCCTGGGAAACAAGGTGGGTTGATAATTTAATAACAGAATGTGACTACTAAGATTTGACCTATCTGTTTAATTAGCATCATGTCATAGAATAAGAAGAAAGACTCTAGCATATTACTGATGCCCTAGAAGAATGTAATGAAAGGACATGAACAAGAGCCATAAAGGATGATAGGGCTTGAATAGTTAATATCTCCAGGGGAGAAGAGAAATCCTTCTTCAGTGGGATGCTGGATCCATCACAGTATGCCAGAATTCTGTATATCTCACACAAAGCATCTGAGAAATGATAATTCCCATAATTCTAATAGAGAATATGTATACATATTAGTAACCAAATTTAATTGGAGATGTGAGAATAAAGTCAGTTCTATCTTTGAAGATTTTATCCATGGAAAATATTGAAAAATTTCTCAGATAATTTCCAGATAGCAGGTCATGAGTTGGAAACTAACGTGGAAAAAATGGATAGACAAAGAAAGAAAATTATTTTTAAGGACAGGTATAAGTCTAAGGGAGCCTTGATTTTTTTCATATTGCTTTGGAAACCCTGTTTTAAAATATTATTTTGTTCTCTAGAAGGCTAATTTGGTTGTGAGAGTGAAAACTAATATCAGAAACACTGGAGGTTTCCATCAAAGAGAAAGGAATTTTTTTGAGGATATTTTAATGGCTGACATGAAAATGGAGTTGATATTTCCTTAAAATGAAGTAATTAACTATATTATTTCTTTTTTTTTTCTTTTTGGAGGGCAATTGGGGTTAAGTAACTTGCCCAAGGTCATATGGCTTTTTTGTTTGTGTCTGTTAAGGGTCTGAGGCTGGATCCGAACTCAGGTCCTTCTGACTCCAGGGCCAGTGCTCTACTCACTGCGCACCTAGACGCTACTCACCTATATTATTTCTAATTCACTATTAGTATTCTATAGAAATAATCTTAGGGGCAGGTAGGTGGTAGGTAGACTAAATCTGGCCTCAGACACGTAACACTTACTAACCGTGCAACCTTGGGCAAGTCACTTAACCCCAATTGCCCTGCCTTCCCCCCTCCAAAAAGCAATAAAATCATCATCATAATCATCATCATCTTGGTATCTCCCTCTGGATCTCTAGTTTCATTAAAAATGTTTAGCAACTGCTTAGACTGAGCTTGATCAGAAGATGGAAAAATTAAAAAAAATAGTAGCTAATATGAGCCAAACATTTTTTTTCATGTTCCTGAAAGAAAATATGTTTATAGCTATATAGGTCTAGTTTGTGCTAACATCACTCAAAGCGAATGACAGAAAACTAAAACAGTCACTTTCTCAACATTACTGGATTCATATTTATGGGAGCCCAAGCTATTCATCTTCAATTTCTCTACTGCTTAAGAAGGAAAATTGCATTTTTCTTTATTTACTATTATTTCCTCCAGAGTAAATTCACAGATCTTAAATAGTGGATGTGCCTAAGCAAGAGATAGAAATATTATGAAAGGGCTAAATTATGTTTATATCTTGGCCATTTGTCAAAACTTAATAAAATCTAAAGAAAATTATTTTGCAAAGAACACATGGTCTGGTAATTTAAGGAATTACACGGGTAAATGATGGTATATATGTGATGACCAATAAATTAGGTTACATAGAAATGGGATAAATTTCATTAGGTGGTTACCTATCTTCAATCCTTTTGACTTGAATTACTCAGGCTGAGTCACTACATTGAGAACAAATGATGCCTTTTGTGCCAAATGCTCAACTTAGGAAAGTAATTAGTGCCTTGAAAATAGTTCATTAAGTAAAAATACATAAATTGTCACCACAAATGCTATCAGTACTTATATAATTTATTTTAACTGGCATAAGATTTCCAAAAAATATTTTATCTCATATTTTAAAGCAAAAAATAAACAAATTCATTTTTGTTTTAAAGTTCAGAAAATAGATAATCAATTTAGATCCGGAAAAGGCCCTATAGCACAGCACATTCATTTAACTGATTAGGAACTTGAGTCCTACAAAAGGCAAATGAATTGCTGTAGTTCAAATACGTAATAAGTGGCTGAACCTGGAACTGAACACACTTCCTCTGATTTCAGTTGATCTCACTTATCACTGTCATGCTAAGAAAAGAGAACTTTTTAAGAAGTCACATCTACTTTCTTTAAACATATATGTATTGGTGTATAATGCCTGTGTATGTGTACAGAAATATAAGTTACTCATATTTATGTTTTATAATTTTTCACTAAGAATACAGAAATTAATATTTATTTTATCACTTTAAATAGAGGATACTAACCATGAATTCTCATTTTATTGATGGTATGGTGCATTATTATGGGGGAAGAGACTGACTGACTGACTGAGGTTTATAGAGAGGTTGATTAAAAGAGTTCTGAGGTAAGAAGAACTATTTATTTTTATCTCAAAGGACTTAAGACAATTGAGTTATAGGTGCTTATGTCCACTTTCACTGTTTTCCTATTTTTCCTTGAGGAGCAACATATCTGTTTTGGTACTACTTTATATACATGTCTTTAACAAGTCTGGATCTATATTCCTGTTGCAATCTACTACTTTTCATTTTATATGGATAGATACAGGAAATAACTAAGAATGCAAATAGATTTTGAATGAAGAATTGAGAGTATGACCAAGATATAAAGGAAAGATACATAAAATAAATTATATTGTTTTTAATATCCTGCTTTGCATATTTCTAAGTTTCCAGTTTTCCAAGATTTTATAACATAAATCATGATTGAGAAACTATTTATACATTTATTTTTCAAAGGGAGATCTTGCAATATCATTGACCGTGAATTAGAGATGTCAGAGTTATTCTCTGAAAAATTTTCACAGTAAAAAGATCTGGAGGTTTTAGTGAACTATAATTACCAATGGCACATTTCTATAAATAAAAGGTAAAATAGGGGGTGGAGCCAAGATGGCAGAGTAGAAACAGCACTTCCAAGGTGCTCTGCCACACACCACTTCCAAACAATGTAAAAGGTGGATTCTGAACAACTTCTGAAGCCCCACCTCCCACAGAACAACACAGAGAAGCTAAACTCCCACTGAGGACAGCCAAGCACCCCTGCAGGGAGGAGCCAGGACAGTACAGCACAGCACAATGCTCTCTGAGCTGATCCCAGGCCCTTGTGAGCTGCAGTTTTAGCCCCAGGGCGGCTGGGCCAACAGCCACCTGGAGGGACCCCAGAACACCAGCAGCTATAGCAATTCCAGAATTATCAGCACAGATATGCCTAGGACAAAGTGAGAGGTTAGTGCCCTATGGATTTTGGGACCAGTATATGGGGAATTTGGTGGCTTTCTCCCCTGGGGGTGGAAAGCAGCTGAGGAAACACAGCAAAGAGGCCATTTTGCAGCATCAGTGGCAGCTTCAGCTCCTGGTCTGCAAAATGTAGGGAGACCCATCAATCAGTCTGGGGGTTAGTCGCTCTTGCTTTAACCTGCTTGGATCTGGATTGTGGTCTGGGGGGGGGGGGGGAGGTCTGGGTTGGGTATCCAACTTGCCAGAGCGGGTGGAGGCTTTACAGAGGCCACCCATCACCGGAAGTTGTGAAGACCCCAAAGTTCGGGATGGAAGCTCTACTGTCTGGTGGCAGAGTCCTACTGTGGCAATAAGCCCCGAAATCAAGTAATTAAGTGGCAACACGCCTAGGCAAAGGAAACAAAATAGACAGAAAATGAAACATTAGAATCCTATTTTGGGGGCAAAGAGGAACAAAGCATGGAACAAGAGGAGGACTGTGAAGTCAGAACTCCTCCACCAAAAGCCACCAATGAAAATACAAGCTGCCTACAGGCCATAGAGGACCTTAAGAAGCAGATAAGAGAAGTGGGGGAAAAATTGGGAAGAGAAATGATAAAGATGCAAGAAAAGTATGAAATGACAGTCAACAGACTGAATGAAGAAAATAACACCTTAAAATGGACTAACTCAAATGGCAAAAGAGGCTCAGAAAGGCAATGAGGAGAAGAATGCCTTAAAAAGCTAAATTTGCCAGATGGAAAAAGAATCTCAAAAGCTCACTGAGGAGATTCATTCCTTCAGAGTTAGATTGGATCAAATGGAAGCTAGTGACCCTATGAGAAATCAAGATGCTGTTAAACAGATCCAAACAAATGAAAGATTAGAAGGCAATGTGAAATATCTAATGGGAAAAACCACTGACCTGGAAAACAGATACAGGAGAGATAATTTAAAAATTATTGGACTACCTGAAAGCCATGATCAAAGAAAGAACCTAGAAATCACCCTTCAAGAAATTCTCAAGGGAAATTGCCCTGATGTTTTAGACCCAGATGGGGAAACAGAGGTTGAAAGAATCCACAGATCACCTCCTGAAAAAAGATCCCAAAAAGAAAACTCCTAGGAATATTATAGCCAGGTTTCAGAATTCCCAGATCAAGGAGAAAATACTACAAGCAGCCAGGAAGAAACAATTTCAACATTGTGGAAACACAATCAGAATAGCACAGGATCTGGCAGCTTCTACACTGAGGATAGAAGGGCATGGAATATGATATTACAGAGGGCAAAAGAGCTGGGACTGAACCCAAAGGTCACCTACCCAGCAAAACTGAGTATTCTGTTTCAGGGGAACATATGGTCATGCAGTGGAATAGAGAACTTCCAAGCATTCTTGAGGAAAAAACCATAGTTGTATAGAAAACAACATTCAGACACAAAAAGCAAGAGATGCCTGAGAAGGTAATCAGGGAAAAGAAATCAAAAGGAACTTATCAAAGTTGAACTATTTACATTCCTTCATGGAAAAACAATAACTGTCTGATGAAACCTTCCTCATTATGAAAATAATTGAAGAAGGGTATATAGGCATATGAATACATATGTGAATGTGCGTATATATGTTTACAGGTACACATAGATAGAGGGCATGGGTTGAATTTGGTGGGAAGGGAAGATACTTAAGGGGTGATGTTAAGAGGTGAGAGAGGAAAGTGACAAGAGGAGATGGGGAGGGTCAGGGTAGGGTAAACTATCTCATGAACAAGAGGCATGGGGAAGTAGTTGCAGGGTGGGGGAAGAACAGGAAGGCACAAAGGCAAAACCATATTCTCATTGAATTTGGCTCAGGGAGAGAATCACATACATACTAAAGTGGATTTCTCACTCTGCAGGAGAGTAGGGGGAAGGGGGATGAGAAGGGGGATGATGGAAGGGAGGTCATTCTGGGGGGAGGGGAGATTGCAAGTGCCAACTTTCGAAGAGGGACAGGACCAAAGTAGGGAATTAACCAGCTGTGGGGTGGGATGGGTTGGAGGGAAATATAAGCAGTCTTTTTCAATATATCTACTATGGTAATGTTTTGCATAGCTATACATGTACAACACATAATGAATTGTTTATCTTCCCAGAGGGAGTGGGTGACAAGGGAGGAAGGGAATAGATCTGAAATTTGAAGTTTTAAAATTAAATGTTTCAAATGTATATAAATACTATTATTAATACTATTTTGCATGCAATTGGGAGATAAGATGTTCAGACATTGGGGCACAGAGATTCACCTTGCCCTAATGGCAAAGTGGAAGGGGTATGGAACAAGGTATGGGAGAGAGCAGATTGGATGAGGGGATATCTTGTGGGACTGCTGTTCTGGGGTGTTGGGTAGGGAAAAAATGGGGAAAATATTGTAACTTAAAATCTCTTGGTAATTAATGATGTAAACCAGAAGTTAATAAAGCATATGTTAAAATAAGAAAGGTAAAATAATTATTTTGATGTCATTTTTATTGCTTCTTGCAAATTCTTTCTCTTTAGTATTTTTATATTTACAATTTATTTTTCTCCTATTCACTTTTTTTGTAGGTATTATCTTTTATTAATTCTATTCCTGTCACATAGCAAAGTGTCTGGTACATAGTAGTCACTTAAGCTTAATAAATATTTGTTGGATTGGATTTCAAACCTCTTGTCTAACTGTAGCAGCGTCATACTAGGTCTCCTTGCCTCCAACCTCTTGCCTTTCCAATCCATCTTTCACACTGTGCCAAATTTATATGTATTCTGTCCTTGCCACTCTCTTGCTCAAGAAGTATTGGTGGCTCACTACTGACTTTAGAATAAAATACAAACTTCTCTGTTTGACCTTTAAAACTCTTTACAATCTGACTCTATACTTATTTTTTCAGATTATTTTCAAATTGTCTTTTGTAATGAGAATTAGAGTCAAATTGTACTTTGTGGTCAACCAAACTTGTCTATTTACTATTCTCTGTAGTTAACCTTTGTGATGGTAATGGAATTTAAAGATCCCCTTGTATTGGCTTGGTTTTTAGCTTGTGTTAAAACCCAGAGTTTGTGAATCCCACTTGTGGGATGGACTTGTGGACATAAAGAGAAGGGGCTGAACTGGGAGGACCTAGTGCCCTGGATAGAGAGGCCCAAGCAGATAGAGGCCAGAAGAAATTTTGGGAGCAGCATCAGGGAGGCAGAGAGAAAGAATTGCCTGGGCCAGAGTTGCTGAGAGAGAGAACTGTCAGCCTAAGCCACCCACATTGCTGAGAGCCAATTGGAGCTGCCCAGAACTTTTGAGAACTGCCACTGAGAGCTGCTGAGAACTGAGAAGCCATGACTGTGGTGCCAGTATTTTTTTCTGTCTGTTTTGATGTTACTTTGCCAGATTCGTCTGCTGGTAAAGGACAGTGCAGTTGTTGCAGAGGTCCTGGAACCTTGCTGTTGGTTCAGAAGCCCTGAAGAAGGATTTTCTTATTGTATGTTTACTGAAATCCTGGAAGAGTTTCTTGCTGATGTTTACTGGTGTCCGGCTACTGTTCTGCAGACCTTAGCACCAAGAGCCTCATCCTCAATGAAAAGTCTGTCCCAGAATTCTTCTCACACTAGAACTTCCTGGCAGTATGCCAGCTCCTTTCTCACACTGGTGAATTCTTTCTAATTTCCCTTTAGTGGAGGGGGGCTGTAGCAGCGAGCACCCCAACATCCCCAGGGTAGCTGCCAATATAGGTTCTTAGATCTGCAGAGAGGGAAGCATCAACATCTGGGTTTTCAAAGCCGGGGGGCTCTCAACAACAGCTTCCCAGAGTCTCATCTGGTCAAATCACACAACACTTCTCAAAGTGAGCCCCCTCTCCTATTCACTTTTACCAAAAGACCAATCCAATTGGATTTGTTTATGATTTTTTGCTCTCATTTTTTTTCATCAAATCCTTTTGTCAAAGGTTGTGTCTTAAAACATTCTGGAAAAACCAGATATGGTTCCATCATTTCTTAAGAATATTTTGAGGTCTTACTTTAATTTCTGTTGTCTTGGAATTTTTATTTAGAAGTGTCTAAAATAATTTTATTTATTTATTTTCCATTCTGAATTTTAGTATCATTTCTTTCATTGTTTTACATATCTAGGTATTTTCTTCTTTGCAATATCATGAAAAACACTCATGGAAGGGGGGAGTAGGTGAAGCTAAAATATCTGAGTAAAGGCTGAGAAGTGCCTGAGCTTCCCAAAAATCCTCTCAAAAATCTTAAGATTATCCCTCAAAATGAATTCTGAAGCGACAAAACCAAGGAAAGGATGGGGGGAAACAATTTTCCAGCCCAAAATAACTGAGGAGGTCAGCAGGAAAAATTTGTCCCCCTGAGGTGAGAATGGAGGGCAACCCAACAAAGGCCAGCCTGACCTCAGCAAGCCAACAGCAGATCTTGGTAGTGACTAAATCATATTCCTTAGATTCCAGAGCTTTAGCCTACAGTTTGTAAGGGGTTGAACTGGTCAGAAGGAGATTACAAGAGAGTCTTTGCTGCCTCTAGGAATGGGACTCTGTGTTATTGCACATACACAGTTCCTAGGTCTCAGTTCCAGGGCAAAGAGGAGCATCATCAAGAATGGGAACCCTGGTCACAGTTACAGTGTGGAAAACAGTGATTGTGGCCACTCAAAGATCAGATATTTGGCCAGGAGAACAGTAACCATATCTCTACTTAGATCATATGACATTGGAAGAAATGAAAATTTATAGACCATTAGAATTAGCTATAAAAACAGCAACAGAGAGAACCGGATGCTTAGGAGAGTGAGTCTTTTAACATAAGTTGAATATAAAAAAATATGCTTGAAAAATAAGCATATGACAAGAGTAACAAAAAAGAACCTAACTGTTGAAGATTACTGTGGTGACAGGAAAGACTGAAACTCAGAATAAAATAAAGTCAAAATAGCTACATGCAAAAAAAATGTGAATGTGTCTCAGGCCAAAAATGAATTCCTGGCAGTGCTCAAAAAATATTTTTTAAATCAAACAAGAGAGAGGAAAATTGTGAAAAATTATGAGAGTGATGCAAAAAATCATGAAAAAAGTCAACAGCTTGGTAATGGAGACAAAATTTAAGAAAACGACACCTTTAAAAGACATACTAGGCAAAATGGTAAAAGAGGAACAAAGAATTAACTAAAAAACATAATTAGCCAAATGAAAAAATAGGAACAAATTTTCACTGAAGAAAATTAATCCTCAAAAATCAGAATTGGGAGAGTAAAAACAGATAACTTTATATGAGACATCAAGTAACAATAAAAAAATGAAAAGAATGAAAAAATAGAAGAAAATGTGAAATGCCTTATTGGAAAAACAACTAATATAGAAAATATATCCAGTAGAAATAATTTAGGAATTATTGCCCAAACAAAATTTTTAAAGATATTATCAAGGAAAACTGTCCTAATTTCCTAGAACCAGAGGGTAGAATAGAAATTGAACTGACTGTTAAATATGGGAAACACTGGCACAGGACTACCCAGCATGGCATGCCCACATCAAAGAAGGTGATATACTCTCTGAGAATTATAGTAGCTTAAAAGAAATGTGAGGTCTGAAAATTTAGGGACACATGCATTCAAAATGTTAATGTGGACTATTTGTGACTCACCTGTGGTAGATCCTTGTGAGCTCATATTGGTTTGATCAGTCATAGTCAGAAACACTGTGGTTTGACCTCATCATAGTGACGTCATTTTGGTCCTTTTTGAGAATGAAGGACAACAACCAACTACTACTAGATTTGTATCCCAAAAAGAAAATAGGAAAAGACCCTATGTTCAAAAGTATTCATAGCAACTCTTTTTGTGGTGGCAAAAGAATTGGAAATTGTAAGGAAGTCCATCAATTAGGGAATGACTGAATGAGCTCTGGTATATGATTGAGAAGTAATACCATTGCATAATAAGAAATACCAAACAGGATGATTTCATAAATGCCTGGAAAGATTTAGATGAATTGACACAAAGTAAAGTGAGAAAAACCAGGAGAACATTGTACACAGTAACAGCAATATTGTATGAGGGTGAACTGTGAATTACTTAGCTGTTCTCAGCAATACAATGATCTAAGAAACTTCTGAAGGAGTTTTGATGAAAAATGCTATCCACATTCAAAGAATGAATTGATAGAACCTGAATTCAGATTGAAGCATATGTTGTTTTTTCCTTTATTTTTTTGGGTGTGTGTGTTTTCTTTCATGTGACTAATATGGACATTTTATATAAAACCTATCTCAAATTGCCTGCATTAATAATGAGGATAGTGGGAAGAGATGGAGAAAATTTGGAACTCATTTTTTAAATTAATGATAAAATTGTTTTGATATGCAATTGTAGAACAATAAATTATTTTAAAATGAACATACCTACCCTTACATATACACATATGTACATGCATATATGTATATATCCATGCACATGTAAATATATGATATATATGTGTATGAATACATATATACATCCTTATGTTTTTCTGTCACTTATTTATGACTCCTCATTTGATTTTAGGATTACCCCACAGAATGACCTTCAGTGCTGTCTCAGTTTCCTCTCAAATTGGGGGAATGACTTTTCACTGCCTTATTTCCCAGACCCAAGAAATTTCTAAGGAATGAAGATTTGCCACAACTAGATGCCAGTCCCCTTTCTTTTATGTCTATTGTGGCTCATAATCTAGCACTCTTTGCTAGTTTGCTCTGGTCTAATAGCAGAGTTCTCTGCTATTAATCAATGAGACTGTTGCCTGTTGGCTTCCTTGATTTCTTTTCCTGTAGATTAAGCTTTGATTGTCTTACCTTTAATTCATGATTCTTCTTTTCAACATTTTTGGAATTCATGTGGAAGTAGAGAAAATAGTCATTTGCATTTTGTTATGTATTGAAAGTTTAAATGATGAGTTCTTAGGACATAAAAATAATGTCTTGAAGTGAATAGAGGTTAGGTCTGCAGTATTTTCCTCAGAAAAGGGTACATCTGGATGATGTTATTCATTTTATACAGAACATTTAATATATAAACATGGAAAAGGAGGTACAAATATTCACTGAAGAAAATCCTCAAAAAACAGAATTGGAAAAGTAAAAACAGATGACTTCATGACAGTATGATGAAATCAAACAGAACCTCATGTAGAAAGATACGTAGAAGAAAATAGAGAGGCTCAATAATAAATATGTAAAATTTTATAGATGAAAGAGATACCAAGTGTTGAACAAGTACTCATTTTGCCAAAAGCACATAAAGTTCCTCCATTCCTCAGCATAAGGAGTTCTTAGCCATTATTCGTACTATGAGCCGATTTGATACTATCATCAAAGCTATGGACCCTTTCCTAGATGAAGGTTTTTAAAGAACCAGAGGAAATGTTCAATTTTATTTAAAAGCTAGTGAAAAATAAAAATGTCATTTTTTTTTTCTTATCCAAATAGCCAATCACCCAAATACTAACCTTGAAGTCCTTGTGAATTCCATTGTTTTCCAGGTAATGAACACATGGCTTAGATGATCTTTGATCGTTAGGTTTTATTTTTTTCTGCAAAAATTCCATTCCCTCCTAGTATACCTGGTTTTAAGTTTTTTTCAAAAAGCTGAATAGCTCCACAGACAACAGATCTAAGCAACAGACTTGGTAACTTAGTAAGATGTTCTAGAATTTGCATTGCAGAGGCAGCTGGGGGCTCATGTAGCTCTAAATTTAAATCTAGACTCAGATATTTACTAGCTATGTGACTAGGCTAGTCAATTACTTCATTTATAAATTGAGAATAGTAATAGTATCTATATCCCAAAGTGGCTGTGAGAATAAAATATTTTCAAGTGTTATAAACAAACCTGAAAACACTACGCAAATGTTAATTTTGACTAATTGTAACTTTATCACATTCTCTGAGATGCCATGGGCACCTCAGTGTCTTTATGAAGCAATGCAGAAAGACTGTAACAGAGGAAATGGTTAATTAAATAGACATAACTTCAAAATGTAGAAAAGATCATAGTTATTTCCTCCTGAAAATGTGTAGTGGAGTCTATTTTTTCTACATATTTTGTAGTTGTATTTGTACTCCATTAGACTCTGTCTACTACCATCACTTAGATTTGTGTCATCCTGATTTAGTCAATAGAGCATCTGTGTGTGTGTGTGTGCATGCACACATGTGTGCGTGCGTGTGACAGGGTGTATAGTCATCTTTATTCCTTATATTTACTTCCACCTTCCCATGCTTCTCTGTGACATGGGATCAAAAAAAGAGCTTGTTTCCTAGTCAGAGGAAAAAAAATAAAACTCTATTAAAATTCTAGGAATAGTGAGATTTACCTTTCACTTCACATCATACTTAACTAGGGAAAGGGAGAGGCAACTATGTGGGTGGAGATGGGTAGAGTAGTCCTCACTTTTCTCAGATAAACTCAGTGGAAAATTCTTCATTGGTGAAAGGTCATCAATAGTCTGATATGCCGAGCTATTCCTAAATATAAATATTTTTTCTCCACCCCCTATTTCCAGAATATTGGATAAAATATGGGAAGATAGAAAATTCAATAATATTTCAGAAAAAAAGTGAAAGGATTAGAGGGTCGACAGTTGGGGAACTTTTCATGGATCTGGCAGGATTTAAAGTCACCCACAAAGGACAAGTAAGCCTTTGAAAGCATGAAGAACAAACAACCCAATGCAAAGCAGGGTGATCGGGGATGAGAATGATATGTACATGAAGCAATTAGAATAACAGGCTCATATAGATGACTGTTGATTTTAGATGGAGTGTGGGAGTTTAGGTGGCATGATACCATATGCACCCAATTATTGTTAGTATTCTCCTTTTGTTTTAAATCCCAAATGTGCCATAATATTAATAAATGATGATAAGAACTCACATTTGTATAGCACCTTACTATTTATAAAGTACACATATTGTTAAGGGTTTCAATTATTCAGGAGTTCATGAGCTATTTTGTTGATCATCACATAAATTGTTCAAAATATTTGATAGTTTGTGGACTGGCTCAATGCTAAATACACCATATGCTATGTTCAGAGATCCCCATTGGTAAAATAGTTGGATAAAATAATCTTTGTGTCCATTATTTTAGGCAAATTATTCTTGTCTTAGTGGTCACCATCAGATGATCTTCCATGCATTCCAAAATTTTGGGGGATAATATCTCCTAAAAAAGCCTGGCTAGGAGATAGTGATATGTTTTGATTGATGGGTGGATATTTGCTTAGAAGTGTTTGAAGGTTATGAACACCCAAGAGGAAGATTAATTCTTAAGGGTGGAACAGTGAATGATGAGTTCAATTAAAAAAAGACATATTTATTTTAATATCAGGAAGCAATTTCTAGACAGCAAAATTTATTAGAGGGTGGAAGAGTCTCTCTAAGGGAAGAACTGAAAGTCCATTTCTCGATTATTTAAAGCAAGACTAAAAAGAAAAAAAATCACTGAAATAATATACATTACAATAGGGCTCATTATGTATAGCTAAGCATAAGGTATATGAAGAAGGGATATCTGCATTGCAGTTGCTCTGGGAGGAAAAAAAAATCTCCTTGAACATTTTGTAGCTATAACTTCACTTCCTTAGCTCTTGGTTGATACATATGTCTTTTCATCTGCTATCTGTCCATTATACTAGAAATTGGAAATTGAAGGAGGGACTTTGAAACCACACAACATCAATGACATCTCTCACCTATTTCCTGAAGAAGGTATTAAGAGGGAGACAGAGAGGGAAAAGGAGAAGGTGAGGGAGAGGGAGAGAGAGAAGGCGGGGGGGAGAAGGAGGAAAAGAAGAAAGAAGGGAGAGAGGAATAGAGAGGAAGGAAAGGATAGTGGGAGAGAGGGGGGAAGAGAAGAAAGAGAAAGAAAAAGAGGAAGGAGAGAAAGGGAGAAATGATCTGTTCAACTAAAATTTTCATATTCCTGAAACTCTTCAAACTCTAAAATATTAGAACATTTTAGCAAGTTTTATCTTCTTAAATAACATACATAGGAATTAAGTTCAATTAGAAATGATTAGCTGGAGACATTATGAATGTTCAGTATTGTACTGTTCATTATTACACCTCTAAGTCTATGTTTGAAATGTTTAGATTCCTCTGACGATCAGTATCAGACAACCATCTTTTATTCTTGTTTCTGACATTCTTTGCAAATATTAAAGTGATATAAAAATGTTGTTCTTATCCCATAATTATATCTGCATCTTCCAACTGCTACTGTTAGTATAAGTGTTTTTTATCCTCATTTTACCAAGAAGTTAAATGATTTGCCCATGGTCTAACAGATAGTAAACGTAAGAGATAGGCATCAGTCCTAGATTTTTCATAAGTGCAATGAATTGACCCCAGCAACATTCTTTTCTAGCAAAGAGCAAATATCTTAAAAATTAGAGTCTACAAAATATAAAATGAGTTCCCTCAGGAGATAGGGAGTTTCATGTGACTTGAAATCTTCATGTAAAGGCAAAATGAAATGCAGTAATACATTAGGGGGATTCTTGAGCAGATATGGAATGAACAAGAAGGTCATCTAGATCCTGGCTAACTCTGGCATGCTTTTGTTTTCTGATTATGTTTTTCCTCAACTGTCACTATATACTAAATTCACTGTATTTATTGACTCTAATTAGCCATAGCTCAGAAATATTGAAAACCAAGATAATGTTTGGTCTTTGAGACACTGGACTCATACTGGAATCCCGACTTTGCCTCTTAATACATACGAGATTCTGGATTTGTGAAAATTTTTCTATAAGTCTCAGTATTGTTTTATGTAAAGTATTAAAATGATAATTAGATAACCTACTACCTGAGGTTATTATGAAGAAAATTCACTATAGAAATGGAAGTTGTCATAAATCCAATTAAAAACAACATATCAGACCAATGTGTTCCGAGTGAGGCTTTAAGCTGCTTCTGTAATGGTGTATTATAGAAGTTTTTAAGAAGAATTTTACATGTTCAATGTTGTAAGGGGTTTGACAAGACTATGACTAGTAGTGACAACAATCCCCCCCATCAGAACTAAAATTAAAAATAACCATAGTAATGATGATGATTTTCTTATTTTGATAGAGGCAGTTTTGTCTTTGGGATAAAAACTAGCTTTGAAGGCAGAAAGACCTGGCTTCAGTTCTAAACAGAGACACTTAACTGATTACGTGGTTTTAATTTAATTTTTTCAGTCCTCTAGGCAATTGTCTAACATTATAAATTGCAGAAAATGTGCCAACCTTTGTTGGTAAATGAAATCCCATCACTTGGGATATCCCTATTCTAACAGAGCCACAATTTTGTTACTTATCAAATGTTTCTATAGAATTTCACTTTTGACACATAGCTTTACGTACAGGCCCCCATTTCACTCCAGAATAGCATACCTGGAGTCAGAAAGGCCTGAGTTAAAAATAGGTTACTATTCGCTGTGCTCTTGACCTTTTGAGCATTTTTATTTCTTCCCCATCAGTCTTCTCACCCTGGAACTACTTATTTGCTACTCACCTCTACTTAGTGATTTCTCTATGGAACTTCCATTTGAACAAATCCCCAGTTAAGTCATCATGCTCCTTTTTTTCCCCTGACTTTATTTCTCACTCCCTGGACTTGACACCTTTCCTTCTCCTTCTTACTTTTCAGTTCTGTTTTATGAAAAAAAAATTTTTTTTCTCACTAAAATGTAAGGTTCTTGAGGGTAGTGAAAGTCTTTTTTTGCTTTCACTTTTATAAAAAAAAAACAACAGCACAGTATCTTCTACATATTCAGTATTTACAAAATTATCTATCGTCTATTATCTAGCATTTGTCCATTCATTATCTCCCTATCTATCATTAATAAAACAAAGAAATGTTCTCTTCAGTTTCAATATCACATTGTTCTTGTTGTTCTGGGACTAAAATACTCTCCATTCAATAAATTACAACGGGGGCGGCTAGGTGGCGCAGTGAATAGAGCGCCGGCCCTGGAATCAGAAGGACCTGAGTTCCGAGCCGGCCTCCGACACCTAATCCGCACAAACAAAAAAAAACCTAGCTGTGTAACCTTGGGCAAGTTACTTAACCCCAATTGCCCTAAAGGGGCGGCTAGGTGGCGCAGTGAGTAAGAGTGCCGGCCTCAGAGTTTGGATGACCCGAGATCAGATCCGGCCTCAGAAAATGAGCACCCACACGCAAATAATGACTAGCCGTGTAACCTTGAGCAAGTTACTTAACCCCAATTGCTTTAAAAAAAAAATAAATTACAACGTCTTCCTAGTAACTTTTGCGCTATCTCTCTCTCTCGCTATCTCTCTCTCTCTCTCTCTCTCTCTCTCTCTCTCTCTCTCTCTCTCTCTCTCTCATCCTGTGTCTTAGTCACAGACCAAGAGGAAGGAATAGAGGCCTGAAGAATCAAGCAACAAGACTCAACAGTGTCACTGATGACTTAATGAAATGAGCCAGAGACAGACAAGGACAAAAAAAATAAAGTTAAGATGAACCATCAGTGCCTCTCTACAGATATTTTGGAGTGAAGGTTTAGAATGAAGATATAGGTTGTCTTCATATCTTCATAGACAGAGAGTAGTCTGTCCCCCACCAAAAAAATCTGATCTTTCCCCAATGTCATCTCAATAATAGTTCAGTGATAAACACTTTGATATTCTCTATTTCCTTTTACCTAAAAATTTCCCATGTCCTGATTCTGTTTTACTTTAGACATGAAGAGGCCAGGGGCTAAATACAGATAAACAATAATTTTAGTTTGGACATATAGCCATGCTTCTGCTTGAATTTTAGAAATTTTCCTTACTGATGGTGCCGGGTTATTGTGGTTCTCATATTTCATCTAATGTAAATTCAATAAGCACGTCATAAGAAGACACATTTTATATTTTCTGTTTTCCCTAGAATAAACAAACAAATAAATACACAAAAAATGATTACAGAAGTAGACAAGCAAATCAATGAATGACTAAATTAAAAATAAATACATAAATGAAATAATAAATGGATAAAACTGATTTAAATATTCTAGCAAGTCGTGACTAATTTAAAAGAAACAAAATGGACAGGGAAGAGATGCTGTTGATAAATTGGCAACTGTCCTTGTGTTACAAGGATTTTTTAGACATGTGTTGAATGTCTATGATTATTTAGCAAGGGGATTCGTATTATTTAGAATCTTAAGACATAGTTTTTTTTTACAGTATGAAAAAGAATTCTGAACTCATATTCAGAATGCCTAAGACAAAGTCCTACCTTTAATATTTTCTACCTTTGTGCCCATGAGAAATTATCTCTCACTTTCTGTGTCTTTATTTTCTCACATGCAAATTTCCATTGTGGTCAAATTATATTTGTGAAGAAAGCAATTTATAATACCCAAAGCATTGTGTATACATAAGCGGTGATTATCTCTGGGTAATACATTATAAAGTTAGTTTGTTACTAACACTATATTGCTCATTCTTTCTCTCCCTCTCTCCCTCTTTCCCTCTCTGTCTCTCTGTGTCTCTCTCTGTGTCTCTCTCTGTCTCTCTCTGTCTCTCTGTCTCTCTCTCTGTCTCTCTCTCTGTCTCTCTCTGTCTCTGTCTCTGTCTCTGTCTCTCTCTCTGTCTCTCTCTCTCTCTCTCTCTCTCTGTCTCTCACACACACACTCATGCAGGCACATTTAAATATATCGTGTCTTTGTGTCACTTTCTGTGTCAAATATTAAATCCTGTTTTAGATTCAAATCTGCTCATAACCTAGCCCTCTCCCACACCTTTCCAGTGATTTTACATCTTAATTCTCTGCCCCCCATCATGTATTCTTCAATCCATTGCCATTGCACTCTCTTGTTTTCTGCAAACAAGACACTTGCTCTCCCAATTCAAAGCATTTTCACTGACTTTCCCTCATGCATAGAATACTCTTCCTTCTCATTTCTGCCTCCTGGATTCCCTCATTTCATTCAAGTCTCAACTAAAATCTAGTCTTCCAGGAAGCCTTTCCCAATCCTTAATTCCAGGGCCTTCCCTTTATTAATTATTTCCTATTTATTCTCTGTATAGCTTGCTAGTAAATGCTTTTTGCTTGTTTCCTCCCTCACTAGATTACTGTAAACTACTAAAGTACAGGGACTGTTTAATTTTTCTAATTCTTGTATCCCCAAAATTTATCTTTAAATTTCTTGTATCCCCAAAATTATCTTTAATTTAATGTATCTTTAATTTTCTAATTCTTGTATCCCCAAAATTTAGCACATTGTTGGGTACATAGTGGGTACTTAAAAATATTTGTTGACTAACTCTATTAAGCTATATAAGTATTTCTAAATTTCTTTTGGAATTATATTTTCTGTATTATCTTCCATATTCTTAGAATCACAGAGCTTTATACTGAGAACAGATCTCAAAAGTCATCTAGTCTCAATAGCACTTGAATATAACTGCCACTTATAATTTCCTGGATAAGTGACAGCCTAGTCTATCTAGTGTGCATTTGAATACTTTCAATGACGGGTAACTCTCTATTTTTTCCATATTCATATAATTAATCACTATATCCCATAATTTCTTTTTTATAATTTGTTCAAATCATCCCACTTTTCTACACCTTTTTGTCTATAAAATCATATGATTTTAGAGTTGCACAGGTGTTTTTACAAGACATCCTAAAAATAGTCAAATATAGGAAAATGTTATGGAATTGGCATTTAAAAATTATCTATTAGAATCCAATTTCCCATATTTATTTTTAATGAATATGTGACTCCTTAAGTCTCAGTTATCTTGTGTGTAAAATGGGGAGGAAGACATTATATTTGTACTACACATATGACAGTGATATTTGCATTTCCTAAGGGAGTATTCTTGAAATCTTTTATTGTTTGACTGATGTTCTGGCTCCAGGGAATAACAGACAATCTCACAAGTACAGATTATACTATAATAATCTACCAAGAAAAAATATGGCCTGGTAAAAATATCTTGAAATAATAAGGAGTTCACATCCTAGTACATGTCATAGGTATATGATCGTTGGCAGATTGATGAACTTCTCTATGCCTCAATTTTCTCGTATATAACATGATATAGTTGTAATCAATTGTCTCTAAGGATATTTCCAGCTCTAAATCTCTAACCTATGACATATTTGTGATACAATATAACACAACGAAAAACAAATGTATTAAGCATGTACTCATGTGCAGAATTCTAGGGGAGATTTAAAAAAAAAAATTAGAAAGTCAATCTCTGCCATTCTATAATTTTAAATCCTATGTGCGATAAAACCAAAATACATATTTTTATAATTCACAGTATTATATTATAATTTTTTAAAAATCATATAGACCTTTGATTTCTTTATTTTTAACATTATAGATCATTTCCAACTTTATTTTTAATATTTATTGTTGCTTTTTTATGCGGCCAAAATTTCTATATTATTCTTACTACTACTTCCGCTTGCAGAGAACTGTTCAATATAACAACAACAAAAAAAAAAAAACTTTTTAAAGAAAAATAGTTAATACATAAACCCTGTGGAATCATGTATAAGGTACCAGACATATGACACTCCTATTTCTGTAACAGGTAATACAGGATTCTCTTCTCATGCCTCTTCTTTCAAGTTATGCTTTTCTTTTGTAGTTGTCTTTCATTCATGATTACATTTGTCTATTTTTTCCCTTTATATTGTTATCAATGTGTGTAGTTTTATTAGTGCTACTTCACATTATAAACATATCCTTGTTTCTATGTATTATTCATAATCACCATTTCTTAAAATACAATAATATCCTATTATATTTATGTGTCATACGTGGTTTATCCATTCTTAAATTAAGGGACATTGACTTTCCAATTCTTTAAATATCACACAAAGTGTTGCTTTTAATACTTTGGTGAGGATGAACATTTTTTATTTGCCAATTGTTTCTTTAGAATATAAACATAGTAACAAAATCTCTGAGTCAAAAAGTATGGACATTTTAGTCCATTTATTTGCACAGTTTTATTTTTGTAATTGTTGTACTGTATTACAAGTCCTCCAATGATACATCAGTGTGCTTGTTTTCCTAAAGACTTGTGATTTTATTAGTTTAGGTGGATACTGGTGAGAAAATTCCTTTCAACAATGCACATCAACAACTTCTTTGTAACTTATAGATAGAGAGTATTCTTGGGACGTTGGGAAGTTTATTGATTTACCCAGGGTTATAAACCAGTATTCATCAGAGGTGGGTTTTGAGCTCAGGTGGTACTGATTCTGAGGTCTGACTTTCATCTTTTTGTTTAGTGATCCCAAATTACTGACACATGTTAATCTGCAGAATTTGAGAAAAATAGACGGAAATTCTTGGAAAACTCTCAAATCACAAGTTTTTCTATATTATTCATAATATTATATTTATATGTTTTAAATAATAATGACTAAAAAGAATAAAAATCAATCATTTTCCATGACAGTAATGATAGAGATTTCAGAGATTTTATGTCAAAATATAATTAGTATATGGCTTATTACATGAATCGGTACACTGGGGCAATTATTTGAAACATGTGGCAACAAACTTTATTTAAAAAAAATCTTTCTTTAGGGGACAGAGTCAAGATGGTAGAGTAAAAGCAGGAACATGCTTGAGCTCTTGCTCCATACACATCCAATACCTGTAAAAAACAACTCTAAACAAATTTTAGTGCTACAGAACCCACAAAGTGACAGAGAGGAACAAATCTCCCACTGAAGGCAGCTTGGCAGGCCAAAAGGAAGGGTCTTTCACACCAAGCTGGCAGCAGAGCATAATGACACATAAAACATGCCAGCCCAGACCAGTGGCACAGACCAGCTGTAGCAGACTTCAGGGGATTGATTCACTGGCAGATGTGGTAGTTTTCAGACTTCTCAAACCATAAACGCCAAAGAGAAACTAAAAGGTCAGTGAGGTGCTGTGTTGTAACTGGGTGAGAGAAGACCTTGGTGGGGCCCCTGACCTCAGGGCAGCAGAAATGGCAGTGGCTACAACTCCTGCTCTGTGGCTGTTTCCTTAGCTCCAGGACTACAGATCATGGGGGGGTGGGGCAAGCGACCATTCAGAGGGTAATTGCTCTTGTTTTGACTTGCTTGGATCTGTGTTGCAGTCTTGGGTTGTAGTCCTGGGAAAAATAGGCCTAGCATGGCAGAGGTTATTGCATCTGTAAAGAGGGCATTCTCCTCACAGTTCTGAGGTAGGTGCCTGGAAGCAGCTCTGACAACAACTATGCAAATGCCCAGAAATTTCGTACACAGCTCTCTCCCTCTGGAAGCAGAGTTCTACCATGGCAAAGAGCTCAAAAGTCAAGTAATCATCTGGCAAGATAAGCAAACAGGGAAGCAAAATCAAACTATAGAATCATTTTTGGAGACAGGATCAAAACATAGGAACAGAAAAAGACAGAAAATTCAAAACTCCTACATCAAAAGCCTCCAAGAAAAATATGAAGTGGTCACAGGTAGATGTGTGTAAATGTTGCTGTGGCTCTGTTAAGTTTTGTTTTCCCAGAAACAGAAACTGTGAGAGGCTTGAGGTGGACTGTTCATGTGAGCTTCAATATGGAATGGGTACGGGATGAGGAGCTGTACATGGAGAAGGATGAGGAGTTGGAGGAGGAGCTGAGAGCTGTCTACCTGTGGATCCAGGTGACAGGTGGTTGAATTCAGTCAAGAGCTGGGGCCATGGAAGAAGAACCATGGAATTTGGGAGCCAGCCTCAAGCCAAGATAAAAGGACCTCTCCTTGGCTACTGTAGCAGCAAGCACCCCAACATCCCCAGGGTGGCTACCAACACAGGTTCTTAGATCTGCCTTTCAAAAGGAAAGCAACTCAAAATGGGTTAACAAGCTTACTTTAATCAAACAAATATATATTACCTAGTTCAGGGGAAAAAGGTCAGCACCTTGAACTTCAGAGTTACAGAACTTACAGATCAAACAGACAGGCTTCCAAACTGTCCAACCATTGTATCAATCCCAAAACACAGTTACCAGAGAGGGAAACATCGACATCTGGGTTTTCAAAGCCAGGGGGGCTCTCAACAATGGCTTCCCAGAGTCTCATCTGGTCAAATCACACAATAGGTCTCAAAGTGAGCCCCAAAGCAAAGCCTCTCATCAGGGTTTATATAGCCTTCTCCTGCCTCAGAGAATGTAACCACCCTCTTGACCCACTGCCAAATCACACAACATCAAGATGTGGTCATTCCAGAAAACCAAGCCTCCTACCACAAGCTCCATGTGACCACATCCAGCCTATTAGGAGGCAGAGTATATTCTCAAATCAAGGAAGGTTCTCTGAGTCACTTAAGCCTATCAAAGGGCCTAGGGGCAGGGAAGATCTTCAAATCTGGATTTCCATTACAGGTACTTAGTGCTGACTGACAAGATAATGACTTACTGTAAACTAGGTAAGAGAGAACTTTAAATTTGCACTTTGTAACCCTTAAGAATCACTGTTTTAAGGATGATTGGAAGCTAGTCTCCAATCAATAAGAAAGGAGACTTTCTTACTGACTGAATTAAGACAATGTGACCTGGGGTGGGAGACCTTTGTACTTTTATCCTGAATGATATCTTTTGTTTAAGAATATGTGGCCACTTTAGTGATAAGCTCTTATATTATATCATTGTGAATGCTATACTTTGGTTTCTGTGAATGTTTTGCTTTAGTTTACTGCTTAATAAATAGAGAATTCACTCTACTATGTCATCTAAACCTTAGAGCTATTCACAATAGCAGTCCTCAGGTAGCTGCTCATGCCTGGCTTTATGAATACTTTGTGGGAAAACATGGATATTCTATGAAATGAAGGACTTTCAAACATTCTTGATGAAAAGACCAGAGCTGACCAGAAAATCTGACTTTCAAATACAAGAAGTATGAGAAGGTAAATAGGAAAAATAAATCATAAGGAACTTAATAAATTTGAACAATTACATTCCTTCCTGTAAATTCAATAGTTGTAACTCATGAGACTTTTCTCAGTATGAAAATAGTTGGAGGGAATATAAATGTGTGTATGTATACATGAAGAGGTATGGGCTCTGGAAGCCCCCTTGGGATCTCCTTAAGTCCTTGAGGTAAAGGCTCTGGGAAGCTGCCTTGGATTCTGATTAGATTGTTCCATTTGAAGAGGCATTTCCTTGAGCTTATCAAAATGTCAATCCACCCTTGAACTAGCCTAGCCCACTATTGTCTGTACTGAAGACCCTCCCCAAACTTCTCCTCTAAACCACCCTAGATTCCTCCCACAACCTTCTGTATATAAGACCCCATCTTGTCTTCATGTTAGTGAGAGAACCATAGAATAGTGAGAGTACCATAGAATGAGGAGAATGCCAAAGAAAGATGCAAGCATCATAGAATGGGGAAAGGACCATAGAATGGGGAGAGCACCATAGAATAGTGAGAGCAACATAGAATGACCTAGCACAGGATTATTGTTTCTAATGCAAGCGAACTTTTAATAAACTTTACTTTGGCTGAGAAAAGACTTGAGTCAAATTCATTCCGCAGACCCAGTGTGTTGGTATTTTGGGGTCTCCAAAGCAACCCTAACTGTCTTTATTGGTAAGCTCTTAATACATGAAAAGGTGGGAGTATCTGTTTGTGCAAATGTGTGTGTGTGTGTGTGTGTGTGTGTGTGTGTGTGTGTGTGTAACAGAAAGCTGTTACAATAAAAAGGAAGTGCAGGAAGGGGAATGGAAATAGGTTAATCTTACTCTCATTGAATTTTACTTAAGGATGGAATAACAAGCCAAGATAAAATGATCTCTCCTTGGGTACTTAGTACTGACTGAGAAGATCATGATTTACTGTGCCCTAGGGGTGAGAGAACTTTGAATTTGTACCTTGTACCCTTTAAGGATGATGGAGTTAAGGATGATTGGAAACTAATCTCTAATCAAGAAGAAAGAAATTTTTTTGACTTAGAGACTAAGACAATGTGCCCTAGGGGTGGGAAACTTTGACCATTGTACTTTGTGTCCTGTAAGGAGACTTACTCCTTAAGAATGATTGAGTTACTGAATGTTATCTTCTGTTTAAAACTATGTGACCACTTTAGTGATAAGTTGTTATGTTATATCATTATGAATGCTGTACTTTGGTTTCTGTGAATGTTTTGCTTTAGTTTACTGCTGAATAGATATTTCACTACACTATATGATCAGAACCTTAGATCTATTCACAGCAGCAGTTGTCTGGAGAGATACTAGTTCTTGGTTTTATAGTCATTCACAGATGATCATCTTACAATGTTGTTACTTTTTACACAGTACATTTCACTTTTCATCAGCTCATTTAAGTCTTTCCAGTTTTTGTTGTTGTTTTTTTTTTTATGAGAGCATCCTACTCATCATTTCTTAAAGCACAATAGTATTCCATCACAATCACATACCACATTTTGTTTGGTCAATCCCTAATTGGTGAGCATCCCCTTAATTCCCAATTCTTTATCACTAGAAAATAGTTGCTATAAATATTTTTGTACATTATTTTCATTTTTATCTATTTTTTAATATAGACCTAGTAGTGGTATTGTAGTGGTATTGCTATATCAAAGGGTATACATGGTTTTATAGCACTTTGGGGATAGTTTCAAACTGCTATAGAGAATGGTTGAATCAGTTCACAACTCCACCAACAGTGCATCAATGTCACATTTGTCCCACATTCCCTCCAACACTTGTAATTTTCCTTTTCTGTCCTATTAGCCAATCTAACAGATATGAGGTGGTACCTCAAAATTGTTTTAATTTGTAGTTCTCCAATCAATAGTGATTTAGGACATATTTTCACACAGCTATAGATACCTTTGATTACTTCACCAAAAACTTTCATATCTGTTTTCCACTTGTCAACTAGGGAATGCCTCTTATTGTTATACATTTGACTTAATTTTCTATATAATTGAGAAATGAGGCCTATTTCAGAAAAAAACTTGCTTCAAGATTTTTCAGTTATCATTGTCAATTGTATTTCCCTCCATCCCATTTTCCTCCTCTGCTTATTCTATCATCTCTCTCCTTTCACTCTGCCCATCCTCATAAGCATTTTGCTTCTAATTACCAACTCCCCTAATCTGCCCTCCCTTTTATCTCCTCATCCTTCTCTTATCCCTTTCCTCTCCTATTTGCCTGAAGGGTAAGATAGATTTCCAAACAAAAATGAGTTGTACGTTATTCCCTATTTGTGCTAATTCTGATGATAGTAAGGTTCAGTCACTCAGTTCCAAATTCCCCTATCATCCCCTCGAGTTTAAAGGTTTGTTTTTCCTTTTTCATGTGAGATAATTTATTGCACTTTACCTCTCTTTTTCTCTTTCTCCCAGTGCATTCCTCTTTTCCCACTCATTAATTTCATTATTTTAGATACATCCTTTCATATTTAACTTGTACCATGGTGTCTGTTTCCATATACTCCTTCTTACTGCCCTAATGATGAGGAAGCTTTTCCCATGTAGGAATATAAAATGTTTAACCGTATTAAGTCCTTTATTATTTCCATTTCCTGATTACCTTCTTATTCTTTGTTTTTGTCTT
This sequence comes from Gymnobelideus leadbeateri, assembly GCA_011680675.1. Lineage (NCBI taxonomy): Eukaryota > Metazoa > Chordata > Mammalia > Diprotodontia > Petauridae > Gymnobelideus > Gymnobelideus leadbeateri. Next base: position 272,252 of record WOXC01005415.1, read on the forward strand.
GTATTTCAAAGTTAAATTTTCTATTAAGCTCTAGTATTTCCATCAGAAATATTTGAAAGTACTCTTATTTCATTGAATATTTATTTTCCCCCCAAAAGATTATACTTAGTTTTGCTGGGTAGTTGATTCTTGGTTGTAATCCTAGTTCCTTTCCTCTCCTGAATATCATATTGCAGTCCCTCCAATCCTTTAATGTACAAGCTTCTAAATCTTGTTATCCTGTCTCTGGCTCCATGGTACTTGAATTGATTCTTTTTGACTGCTTACAATATTTTCTTCTTGACCTGGGAGCTCTGGAATTTAGCTGCAATATTGCTTTCTCTTTTCAGTTTGGGATGTATTTCAAGAGGTAATTGGTGGATTCTTTCAATTTCTATTTTGTCATCTTTTTCTAGTGTATCAGGACAGTTTTCCTTTATAATTTCTTGAAAGATGATGTCTAGGATCTTTGTTTGATCATGGTGTTCAGGTAGTCCAATAATTTTAAATTATCTCTCCTGGATCTCTTTTCCCTGTCAGTTATATTTCTAATAAGATATTTCACATTGTGTTCTAATTTGTTTTAGTCTTTGGGGTTTATTTTATTGTTTCTTGATTTTACAAAAAGTCATTAGCTTCCATTTACTCCATTCTAATTATAAGGAATTATTTTCTTCAGTGAGATTTTGCACCTCCTTTTCCATTTGGTCAGTTCTACTTATTAAGGAGCTTTTTTTTTTCCCTTCAGTAAAATTTTGCATCAATTTTTCCATTTGGCCAATTCTGCTATTTAAGGCATTATTTTCCTCATTGCTATTTGGTACATATTTTACCATTTATTCATTTTTGTCTTTTTAAGGTTTTTTTTTTTTTCTGTATCTTTTGTTTCACATTTACCAAGCTGTTAACTCATTTTTCATGATTTTCTTGCATCATTATCATTTCCCATCTCAGGTGGAGCCATGATGTCGGAAAGGAAGCAGTAATTTCGCTAAGCTCCTCCGTGAATCCCATCACTGAACCTTAAAAAGTGAATCTGAATGGATTCTGGAGTGACAAAATCCACTTGGAGACAGAGAGTGGCAGAATCCAGCCGAGGAAAGTGCCCAGTGCATCCAGACAGGGCATGTGCAGAGCATGTGGGGTCTGTACAGCTCAGACTTAAGAGCAGACAACCAGACTACACCAGAGAGAGAAACCCCAGCCTGCAGACTTACCAACAATGAATCGCAGTCATCTTGCCTTCATCTCAAGAGTGGATAGGAGGAATCACTGGAGCCAGGTAGGAGAGTCGGGCCCCCAGTGGAGACAGCAGCTTCTCCTGCAGCTATTGGCCCCCAGCCTGGACGTTTAGAAATTGCCTGACTGTATAATGAAGGGGCTAGAATGGCAAAGTAAATTCCATTTGCTCAGATGCTCCCATCGCTCCTCCATGAAGTAGAAAATCCAATGACAAGTCTCCTACCCAGATTGAAATCCCAAGTTAGTGGAAATAGCTCAGGCTTGGGAGTTTCCAAGAAGGGTTGTAACTGAGACAGGCAGGAGTCTGAAGAGAGGGAGGGGTCCCAACAAACCCCACCTCACATGACCAACAAAAGCCTGCTCATAGCCTGGGTATAGAGGCAGAAATCTGAAGTGGTCAGATTGACCCACCTCCAAAGACTACTCTGTGCACATCTACATTCCTCTCTGAGATTCCTGCCTTAGCCACAAACTAGACACCGAGAGGCTACAGCTTTCAAAGTCAATAACCAGGCCCTTAGCTCACAGCCTGAGAAATTAAGAAAATAGGAAATCACAATGGAAAGGAAGGAGGCTGAGAAGGAGAAGGGGAAGGCAAGAAAATTGATCCAAGCTTACTCTTTAGGTCAAGAACAACCAAATACACTGGGCAATTTGGACTCTTTACCCACACCTGAGACCACAGAAGGAAATATGACCTGGTCGCAAGCCCAAATAGCATTCTTGGAGGAGCTTAAGAAATATTTTAAAGACCAAATCAGGGAGGCAGTGACCAACTTGGAAAAAAGTTTCAATGAAAAAAACAAATCCTTAAATAGTAAAATTAGTGAAGTTATTGCACAAAATATCTCCCTAAAAAGGACCTTAAAGAATTAACTAAAGACTATAATTTGCTAAAAATTAGAATCAAATTGAAACTCAGAACTCTATGATACACCAAGAATCAATCAAACATTTCCCTTCCCATTTTTTTCTCCTACCTATCTTAATTGATTTTCAAAATGCTTCTTGAATTCTTCCATTGTCTGAGACCAATTTATATTTTCCTTGGAGGCTTTGGATGTAGTAGCTTTGACTTTGTTATCTTCTGATCATGTGTTTTGATTTTCCTTGTCAGGAGAGTAATTTTCTATGGTCAGATTTTTTTCTGTTGTTTGCTCATTTTTCTAGTCTATTTCTTTACTTTTAATTCTTTGTTAAAGTGGGACTCTATTTCCAGGATGTAGGGCACACTGTCTCAAGCTTCACGGATTTGTACAGCTGTTTTCAGAGATATTTCTAGGAACCTGTAAATTGTCAGCTATTCCAAGGTGGTATAATCGGAGAAGTATGTAAACTACTCTCCTGGCCTGTGCTATGCTCTGTGAGTCACCACAAGTGATCTTTTCTGCCCTGGATTTGTGAAGATCGTCCCTGCTCCACTGTGACCTCAAACTCTGGTATGCTAGTGCCCCTACTTTCTCTAAGAGTACTACCCAGGACTGTGACCCACATCTTAATATAGGCAAAGCAACAGAGTCCTTCCCTTTGTGTGGGTGAGGAGATTCCTATAATCTCCGTCTGATCAGTTGTTTGATGCATTTACTCCTTTTGGGGTGAGAGTTCCAGAAGCCACCACTGTTGCTGCTACTTCTGCTGCTGCTGATGATGATGATGACAATTCAGGAACTCCCAAGATCTTTTCCTGGTTTTCTTGGGCCTAGCCTATGCTTGTGTTACTGGCACTGGACAGTGCTCCACTCTCACTTAGGTATGAAAGCCCTTTCCTGTTGACCTATGTTGACTTTAGCTGGAAAATTATTTCACTCTGTCTTTTTTTGGGTTCTGCCACTCCAGGATTTGTTTTATGGAATTAAAGGTGTTCAGAGAGGTTTTGTGGAGAGCTCAGATGAGTTGCTGCTTTTTCTCTGTCCTCTTACTATATGCTCCTGTCCCAGCTCTCAGAAATTTCAGCATTGACCTTTGATTCCATGTCTCATTACTTGTGTTTCCTTTCAATTGGACATCAGTGAATTCCCTTGAAATAATAGTACCTCTATATTATCTATCTTTAATTTTCCCTGGAAAATTAGAAAACCTTTCCCCAAGTATTGTGAGATCAATCAATTATGGGGGGAAAATAGTATAAATCCAAACTTTCTGACAAATTATTTTGCCTTATCATTCCTAATAACAATACCAAAATACTATGCGTTTTTTTCTATTTTTGTATTTTTGTTTTTAAGTAGCACTTAAGGCAGTGCCTATCTAGTTAATGCATATTTACTGATCCATCTTTCATGATATAACTTGGTGATTAGCTCCTGTGAGAACTATTCTGATATTCCCAGTCATTAAATTTCTCCTTCTCTTCTTTCATATATATTTTACATTTTATAAATTCCTTTTATATCTGTCTTTCAAATGGGAGAATACAAAGTTACCAATAATAACTGAAATTTGCATAGAACTTTAGAGTTTACAAAACACAATAGATTTCGTAAAAAAGTAAAGAAAATCCCAGAAAGATTAAGTCACTTGCTCAAGATTACACAGCTAATAAGTTTATTAGGAAGGATTCAAATCCAGTGCTAGATATTGGAGTTAGTTCAAGATATGATTAATCTAAAATATTGCCATTTAGTATTTGATGAATTAAAACGTATTGACTTGAATTTAAAAATCAATCTAAGAATCCCATATACCTAGCTCCTCAATAAGCAGTCATCAAACTTCTGAGTGAAGTGCCTTTCAATTGTAATCTTAATTCCTCAAACAAGAAGGAATGGAAACAGTTGGGACACATTTGAAGACAGTGGCCCAATATAAAATTCAACAGAACTGACATTTTAAAATCAGCAAAGAAATGTTGAACAATGAGGAATCTTGTTAGTCATTTCCAACATACAAGTGTAGCCATCTTAAGAAAAAGAACAGTATTTTTTTTCTGAGCTGTCTACTTGAAGTACTCTGGGGGTAAACTCATGTAGAGGAATTGTCCACAAATTTCTTACGCTCCCTTAAGTAGAACTAATACCTATCGTTGGGAATAATAACATCTGAAAACTCCTCCTTGAATGCCCTATGTACTTAAAAAAAAAAATATATATATATACATATATATGTTAGCATGCATAATTTTATTTGCATAAGCACCTCAAGATAAGGGGATGGGTTATATTTCGCAAAATATATCATGCATAATATAAAAATTCCATAACCAGAGGTAGTAAAGTTTAGAGAATAGAGTTCTACAGTGTGTCCCTAAATTCTAAACACACAGGAAATTTGATTATTCATATTTTCAAGAAATGAAATGAATGAAAATTTCAAAATTTTATTTAATTAGCATACATTTTAGCCATCTGATTTCATATGGAATAAAAGCTTTCATTAGCTATTGGATCTATTTTCCATATCCATCTGATTAATTTAATTTAATTAATTAATGAGATTTCCTTATATGTCTCCTATGTCTTCCTATGAAATCTCACTTATGCTAATTAAATAAAATGTTGTTGAATGTTTGGTGTTGGTAAGAATCAGATTCAAATCCTGGCTCTGAAACCCCAGGTTTGTTTGTTTTTTGTTTTTTTTTTCTTTTTTTATGAAGGGTTCCTTTTAAAAAATATCCAAAATACTGGTACTTAGATCACAGAACTGTTGTGAAGGGTCATCATATTTATTATTTTGAGTTATTAAGCATCTCCTGTGTATAGAACACCACTTTGGGCATTGTAGGAGATACCAAGTGTCTTTTTAAAAGTATTTGATGACCCTGTGTTTTTGAGAAAGGGAATAAATCACGTGTAGAAATCATTTGGGACACCTAGACTTAAGTTTGTCAATATTAGCATTTTTTCTCTTGAACATAAAATTGGGGGTTAGAAGGACTTATGAGCAAAAAGTTTGCTTTTCTCTGAAATTAGAGGGCTATCTATTGGCAAATGAAGGGCTATAAGTCATCCCAGGACTTCCTGACTCCTACTTCATGAATAACTCAGTCCATGGCCTTCCTATAAACCAATTAACCTCTCAGTGAATTTTTTTTAAATAGTTGTGAGAAGCAGATATTGATTTTGAAGGAAATGAACATCAAAATTTATTGATAAGCTAAGGAAATATTGATCAAAGAAAAGTCAATAATTCAATGTACACCAACAGAGAATAAATCTCCTTTGGCTGCATTCTCCAACCAACTGGTCAGAATTTTGCCTGTAGTAAACGTGAAAACAGATTTCCACACATTAAGTATTGGTGTGGGGAATCAAACTTTTTTCAATTTTTTTCTTCCACCTCTGTGCAAATTAAGTGAAGGTCAGGGGATAACAGTTAGACATGTACCCCAAGTAGATAAAAAAATAAAAATCCCCACGTATACCAAAATATCTATAGTCACTTTTTATTTTTATGTTGATTACAAAGAACTAGAAACAACATTGACATAAATTAATCATGGATTGACTGAACAAAATCAGTTTTATGAATATAGTGTGATATTGTCATGTAATAATTAGTAATAAATACAGGGAAATCAGAGAAACTTGAGAAAAAACTAGTTCAGAGTTATAACAAGCAGGACCAGGAAAAGTAGCAATAATAATGTAAATTACCAGGCAGTATTGTATAGGAGGAAAACAAAACAAAACATTGACTGGATTCAGAAGATCTGTGTTCAAAATCTTCCTCTGATGTTTATTTCCCTGAAAATTTGAGTAATTTGCTCAATATCCTTGGGCCTTATTTTCCTCATTTGTAAAATGTTAGTGTTGGAAACCATTATGTCTACGGTCATTTTCTCTCAAGATTTCTGAAGCTACAAACAAACCAATTAAGGGCTGTATAATATATTTTCAACAACAATGGTCCCAGAGATGAACTAAGTAAAATATGGCAATTTTCCGTATTTTTTTTTTTTTTTGCTTTTTGCTTTTTGGAGGGCAATTGGGGTTAAGTAACTTGCCCAAGGTAACACGGCTAGGTTTTTTTTTTTTTTTTTTTTGTGTGTGTGTGTGTGTGTGTGTGTGTGTGTGTGTGTGTGTTGTGTCTGAGGCCAGATCCGAACTCAGGTCCTTCTGACTCCAGTGCTGATGTTCTACTCACTACACCACCTAGTAGCCCCAATTTTCCGTATTTTTGAGAGATGGGGAGATAAAGAATAGGGAATAGGGAGAATAGGATGTTACATATGGTGTCATATGTGGTTGCTGTTCTCATTTATTCCTTTACTATTATTTTTTTTTTCTTTTGAAAAGGAGAATGTAACCCTTTTTACATAGCAATACCATTACTAGTTCTGTATCTGAAAAGAAATTAAAAAAAAAAAGAAAAAGGAAAAGGACCTATATGTATAAATATATTGTAGTAGTTATTTTTTTAGTGATAAAGAATTGGAATTTGAGGGAATGCCCATCAATTGGGGAATAGCTGAATAAATTATGGTATATGATTGTGATGGGATACTATTGAGCTATAAGAAATTATGAGCAGAATACTCTTAGAAAAACCTGGAAAGACTTAAAAGAGCTGGGGACGGAGCCAAGATGGCGGAGCAGAAACAGCACTTCCAAGGTGCTCTGCCACACACCACCTCCAAACAATGCGAAAGGGGAATCTGAACAACTTCTGCAGCCCCAGCACCAACAGAACAACACAGAGAAGCTAACCTCCTGCAGAGGACAGGCCAGAAGCCCTGCAGGGAGGTGGCCAGTGCAGTGCTCTGAGAGCTGGCAGCACAGCTCGCTGGGAACTGACAGCGCAGCTCTCTGGGAACTGAGCCCAGGCACGAATGAGCCCCGGTTTTAGCCCTAGGGTGGCTGGGTCAGCAGCTGGCTGGAGGGACCCAGAACACCAGCAGCTGTGGCGATTCCAGAACTATCCTCACAGATATGCCTAGGACAAAGTGAGAGGTTAGTGCCCTATGGACTTTGGGACCAGTATTTGGGAAATGCTTTGGCTTCCTCCCCTGGGGGCGAAAACCTGCTTGGGGGGGGGGGGGAGGCTGAGCCAAGATGGTGGAGTAGAAACAGCACTTCCAAGGCTCTCTGCCCCACAAAACTTCCAAACAATGTGGAAGGGGACTCAGATCAACCTCTGGAGCCCCAACACCCACGGAGCTACACGGAGAAGCTAACCTCCCACTGAGGAGAGCCCAGCAGCCCTGCAGGGAGGTGGCCAGCGCAGTGCTCTGAGAGCCAGCAGCACAGCTCACTGGGAATCGACAGCACAGCTCTCTGGGAACTGAGCCCATGCACAAATGAGCTCCGGTTTTAGTCCTAGGGTGGCTGGGTCAGCAGCTGGCTGGAGGGACCCCAGAACACCAGCAGCTGTGGCAATTCCAGAATTATCAGCATAGATATGCCTAGGACAAAGTGAGAAGTCAGTGCCCTATGGACTTTGGGACCAGTATTTGGGGAACGCAAGGCTGCCTCCCCTGGGGGCAAAAAGCTGATGAAGAAACGTGGCATAGAAGCAATGTTGTAGCTTCAGTGGAGGCTCTAGCTCCTGGTCTGCGAACTGTAGGGAGATCCAGCAATCAGTCTGGAGGTTGATCACTCTTGCTTTAAACTGCCTGGATCTGGATTGTGGTCTGGAGGGGAAGTTTGGGGTGGGTATCCAATTTGCCACAGTGGGTGGAGGCTTTACAGAGGCCACCCAAGCGGTGGAAGTTGTGAAGACCCCAAGTTTGGGACAGAAGCTCTCCTGTCTGGTGGCAGAGTAGTACTGTGGCAATAAGCCCAAAAATCGAGTAATTAAGTGGCAACATGCCTAGGTAAAAGAAACAAAATGAACAGAAAGATTCAACATTGGACTCCTATTTTAGGCGCAAAGAGGCTCAAAGCATGCAGGAGGACCATGAGGTCAGAACTCCTGCACCAAAAGCCCCAAATGAAAATACAAGATGGCTACAGGCCATAGAGGACTTTAAGAAGCAGATAATAGAAATGGTGGAAAAATTGGGAAGAGAAATGATAAAGATGCAAGAAAAGTATGAAATGACAGTTAACAGCCTGACTGAGGAAAATAACACCTTAAAAAATAGACTAACTCAAATGGTAAAAGAGGCTCAGAAAGGCAATGAGGAGAAGAATACCTTAAAAAGCCTAATTTGCCAGATGGAAAAAGAATCTCAAAAGCTCACTGAGGAGATTCATTCCCTCAGTGTTAGACTGGAGGAAATGGAAGCTAGTGACTTTATAAGAAATCAAGATGCTATTAAACAGATCCAAACAAATGAAAGAATAGAAGGCAATGTGAAATATCTCATGGGAAAAACCAGTGACCTGGAAAATAGATCCAGGAGAGATAATTTAAAAATTATTGGATTACCTTAAAGCCACTATCAAAGAAAGAACCTAGAAATCATCCTTAAAGAAATTTTCAAGCAAAATTGCCCTGATGTGTTAGACCCAGAGGGGGAAATAGAGGTTGAAAGAAGACTTAAATGAGCTGATGCAAAGTAGAAGGTATTATGTATAAAATAACAGCAATATTGTAAGATGATTAGCTCAGAAATACAACGATATAAGACAATGTTAAAGGAATTATGATGAAAAATGCTATCCATCCCCAGGGATAGAATTGATAGTGTCTGAATATAGATTGAAGCATGGCTCTCTCTCTCTCTCTCTCTCTCTCTCTCTCTCTCTCTCTCTCTCTCTCTCTCTCCCTCTCTCTTTCCCTTCTTTCCTCCCTCTCTTTCCCCTTTCTTTACTTTTCTTGAGTTTTTTTTTTGTCTACGTGTTCTTTCACAACATGACTAATATATGTGTGTGTGTGTGTGTGTGTGTGTGTGTATGTTTTTCATGATTACACATGAATAACCTATATCAAACTGCTTGCCTTCTCAGTGAGGTGTGTGGTGAGCAGGGAGGAAGGGAGATAATTTGGAACTCAGAGTTTTACAAGTGAATGTTAAAAATTGTTCTTAAATGCCACTCAAGAAAATAAAATACTAAATAAAATTTTAAAAAATTAAAAGAGAATGCATGCTGTGCATAAGGGGAAGGGATAGAAGGGTAGTCAGAAGTGACTAGAATGGAAAAAACAAAATGCATAAGTAAATCAAAAGGGGTGTGGGAAGGTTGGGGTACTAAGCCTCTATAATTTCAAAGCAACTATTATTTTATCCCTTAGGGACTGGAAAGGGAAGAAATGATGAAATTTCTCTATTTTACCTTTCTTTTATGAGACCAGTATCTCAAATAACAGTAGATAACCCTTATGATGTTCTTCTGACTTTCAAAATTAATAAAATTTAGGTTGTTCAATGAATAAAGTCCTAAGCCTAGAGTCAGAAAGATATAAATTCTTATTTAACTTCATACATTCCACTACCTAAATTTCATTTTTCTCAGTTTCCTCCTCTTTAAAATGGAGATAATAATAGCACCCACTTCCCAAGGTTGAGGGATCAAATGAAATAACTGTGAAGTACTGAATACGATACCTGGTACATATGAAAGTGCTATATAAATGCTACTAGTTGTTATTGTTATTATAAAATGATAAAAATAGGGTTAACTGTGTCTGTCTCTATGATTAAAGATAGCAAGTATATCAAATTTCAAGTCTCTTTAGCAGTGGTAACCTGAGAATCCTGAGACCCTGGAGTTCCAAATTAACAACATAGCAAATCCCTAGGTTCTTGATGGCAGATAACTTTGTGATATTTGTTTGCAACCCACAAGAAACACATAAACGATTCATCACCATTAAAAAATAGTTTATCCTAAGTATACACACAGGAAAAACCAAATGGATGAACAACGCTTATTGCTAAGATTTTGACAAATAATTGGGCAGTTAGGCCATGCTCTTCATTTGTCTGCACGTATATTTAAGACAGGAACTTCAAGTGGACTGGAACATCTACTCTTAAATAAGAAGGATCAGGTGGGCTAAATTTTGGGGAAAATTTGAAGCATTTTCAATGATTAAAAGTTTTACAATAAAAATCCTATGACCATTAATATATTTTCATTAACATTACATTCAATTCTATTCCAATCAAAGAGCATTTATTGAACATTGAACATATGTCACCATTCTGGAATTGTAACAAGCAAAACTGAAATCAATTCTATTTCATCAAGATCAGTGGCAATAATTATATATGACAATCTTCAAAGAATCAAAATTGCAGGCAACCCAAAGCCCAATTGAAAGAAGCAAATTTAAATAAGATGGGAATAGATATGTGACATTATTCTTTTTTTTTTTTTTAAAGCAATTGGGGTTAAGTAACTTGCTCAAGGTTACACGGCTAGTCATTATTTATGTGTGGGTGCTCATTTTCTGAGGCCGGATCTGATCTTGGGTCATCCCAATTCCGAGGCCAGCACTCTTACTCACTGTGCCACCTAGCTGCCCCCTTAGGGCAATTGGGGTTAAGTAACTTGCCCAAGGTTACACGGCTAGGTTTTTGTTTTTGTGGATTAAGTGTCAGAGGCCAGCTCCGAACTCAGGTCCTTCTGATTCCAGGGCCGGTGCTCTATTCACTGCGCCACCTAGCCGCCCCGACATTATTCTTTAGAGTAATCAGTCAAGACATAAATAAAATTTTATTACATGCCTACTATGTTCCAGATCCTGTGCTGAGTACAAAGGTAACAAAGAAAATGAAAAAGCAATCTCAAGGTATTTGCAGTCTAATAGGGGAGACAAAATGCAATGTACGATCAAGATATATAAACGATTAATTTGAAATAATCAATGGAGGCAAGACACTACAACTAAAGAGATCAGGAAAGGTATCCTATAGATATTGGAATTTTCTCTTAAAGCAGATTAAAGTATGAGACCTGAGAAGTTATTAGGTCCAACTAACAGAACTCTTGAGACCTCTGACTTCAAATCTAGTACTTCTTAGATTGATCTCTTGACTCTTCCTTGATAATGCCCCATCCTCTCTTTTGTCCAAATCAGTGATCCTTTGGCAATAAAATATTAATGAGCCATTCGAAAAAGTATAATAGAAACTATAACAAATCCTCTGGATTTCCCTTAGTACTCCTTTTCAAAGGATATTCTTTATTGATTTTTGACATTTCTCTTGTCCACATACAGAAACACCAATACACACATACACAGACACACACACACAAACACACACACACACACAAACACTCAAACACTCATACATACATGTACATCTCAACTCATTCTCTTTGCTTATCTCTTTCCTTCTCTATATATCTCCTTTCTCTCTGGATATACCTATGTCTTTCCGTTTCTCTATATCCTTTCTTTGTTGCTATGTATCTGTCTCTCAAACTATGTCTTTTTTCTTTCTGTCTTTATCTCTCCTGGTTTTTGTTCCCTCATTTTCTCTGACTCTTTTTCTTTCTCTCTGTTGCTCTGTCTCTCTTATTAATGTCCATATAAGGAAATTAAGAAGGTGCTTTATAGTAGGTAGTTTACTTGACTTTTTTTTTTTGTAAAATTAATCTGCTTAGATTCCAAGTCATCCTGATTCAGCTTTAAAATGGATACACTGATCTATTTTAATTGCGTGATCTTTGAAAAGGCTGACATTTCTTTTTTTTTTTAATTAATTTATTAGTTTAGTTTCAGTTAACAAGATTCAATTCCATAGTTCCTTGATTTTCAACTTTCCTTTACTTCCCTCCCCCCTCCCCCCATGACAGCATATAGTCCAGTATAGGATCTGCAAATACATTCATATTAGACATTATTCCAATTACAAAGGTGTATTGTAGTAGTTGGGATGAATGATGGTAAAGAAGAAATAAAACCAAACAATGAAAAGAAAAAGATCATTTAGTTTGCTTCCATCAGGATTCCGGATCAGTTCTTTCTAGTTATATCTCTGGATGTCACATTTCTCTCTTTCTTGCGTCTTTTGGGATTGACTTATATCACTGCATTGCTGAAGAGAGTCCAGTCTGTTATGATTGTTCATCACAGATATGGTATGTCTGTGATTGTATACAAATTTCTTCTGATTCTACTCTTCTCGCTCAGCATCAGTTTGTATAAGTCTCTCCAGGTAATTATGAAATCCTTAACCTCCTCATTTTTTACACCACAATAATATTCCATTACATTCATATACCACAACTTGTTTAGCCATTCCCCAATTGATGGGCACCCCTTTAGTTTCCAATTCTTTGCAACCACAAAAAGGGCTGCTCTAAATATTTTTGTACAAATGGTTCTTTCTCCCACTTCTGTGATCTCTTTGGGATATAACCCTAGAAGTGGTATTGTTGGGTCAAAGGGTATAAAATTATTTATAATCCTTTGGGCATAATTCCAGATTGCTCTCCAGAATGGTTGGATAAGTTCACAACTCCACCAGCAATGTATTAGTGTTCCAATTTATCCACATCCTCTCCAACATTTGTCACTTTCTTGTTTTTTCATCTTAGCCAATCTGACTGGAGAGATGTGGTATCTCAGAGTTGTTCTTATTTGCATTTCTCTAATCAATAGTGATTTGGAGCATTTCTTCATATGTTTATAGATATCTTTAATTTCTTTCTCTGAAAACTGCCTGTTCATATCCTTTGACCATTTATCAGTTGTGGAATGACTTGAATTCATGTAGATTTAGCTCAATTATCTATAAATTTTAGAAACGAGTCCTTTATCAGAGACACAAGTTGTAAAAATTTTTTCCCAATTTCCCACCTCCCTCTTGATCTTCGTTACATTGGCTTTGTTTGTACAGAAGCTTTTCAATTGAATGTAATCAAAATTATCCATTTTGCATTTTATAATGCTCTCTAATTCTTGTTTGGTCCTAAAGTCTTCCCCTCTCCACAAATCTGTCAGGTAAACTATTCCTTGCTTTCCCAAATTGCTTATAATATCCTCCTTTACACCTAGATCATGCACCCATTTAGATTTGATTTTGGTATATGATGTTAGATAATGGTCTATGTCCAGTTTCTGCCATACTGTATTCCAGTTTTCCCAGCAGTTTTTGTCAAATAGTGCATTCTTATCCCAAAAACTGGGGTCTTTGGGTTTATAGAACAATAGATTACTATATTCATTAATTGCTAGGTCTCCTGCACCTAATCTATTCCATTGATCCACTACTCTACACCTCTGTGAGTACCAAGCAGTTTTGATGACTGCTGCGGTAAAATACAGATTAAGGTCTGGCTTAGCTAGTCTACCTTCCCTAGTCTTTCTTTTCATTAATTCCCTTGATATTCTAGACCATTTGTTTTTCCAAATAAATTTTGTTATTATTTTGTCTAACTCTGGAAAGTAGTTTTTTGGTAAATTGATTGGTATGGCACTAAATATATAGTTTAGTTTGGGTAAAATTGTCATTTTTATTATATTAGCTTCCTTCTTTCCCATTGTGACTTCCTGTTTCTTAGTTTCTCAGGCAATGGGTTTCGGACCTGATCCTTGACTTTGAATACCTCTGGGTGGCTAGTTTATGGCTAAGTCAGGGAAGTCAGGGAGGAATGTAGATGTGTGGGTGGGGGTGAGTCTGACCACTTCAGATTTCTGCCTCTATACTGCTGGGCTATAAGTAGGCTTTTGTTGGTGAGGTGAGGTGGGGCTTGTTGGGACCCCTCCCTCTCTTCTCTTCAGACTTCTGGCTGTCTCAGTTACACCCCTTCTTGGAGACTCTCAAGCCTGGGGCTATTTCCATTAACTTGGGATTTCAATTTGGGTGGGAGATTTATCTTTGGGTTTTCTGCTTCATGAAGGAGGGATGGGAGGATCTGAGCAGCTAGAATTTACTTTGCCATTCCAGCCCATGTATTATACAGGCAGGCAGTCTCCAACCTTCCAGGCTGGGGGCGGAATGCAGCAGGAGAAGCCTCTCTCTCCCCTGGGGGCAAAACTCTCCTATCTGGCTCCAATGACCTCTCCTGTCCATTCCTGAGATGAAGGCAAGATGACTGTGATTCCTCCTTGGTAAGTCTGAAGGCTGGGGCTTTTTCTCTCTCTGGTGTAGTCTGCTTGTCTGCTCTTAGGTCTGAGCTGTGCAGACCCCACTCGCTCTGTGCTCATCCTGTCCAGACACAGTGGTCGATCTCCTGGGCTGGACTCTGCCACGCTCCGTCTTCCAGTGGGCTCAGTCACTCCGGAATCCGCTCAGATTCACCCTTTGAGACTTAGTGATGGAGGAGCTCAGCAAGGTTACAGCTTCCTTTCTGCCATCTTGGCTCCTCCCCAAGTCTAACATTTCTTAATGGATACTCTTAAACTCAATAGTACAAAAACATCAAACTTCCTGATGCTGAGAAAGACTCAGAAATTTCCATGTCTGTTTTATTCTTCTCAATATCAATCTGAAAGTATAAGCCTAGATCAATTTTACTTAGATCAAGAGTTTCTTGGTTGTAGCCAGTATCTTAAGAGGAATATGTCACTGAATGTGAAGTTGGGATTATTTAGACCCCCCCCCCCCAATTTCCATGTAATCCCATTTGTAAGTAAATGAGTCTAGTTAGAGCCAGTTTCTCCTATCACTGAAGGGCCAAACCTTTGGTTGGTTACCCTTCTATTAGCTTCAATAGAGAATTATGGGACTTTCAGGAGTTCATCTTACTACAAAATTACAAAATTGATTCAAGATTATTCAGAAGAGAGAGAGAGAGAGAGAGAGAGAGAGAGAGAGAGAGAGAGAGAGAGAGAATAAATTTGTATTCCTTTGACATTTAAATACAAAATGAGAAAAACAAAACAAAAGAACATTTCCGTGTACACAGGAGAACATAAGAAAGTATTCAATGTAAAACAATAAATTTTCATTTCAAGGAAACACATGTAATGAAAGCTACACATTGTTTTCAAAGTTACCTAGCATTACTTTATTTCCTTCTAGGTTTTCTTTTTATTTCTCTGCTGTACATTTTTTACATTTTTTTTTCCTTCCTCCCCCTACACTCTATAGAAGGCTACAATTAAGCACAGGTAGGTAGATACAAACATAGACTTATATTTATATACATATGTGTATACATACATACATACACGTATATGTATGTGTCTATGTGTGTGTGTATGTGTGTATCCAATCTAAGAAATTGTCTATGAGAGTTATTTTCCCCCAATCTGGGCTAATATAATTATTTTTTTCTTTACAAATTCCTAACAGGGTCGAGGGGTTTTAGTAAAAGATAAAATGACACACACGCAAAAAAAAAAGAGAGAAAAAAGAAAGCTCAAACTGCAACTTATAGTAAATCCCAGACCATGGGGTATTTTAAAAAATAATATCGCAAATATTTTAGTAATAATATATTCCTCAATTTATCACAATACATACTAAGTTAATTTTTTTTCCCTTGGCTCTTAATGTAATACATCAGATTTCCTAATCACAGAACCTAGGTGAAATATAGAGATGTTCATATCATAAATAAGAAATTTGTTTGAAATAATTGAGAATTTATATTTATTATTGTCTCAAGTGACAGGCCATTTGAGATTTTAACTTTGCATTCAATTCAATCCAAATCAACCATATGGGCATTTATTATGTTCTTCCTCTACCCAATGTATGATGTATACAAAGAGAAAGAAACAACAACAAAAGTTTTCCTGACCTCAATTAGCTTGCATTCTATAAATTAGTTATTTGTATTCAGGTTCCACAGAATCACAGAATATGAGCATTGATTGTAAGGGAGAAAAGAAGTCAGTTAGTACAAACACTATCTGATCCCCTTTAAACATATAGAAAAACTGATCATCTCTAACCTTTGTTTGAAATATTCAGTCATGTTTGGTCCCCTCAGGTATCAAGGTAGCCCATTCCACTTTGGAATAGTACTCATTGTTAGTATGACCTTCATTACATCAAGGTAAAAATTTAAGTCTTGATTATTTCTATTCATTACTACTAATACTGCCCTCTACCCACAATAGTGAGGCAGAATAATTCAAGTTCCATTGTCCTTTAACAACCTTCAAATCCTCAAATACAGCTATCATTTTCTAGTTGAGTCATCTCTGGAAACATTCAAAGTTTTCAATAGGCTTTGACAATTCTGTTTATCCTTCTCTGCATGTCTTCAAATTAACCAGCACTTCTTATAAAATGGAAACGATTTTCCAAATGTGGACTGAACAGGACCAAGTAGAACTTTATTCTGATTGTTATCCTTTTAGACACTCTGTGTTTATTAATACTATTTTAATTTTTAAATTGTTTTATTAAAGGGGCAGTCTATGCTTTATCCCCCCCACCAAGTGAAGGCTATAGATGCTTGAAAAGAAATAAGCTAGTCTCAACTCTGCCATGTATTATTAGAGAACTGAATGGCTAAATACATGATATAGCTTAGTAGGTTTTTTCTTCACATCTCATTTCCAAAAAGTACCCAAGAAATAAACCTGCTTTCTTAGCAATCACAAATTTTACAGTAGAATGTAGGTGAATTGTGAATAGCAATTTTCCATTAACATCACATTTCACTTACTGCTGTCTACCTATATTTTTATTTACATATCCAAGTGCTGAAATTCAAAAGAATGAATGTCTTAAGAATAGTTCATGTGGACAAAACTGTTCTGTAAATTGGTAGAACTAGGTCTTAGTGCCCTTGCTCTCATAAACTGAGTAACTTAGACAAATCATATATTAGAACAATGGTTAGATCATATGATAGGGGTGAAAATTTAGTATTAAATCACTAATAATCTTTGGAACTCTCAATATATCTCTTCTACCCTCCTGTCATATAATCCAGACTTGAGGATATATTTGCCAACTATGAACAGAGCTAATTGTTGTAATAACCAAAACTGCTGTGTTTAAGGAGTCTTACTTACTATCAACTCCAAGGGCCCTCCAAGCTATATAATTCTATGATTATATTTAGGATTCCCTCTAGAATTTTTAAGATTACACCATGAGTGAAAGAATCAGTGAGTTTTTGATTCATAATTGGACTTAAACTCTTTCTTCAATGAAACATCCTAGGGCAATGAAGCAGCAAGTACCACAACATCCCCAGGGTGTCTGCCAACATAGGTTCTTAGATCTGCTTTCCTAAAGGAAAGCAATTAAGATGGGTTAACAAGTTAACTTTAATCCATCAAACATATATTGTTTACCTAGTTCAGGGGAAAAAGGTCAGTGCCTGAACTTCAAAGTATACACACAGAACTTACAAGTCAGAGAAACAAACAGATCAAGCCGACAGGCTTCCAAACTGCCCAACATTACATCAATAGCAAATCACAGTTATCAGAAAGGGAAACATCAACATCTGGGTTTTCAAAGCCAGTGAGCTCTCAATGGCTGCCCAGAGTCTCATCTGCTCAAATCACACAACATTTCTCAAAGTGAGCCCCAAAGCAAGGCCTCCCATCAGGGCTTATTTAGCCTTCTCCTGGCTCAGATTATGTCATAACCCATTTGACTCACTGCTCAATCACACAGCATCAAGGTGTAGGCATTCCTGAAAGCCAAGCCTCCTGCCACAGAGTCCATGTGACCACATTCAGCCTATTAGGGGGCAGAGTATATTTTCAAATCAGGGAAATTTCTCAGAGACTCTTAGCCAATCAAAGTGCCTAGGGGCAGGGAAGATCTTTAAATTTGCATTTCCATTACAGGCAAGTAAGTACATACCCTTTGGAGGTATGTAACTCTCAATGGAACTAATTTTATGCCCATACACAGAAATACTGGTTGATCTAACACTTGATTTTTTTGCTTTTTTTTAGAGGGCAATTGGGGTTAAGTAACTTGCCCAAGGCCACAGGGCTAGGCTTTATATTTATGTGTGTGTTAAGTGTCTGAGGCCTGATCTGAACTCAGGTCGTTCTGACTCCAGGGCCAACGCTCTACTCACTGTGCCATCTAGCCGCCCTGTCTTTTTTTTTTTTTAAACACTTTTTTTTTTTTTATAGAACTTTTTACCAACTCTGTGTCCTTGGAAATTCTAAGTTGATAGACATTATCACATGGTGAATAACATCCATGATCCTCAGTGAGATTTGCATTGAGCTGTATCTAAACCTGTGTCAACAATGGAAAAGTGATTAAAGATTTATGAAATGTTAATTTCATTAACTATGTAAAAGTAATAGTAATATCTACCTCATATGAATACTATGTGGTTCAAACAAAATAATACAATGGTAAAATGGTATTAAAACTTGAATTGCTATGCAAATCTCATTTATTTTTCTATCTAGGAAAGCAAAGCATCCGCAAACTCCAAATTAGAAATAAAGCTGTCTCTGATGACTTTACACAAATCATCTGAGTGGATTTTGTGACCAAGAAGATTCATAAACCTGTGATCCAAATTTGGTATGCTCCTGTTGTTACTTATAAAATTTTCTTTTGAGGGGGCGGAGCCAAGATGGCGGAGTAGAAACAGCATTTCCAATGTGCTCTGCCCTACACAAATTTCAAACAATGTGAAAAGGAGCTCCGAACAACTTCTGGAGCCACAGCACCCACAGAACGGCACAGAGAAGCTAACCTCCTGCTGAGGACAGCCCAGCAGCCCTGCAGGGAGCAGCCACCACAGCACTCTGAGAGCAGGCAGCACAGCATGCTGGGAACCAACAGCACAGCCTGCAGAGCCTGGCCCAAGTCCACGGTTTTAGCCCCAGGGTGGCCAGGCCTTCAGCTAGCTGGAGGGACCCCAGAACACCAGCAATTGTGGAGATTCCAGAATTATCAGCACAGATATGCCTAGGACAAAGTGAGAGGTCAGTGCCCTATGGACTTTGGGACCAGTATTTGGGGAACACGTGGCTTCCTCCCCTGGGGGCAAAAAGCTGCTGAAGAAACAGCTGCACAGAAGCCATTTTGCAGCATCAGTAGTGGCTCTAGCTCCTGGTCTACAAACTGTAGGAAGATCCAGCAATCAGTCTGGGGGTTAATCTCTCTTGCTTTAAACTGCCTGGATCTGGATTGTGGTCTGGGGGGGAAGATTGGGGTGGGTATCCAACTTGCCAGAGTGGGTGGAGGCTTTACAGAGGCCACCCATCTGGCAGAAGTTGTGAAGACCCCATGTTTGGGTGGAAGCTCCCCTGTCTGGTGGCAGAGTCCTACTGTGGCAACAAGCCACAAAATCAAGTAATTAAGTGGCAATATGCCTAGGCAAACGAAAAAAAAATATACAGAAATATTCAACATTGGACTCCTATTTTAGGGACAAAGAGGCTCAAATAATGGAGGAGGACTGTGAGGTCAGAACTCCTGCACCAAAAGCCCCAAATGAAAATACAAGCTGGCTACAGGCCATAGAGGACCTTAAGAAGCAGATAAGAGAAGTGGGGGAAAATTTGGGAAGAAAAATGAAAAAGATGCAAGAAAAGTATGAAATGACAGTCAACAGCCTGACTGAGGAAAATAACACCTTAAAAAATAGACTAACTCAAATGGCAAAAAAGGCTCAGAAAGGCAATGAGGAGAAGAATGCCTTAAAAAGTCGAATTTGCCAGATGGAAAAAAGAATCTCAAAAGCTCACTGAGTAGATTCATTCCTTCAGACTTAGACTGGAGGAAATGGAAGCTAGTGACTTTATGAGAAATCAAGATACTATTAAACAGATCCAAAAAAATGAAAGAAGAGAAGGCAATGTGAAATATCTCATGGGAAAAACCATTGACCTTGAAAATAGATCCAGGAGAGATAATTTAAAAATTATTGGACTACCTGAAAGCCATGATCAAAGAAAGAACCTAGAAATCATCCTTAAAGTAATTCTCAAGGAAAACTGCCCTGATGTTTTAGACCCAGAGGGCAAAATAGAGGTTGAAAGAATCCACAGATCACCTCCTGAAAAAGATCCCAAAAAGAAAACTCCCAGGAATATTATAGCTGGGTTCCTGAATACCCAGATCAAGGAAAACATACTCCAAGCAGCCAGGAAGAAACAATTTCAATATTGTGGAAACACAATCAGAATGGCACAGGACCTGGCAGCTTCTACTTTGAGGGAAAGAAGGGCATGGAATATGATATTCCAGAGGGCAAAAGAGCTGGGAATGAACCCAAGGGTCACCTACCCAGCAAAACTGAGTCTCTTGTTTCAGGGGAAAACATGGTCATTCAGTGGAATAGAGGATTTTCAAGCATTCTTGATGAAAAAACCAGAGCTGAATAGAAAATTTAACATTCAGACAGAAGAAGCAAGAGATGCTTGAGAAGGCAATCAAGGAAAAGAAATCAAAAGGAACTTATCAAAATTGGACTATTTACAGTCCTACATGGAAAAACAATAACTGTGTTTGATGAAACCTTTCTCATTATGAAAATAATTGAAGAAGGGTACATGGCATATGTTTACAGGTATACATGGTTAGAGGGCACAGGTTGAATTTGATGGGAAGGGATGATTATCTTTTTTTTAGAGGGCAATTGGGGTTGGGTGACTTTCCCAGGTTTATGTGGCTGGTTTTTGTTTGTGTGTTGGGTGTCTGGGGCCAGATCTGAGCTCGGGTCCTTCTGGCTCCGGGGCTGGCTCTCTGCTCGCTTCGCCACCTAGCCACCCCAAGGAAGGGATGACTCTTAAGGGGTGAAGTCAAGAGGTGAGGGAGGAAAGTGTCAAGAGGAGATGGAGAGAGACAGGGTAGGGCAAACTATCTCATGTAGAAGAGGCAAGGGGAAGTAGTTGCAGGGGAGGGGAAAAACAGGAAGGCAAAAAGGCAAAAGCATATTCTCATTGAAGTTGGCTCAAGGAGAGAATCACGTACATACTAAATGGAATATCTTACCCTCACTCACTCTCCTGAGTAGGGGAAAGGGGGACGAGAGGGGAGATGATGGAGGGGAGGGCATTCTGGGGAGAGGGGAGGTTAGAAGTACCCACTATCAAAGAGGGACAGGATCAAAGTAGGGAATGGATCAGGTGGGTGGTGAGACAGGTGGGAGGGAAATATAAGCAGTCTTTTACAATATGTCTACTATGGTAATGTTTTGCATAGATATACATGTACAACACATACTGAATTGCTTATCTTCTCAGAGGGAGTGGGTGACAGGGGAGAAAGGGAATGGATCTGAAAATCGAAGTTTTAAAAATTAAATGTTTCATAAGATGTCCAGGCAGTGGGGCTCAGAGATTCACCTTGCCCTAATGGCAAAGTCAAAGGGGGTATGGGAGAAGATATGGGAGAGAGCAGATTGGATGAGGGGATATCTGGTGGGACTGCTATTCTGGGGTGGTGGGTAGGGAAAGAACGGGGGAAAAAATAACTCATAATCTGGTGGAAATGAATGATGTAAACCAGAAGTTAATAAAGCATTTAAAAAAAAATTCTTTCCCTTCCCATTCTAGATTACTAAACATCTGGGTCAAAAGGAACTAGTACAGAGCTTCCAATGGACATCATCAGGGGAACTATGCCCCCTACTCATCCTGCCAAAAGAGAATCTGATTAGCAGGATGAGTGCATCTGAATGGCATGGCAGTAAACCATGGTCCTTCCCCTTTGTCAACTTAATCATAATTATCTAGTTCCTACAAGATTCTAGATTACCACATTTAGATATATCTTGATCCACTTGGACAGTGTTGCTTCAATGTGTACTTTAGGACTTGTTATCTGACCTGTTACTTTCCCTCACAGTACCTGAGAAGCTACTGCACTTTCCAGTTCCCATATCTAAACACAAGTTTAGGTGTTGGGTTGTCCCAATTAAAATGTGACAGAACAAAAGAAAGAGGGATTTCCTTATTCATATACCCAAAATGCTTATGACAACATTTTGCAAATTATCATTAATAAATAATAATAGTAATGACAATAAGGCTTTTATAATGTTTTAAACTTTGCAAAGTATTTTACATGTATGATTTCATTAGATTCTCACAACAATCCTGGAAGGCAGATACTATTATTATCACCATTTCCATAGTAAGCATTTATTAATTTATTTTACTTCTACTTCAAAATATCTAAGAAGGATAAAACAATAATCGCTGTAAACCTGAAAAGAAAATTTTAAAAGAAGTATGATATCCATAAAAGAAGCAACAGATGTTTCTAAAGAAAATTTGAATGACAAAAACAAAAGCTGAAAAAAGATTCTGAAAGACAGCATTATGTTTAAAGAAATACTAAGAAGCTAAATATGAATTCTATGCCAGTTCTTTCCTTTAGCAGAATCCCCTAGAATAGATTTTGAATTTGATTTTTACTCTTATCAAAACTATATCATCTAAGGTTTGAGAGGAGATGTTAAATGTCCATTGTAAATAGCAAATAAATAAGTTAAGTGCAATTCTAACTTAAAGCTAGAGTCTCTTGATTAAAAAAAATGCACTGGATCTATTGAAGGGAGAAGCCATAGTCCTGAAAAAGACACTTCAGAGTAATTTAGATAATTTATAAACTTGGTGTTTTTTTTTCATTTTTTTTTGCTGAAGACTATAGATGTACATCGTTTTGATCCCAAAAGTTAGATGTTCTTTCACTATCTTCCATATATGGCTGAACGATCCAGTCCCCATCACAATCACATGAAGTTTTAACTCTAGTATCCCACAGTTTATCTATGCAATGACTGAAATTCACTCCTTCAAATATCCTCATGAGTTACTTTTTCTCCACTTTCTTTTTTTTTTTTTAATTAAACAAATGCTTTATTAACTTCTGGTTTACATCATTCATTTCCATCAGATTATGAGTTAAATCTTTCCCCCATTTTTTCCCTTCCCACCACCGCAGAATAGCAGTCCCACTAGATATCCCCTCATCCAATCTGCTCTCTCCCATATCTTCTCACATACCCCCTTCGACTTTGCCATTAGGGCAAGGTGAATCTCTGGGCCCCAATGCCTGGACATCTTATGAAATATTTAATTTTAAAACTTCAATTTTCAGATCCATTCCCTTCCTCCCTTGTCACCCACTCCCTCTGAGAAGATAAGCAATTCAGTATGTGTTGTACATGTATATCTATGCAAAACATTACCATAGTAGATATAGTGTAAAAGACTGCTTATATTTCCCTCCCACCCGTCTCACCTCACACCTGGTCCATTCCCTACTTTGATCTTGTCCCTCTTTGATAGTGGGTATTTCCAATCTCCACTCCCCCCAGAATGCCCTCCCCTCCATCATCGCCCTCTCATCCTCCTTTCCCCTACTCAGGAGAGTGAGGCTAAGATATTCCATTTAGTATGTATGTGGTTCTCTCCTTGAGCCAACTTCAATGAGAATATGCTTTTGCCTTTTTGCCTTCCTGTTCTTCCCCTCCCCTGCAACTACTTCCCCTTGCCTCTTCTACATGAGATAGTTTACCCTACCCTGACTCTCTCCATCTCCTCTTGCCACTTTCCTCTCTCACCTCTTGACTTCACCTTCATCATCATCCCTTCCTTGGGGTGGCTAGGTGGCTCAGGTAGTAGAGTGCTGGACCTGGAGTCAGAAGGACCCGAGCTCGGATCCGGCCCCAGACACCCAACACACAAAGAAAAACCCAGCCTCGTGACCTGGGACAAGTCACCCAACCCCAATTGCCCTCAAAAAAAAAAAAGAGTCATCCTTTCCCATCAAATTCAACCTGTGCCCTCTATCCATGTATACCTGTAAACATATGCCATGTACCCTTCTTCAATTATTTTCATAATGAGAGAGGGTTCATCAAACACAGTTATTGTTTTTCCATGTAGGAATGTAAATAGTCCAACTTTGATAAGTTCCTTTTGATTTCTTTTCCTTGTTTACCTTCTCAAGCATCTCTTGCTTCTTGCATCTGAATGTCAAATTTTCTGTTCAACTCTGTTTTTTTCATCAAGAATGCTTGAAAGTGGGGCGGCTAGGTGGCGCAGTGAGTAAGAGCGCCGGCCTCGGAGTTGGGATGACCCGAGATCGAATCCGGCCTCAGAAAATGAGCACCCACACATAAATAATGACTAGCCGTGTAACCTTGAGCAAGTTACTTAACCCCAATTGCTTAAAAAAAAAAAAAAAGAATGCTTGAAAGTCCTCTATTCCACTGAATGACCATATTTTCCCCTGAAACAAGATACTCTGTTTTGTTGGGGAGGTGATCCTTGGCTTCAATCCCAGCTCTTTTGCCATCTGGAATATCATATTCCATGCTCTTCAATCCCTCAGTGTAGAACCTTCCAGGTCCTGGGCTATTCTGATTGTGTTTCCACAATATTGAAATTGTTTCTTCCTGGCTGCTTGTAGTATTTTCTCCTTGATCTGGGTATTCAGGAACCTGGCTATAATATTCCTGGGAGTTTTCTTTTTGGGATCTTTTTCAGGAGGTGATCTGTGGATTCTTTCAATCTCTATTTCCCGCACTGGGTCTAAAACATCAGGGCAGTTTTCCTTGAGAATTTCATTAAGGATGATTTCTAGGTTCTTTCTTTGATCATGGCTTTCAGGTAGTCCAATAATTTTTAAATTATCTCTCCTGGATCTATTTTCAAGGTCAATGGTTTTTCCCATGAGATATTTCACATTGCCTTCTCTTCTTTCATTTTTTTGGATCTGTTTAATAGTATCTTGATTTCTCATAAAGTCACTAGCTTCCATTTGCTCCAGTCTAAGTCTGAAGGAATGAATCTCCTCAGTGAGCTTTTGAGATTCTTTTTACATCTGGCAAATTCGACTTTTTAAGGCATTCTTCTCCTCATTGCCTTTCTGAGCCTCTTTTGCCATTTGAGTTAGTCTATTTTTTAAGGTGTTATTTTCCTCAGTCAGGCTGTTGACTGTCATTTCATACTTTTCTTGCATCTTTTTCATTTCTCTTCCCAAATTTTTCCCCACTTCTCTTATCTGCTTCTTAAGGTCCTCTATGGCCTGTAGCCAGCTTGTATTTTCATTTGGGGCTTTTGGTGCAGGAGTTCTGACCTCACAGTCCTCCTCCATGCTTTGAGCCTCTTTGCCCCTAAAATAGGAGTCCAATGTTGAACTTTTCTGTTTATTTTGTTTCATTTGCCTAGGCATGTTGCCACTTAATTACTTGAATTTTTGGCTTGTTGCCATTGTAGGACTCTGCCACCATACAGGGGAGCTTCCGCCCAAATGTGGGGTCTTCACAACTTCCGCCAGTTGTGTGGCCTCTGTAAAGCCTCCACTCACTCTGGCAAGTTGGATACCCACCCCAAACTTCTCCCCCAAACCACAATCCGGATCCAGGCAGTTTAAAGCAAGAGAGATTAACCCCCAGACTGATTGCTGGATCTCCCTACAGTTTGCAGACCAGGAGCTAGAGCCACTACTGACGTTGCAAAATGGCTTCTTTGCTGCAGTTTCTTCAGCAGCTTTTTGCCCCCAGGGGAGGCAGCCTCGTGTTCCCCCAAAATAATGGTCCCAAAATCCATAGGGCACTAACCTCTCACTTTGTCCTAGGCATATCTGTGCTGATAATTTTGGAATCGCCACAATTGCTGGTGTTCTGGGGTCCCTCCAGCCAGCTGAAGGCCTGGCCACCCTGGGGCTAAAACCTCAGACCTGGGCTCATCTCTGAGTGCTGTGCTGTCGGTTCCCAGCATGCTGTGCTGCTTGCTCTCAGAGTGCTGTGCTGTCCACTCCATGCTGGGATGCTGGGCTGTCCTCTGCAGGAGGTTAGCTTCTTGCCCTTCTGTGGTGCTGTGGCTCCACAAGTTGTTCGGAGTCCCCTTTCACATTGTTCGAAATTTGTGTGGGGCAGAGCACCTTGGAAATGCTGTTTCTACTCAGCCGTCTTGGCTCTGCCCCTCCTCTTCTCCACTTTCAATACATAGCTCATGGAGGACCTCACATATAAAGTCTTTCTTGAGCCCAGCCTAACTGCTGGTGCCATCCCTCCAAGAATATCTTGGATTTAGTTACTTTGTACTTATTCATATCCATTCTCTTGATATTTATTCCATATATAATTATAAGTGCAATTTTATGTTCTCTTAGAATGTATGCACCTTGAGAGTAATGACTGTTTCATTCTTCTTATCTGAAAATATTTGCATAGTGGCTGTTAAATAGTATGTATTTAGTAAATATGTGGTGGTTGTTGACTGATAGATTATGTTATGTGCAAGAAGTACTGATGCAGCAGAAAATAACTGAAAACATTTGTATCAGCAAATTTTGCTAATAGGTCTAACAAAATCTAGGTCTAAGAAAAATTTGTGTCAGCTGGCCAGGGTGCCAGAGCTTGTGGGGACTAAAGAGAGAGAGTGTCCACCTAACAGGTCCAGCAGCTATTAAAACCCCAGTAATTTGGGACAAAGCTCTCTCCATTCTGGAAGCAGAGTTCTACTGTGGCAAAGAGTTAAAAAGTCCAGTAATTGTCAAGATAAGCAAGAAGAAGAAGCACAAAAAGACCATAGTATCCTTTTTTGGGAGAAAAAAAAAGGGATCAAAGCATGGAACTGGAGGAAGATAACAAAGTCAGACCCCCTGAATCAAAACCTTCGCAGAAAAATATGAATTGGTCACAGGCCATGGAGGAGATCAAGAAGGATTTTGAAAATAAAGTAAGAGAATGGAGAAAAAATTGGGAAGAGAAATGAGAATGATGCAAGAAAATCATGAAAAGTGAGTCAACAGCATGCTGAAGGAGACCCCCACAAAGGCTGAAGAAAATAACTGCTTAAAAATAGAATAACTCAAATGGCAGCAGAGGCCCAAAAAGTCAATAAGGAGAAGAATGCTTTAAAAAGACAAATTTGCCAGAAGGAAAAGGAATTTCAAAAAGTCACTGAAGAGAATAATTCCTTCGAAATTAAATTGGAACAATTGGAAGCTAATGACTTCATAAGAAATCAAGATACTGTAAAAGAAATCCAAACAAATGAAAAAATAGAAGGCAATGTAAAATATCTCATTGGAAAAACCACTGACCTGGAAAATAGATCCAGGAATGATCATTTAAAAATTATTGGACTACCTGAAAGCCATGATCAAAAAAAAGAACCTAGAAATCATCCTTCAAGAAATTCTCAAGCAAAACTGCCCTGATATTCTAGAACCAGAGGGCAAAATAGAAATCAAAGGAATTCACCAATCGCCTCTTGAAAAAGATTCCCAAAAGAAAATTCCTAGGAATATTATAGACAAATTCCAGCATTCCCAGGTCAAGGAGAAAACACTGCAAGCAGTCAGGAACAAACGATTTGAGTATTGTGGAAACATAGTCAGGATAACACAACATCTAGCAGCTTCTACATTAAGGGATTGAAGGGCTTGGGATACAATATTCCAGAGTTCAAAGGAGTTATTATTAAAACCAAGAATCACCTATCCAGCAGAAGTGAGTATAATGCTTCAGGGGAAAATATGGTCATTCAATGAAATAGAGTCTTTTTTCAAGTATTCTTGATGAAAAAAACCAGAGCTGAACAGAATATTTTAGTGCACTCTTCTCCACCCAGTTCCAACAAGAGTTCCAGACTGACCTTTTATTTCTCTTTGGTGTTTATGGTTTGAGAAGTCTGAAAACTGCCACAGTTGCTGGTGACTCACTCTCCTGAAGTCTGCTTAGGCTGCCACTTGTTTTGGGGTACCCTGGGGTCACACCCACATAGCTCACATGGGACTGTGCTCAGCTCCTAGCTCCATGCCATAGACCTTTCCTGTCAGCCTTCCAGGCTGCCTTCAGTGGGAAATTTGTTTCTCTCTGTCACTTTGTGGGTTGTGTAGGTCTAAAATCTGTTTAGAGTAATTTTTTTACGTGTATTGGAGGTTGTGGGAGCTAGATCTGCACAGAGGTCCTGTTTCTACTCTGCCACTTTGGCTCTACCCGAAGGAAACTCCATATCAGAATCTTGCCTCCTATCATGAAGTCTACTAAAACGTACAAATCATTTTAAATTTATTTTTCAGTAAAACTTTTGTCTAGATGTACCTCTCAAGAAAAATCATTTATTTGTCAGAATACCATTTGAGAGCACTCCTTGTATATAGCATAATTATAATCAATAGCTTCTCTCCAATTCTTTTTTTCAATTTGTCGAGAAAATATTATTTAATCCATCCTTCCAATTTTCTCAGAACACTAGATTTCATGAAACTGTTCTCTAGAAATCATGTAACAAGATTGAATCAGCCCTCATTTCCCAGAGCTCAGGGAATTTAACTACTTTTAAATATTACAAAACGAGTAAGATAGTGACCTCAAATTTGAACCCAGAACTTCTGACTCTAAAAAAGTTAAAAAATACCAGAGTCATGAGTGGAACAAATATTTTCCCATCTAAATAATTTCTGTGTAGTTTCAGGAGGGATTTCCTGGAATGAAAGTATCTTCTCATTTTGGGGATGGGGAGAGGGGGTGGGTGAGAATCCTTTGAACTAATGGAAATTAGGTAATCATATGTTGAACCTAAGTCTAAACCCTGTCCTATTAAAAGTTCCCATAAAATGTGCTGATAGAGATTATTTTATTTAGCAACAAGAGCATAGCTTCTTTGCTTTATTTTACTTTGGGGCATACATATATATACCCAGAGACAGAGACTTCTAGCACTTTTGAGGGTTCGTCATCAAATATCTTCATACAGAAATTATGTTACAATAATGATCAATTTGATGAATCACTTTTTAGTGAACTAGTGGGAGGTGATATCCTAGTTCTTCCTAACATCAGGTCAGCCTGATGAAAATCATACTGCTGTCAAGGGTCTTGTTTAATGAAACTGATTTCATTGTCTTTTCCAACTAGCAAAAATAATGCCATCAGATGACAAATCTCCCTCCTAAGATTATGAGACAAATTAGATATCCTTATTAGTACATGTGCTAATTCAGCAGTAAATAAACACATTCAGGATATAGGCTGTAGCTTCAGCTTGATGAAGGGGAAACTAGGACCTGAAATCATGGGATTCATGAAAACTGCAAATATATGAAGGTCAATCTTATCAAAGAAGGATGAAATTTGTTCTGCTTGATTTGATGACAGAAATAGGCACAACATATGGAAATGACAAAGACAGTGCTACAGACTGGATGTATATATGGAAATAAAGGATATGGTCTGGACCTTTAATTTCTAGGAAATTCTGCCAATTGAAGCTGTTACCTTCTTTTCAATTGATACTCATAGAAATATGCCTATAACACTGAGAGCTCAAATAATTCATCCAGTCATGCCAAAAATGTCAACGAGAGAGGGATGTGAACCCAAGTCTTTTTAGTTGCAAAGCCATTTCTCTCTACTAAAACTGTTACCATTTCCTATTTTGGAAATTATTTAATGATTGGGATTGATCAAAAGTTTAATCTGATATCAAGTGTGTTTGCACTCACTAGGGATATTTAAGGGAAAGTGGTAACATAAGATCATAGAGAAAAGTGACTAATGTCATCTAGCCAGTCACCCTCATTTTACCATTGAGAATACTTTGAGAGAGGTTATATAACTAATAAGTGAAAGAGCTAGAATGTGAAGCCAGGGCATAGGATCCATACTCAGAGTGCATTTTTTTTTGGGGGGGGGTTGTTGTTCACTCACATCCCTCCCTTCTATTCTCCCCCTCTCTCACACACACATACAGAAATCACATCACATGCTTTCCTTGATGACCACTTGTTGGGGATTTTATGAAAAGTAATTATTAGTTTTTTTCAGGTTGGATAAGATAGATTATAGAGTCACTGACTCAGAGATGGAAGGGTAATTAAAGATAATTTGGTCTAACACTATCATTTACAGATAAGAGACTGAGACCCAGTGAGAATCAATGACTTGTACAAGGTCATATATACATATACATATTCATGCCAAAATATCCAATTAAGCATATTAAAATGATGGTACTGCTATTAGCACAAGAACTTTAAAAGGAAAAGGCATTCTTTATCCCCTCAAGAAAGACATACCAGAGGTGGCTAGGTGGCACAGTGAGTAAGAGCGCTGGCCCTGGAGTTGGGATGATCCGGGATAGGATCCGGCCTCAGAAAATGAGCACCCACACAAAAATAATGATTGGCCATGTAACCTTGAGTAAGTAACCCCAATTGCTTTAAAAAAAAAAAAAAGACACAACAGCGTCTCCTAGAGATAGACAAGGTGGAGAAAGATTCTCCTGGTGAGAATCTTATAGGGGAATATAGGAGAAGCCAGGCCCTCAACATGTCCCTAAGTTCAAGCCTCTTCAGAAATATTAGTGGATTTCAACTTATTGAGATCCTGACCTGTTACTTGGTTGAGCAAGATGTTAGCTCAATTACTTCTAAAGGCTGATTATTTTGTTTATTTTATTATATATTCTACCTTGGAAAATATATCTAGTTTCTGTTTTTTTTTTTAATACTTGCTTGGAATATAGATTTACTCTCACTATTAAATATTTGTGATGGCCTTTTGTATTGCCACCCTTTGGCAGAAAGGGATCAAGTAGTACATTTAAGTTGAAGTTACACTTCCCTAATTAAAAGAATGACTAGGAAAGTAATTTTGTGTTGTGAACCAATCATGCCCATAGAATAGCAACATCTTTAGGGGGTAGATGGATAAAAATCTATCCCAATACTCTCTTTCACAAAACATAATGGTCATTCATGTAGCCCTTTACTATAATCTCTTCAAAGTAATAATCAATTTCCTTTGACCTGGTGGTAAGATTCCAGAAGTATTAATCAATGCCTAACTTCAAGCTGCTTTTTTGTAAATTTAGACATTCTTATTCTCTCTCTCTCTCTCTCTCTCTCTCTCTCTCTCTCTCTCTCTCTCTCTCTCTCTCTGCCCCATATGTGTGTGTGTGTGTGTGTGTGTGTGTCTTTGTGTTCCTAGAAGGACAATGTAACTACCACACATTTAGACTCAAATTTATCATCATAGTAGTTCAAAATATGCTTAGGGTATAGGCATCGATGGTAGTTAAGAGAAGATAAAATGTGAAATGCTTTCATATTAGGCCAAGTATAAGGGTTGTTCCAAAAGCTTGAGGGCAGTTTTAAACTAAGGAAATTTATATAAAGGCAGATGTGCTAGAGGTCATTCAATCATGAGGGTTTTGAGGAATTGACATACAAGTTATTTAAAGGTGGAAAAAGGCACCACAATTAAAAAAAATATGTCCTTATTAACACCAATAATTCTCAATGAGAGAACAACAATAACTATAAAATTAAATTCCTACTTTTCTTTTTTTTTTCTTTTTGGAGGGGGAGGGTAGGGCAATTGGTATTATGTGACTTGCCCAAGGTCACGGGGCTAGTTTTTTTGTGTCAAGTGTCTGAGGCCAGATCTGAACCCAGGTCCTCCTGACTCTGAGGCTGGTGCTCAACTCATTGCACCACCTAGCTACCCCCTAAATTCCTGCTTTTCAATCAGTATGAAATCTTTATGATAGTTGCCTATTTGAGTTAATGGCAACCTCCATGTTGGTTCTAGCATGAAACAAGTCATCTCTCACAAGTGTTATGTAACACTGGAAGACATCTAACCATTACACAATTAAATGAAAGATATAAATTATTCAATGTTCCACTATAAATATTATTTTGCTCATTCTAAAGGAAAAAAAATCAATTCAGCAAAAGAAAATGTTGCTTTACAGGCTCTTTACCAATACCTCCCATTCATACATCAAAACTATTCAACATTTCTTGTAAGATATAATATAAATGATCACATTCCATGCCTGACTGATAACAAATATCAGGCAACGTATAAGACAAGGAGATATAGGTTTGTCAAACCTATTTGTCATCAAAATGAAGAAGTTTACAGTCTTGTCCAGGGTTTCTTAAGGTGTGGCCAAGTTCATGAATAGATTTCAGTGTAAGCTGAGAATTTGGATAAGGAAAAGGAAATTTCTATTTCAATGTTTTTGATTTCCTTCATTTTGTTGTGTATTTTATTTTATGGATTTATGAAAAATATTGCTCTGAGAAAGGGTTCATAGGTTTCATCAACCTCCAAATGGAGTATATGGCACAAAATTACTTAAAACCCCTAGGGTAAAGAGGGATTCTGTATACATGACTTGAGGAAATGCAGGATATCTTAATTGTGAATAACATTATTCTGGTTGCTTCAATTCTAAAGAAACTGAAGAATCTCCTGAAAAAGATCTATAATGATTCAAGACAGTGGGCCCAATCATCCAAATAAAAAAAAATCAAGTGGAGGAAAAATGTTTATTGGAAAAATTACAACATGTATTTGGAAATGCGAGACATAGAGTCTGCTTTATAGAACTTGTCCATCAATATGTCTTTCTTAGAGAGGTAGTATGGACCAGTCCACTGTGATCTGGGTAAGTTGGGCTCATAATTACCTGGCTAGATTTCCTTTGGGTCATTGAAAATACCTTTTAAGGATACTTCATAGGAACACAAAGACCCCCTTTTAAAAATAAATTCTCCCAGGATTGCTACATGGAAGAAATGTACAGAATATAATAGTCTTCAAAGAAGTAAAAACAAATGTCATGAAGAGAGTAATGGAGAGGTACAAATCAAGTATAAACATTGCCATTTTTGGTTAGATGAAATATATATACAGGAGCTATTTTGAAGAATAAAAATAAAAGGTTACATGAAGAAATTGAAGGATAAGAGGTTATTGATTATTCATGGGTCAAGCATGAGTTATGGCCTCGGAAAAGACAGATTTTTCCACTGGTAAGTTCATGGTACTTGGAAGAAGAGGAAGTCTACTTGGATATTTATGTGGACCCTTTCTGGTGAACTTAAGGAATAACAAGAGAGTTGCACAGGATCAAAAGACATTAATGGGTAGCAGTCCAATTCTTTGTAGGTAATGTCTCAATGAGATCACAGATCAACATGAAAAACATACAAACACACTGAATTAGTGAGTGTGAATGTCTCCCCCACTAAGCTGTATATATTTATGTTATTGTACATGTATGTATATATGTGTATATATGTACATATACGTATATATGTATGTATGTATGTATATATATATATATATATATATATGTGTGTGTAAGTTTACTGTTATACAGCTATGTTATACAGCTATGAGCCCCAGGCTTGGAGTCAGAAATACCTGAGTTCAAATCCAGTTTCATTCACTTCTGTGTTGTGCTTGGTGAGTCACTTAATCTCTGATTGACCAAGTTTCCTCTTCTGTAAAATATGAATAATAATAGTCCCTTAATCTTAAGGTTGTGAGGATCAAAAGAAATAATTGTTAAGCACTTAACAAAGTATCTGATACATCCTAAGCACTGTATAAATATGAATTATTAGTAGTTATTATTATAATGATATGCATATATATATATAATGTTTATCTGTATAGGTGTGTGAGTGTGTTACAGTGAAACAGCAGTGGAAAGAAATAAAGAGAAAGAAACAAAGGAATAAAGGAAGGAAGGAAGGAAGGAAGGAAGGAAGGAAGGAAGGCTTTTTGGCCCCTACAAGAACAAAGGCTGTTTTTAATATAGTGACCCTACCACGTTCAGAATATTAATTAATACAGAATAAAATCTTGCAGGATACATAAAACTGAGTTAGTCCTGTACATTGCCTGCTCCAATGAGTAGGAATTAAGGGCAGAATTCACTTCAAGGTTCTCTTTGTCCCTTCTATCCTTTTCAAGTTCTCCATTAAATTGATTAATATTTGGTCCTCATAGCTATCTCTGCCATCTTCCCATGAAATCATGTTTCCCCAGCTGAGACATCAGCTCTTTTATCTTGGCCTGGTTGGGTAAAGAATCTTTCGTTCACAAACACTTTTATGATTTGTCTAAGCCTAATTTAATTTACCCTTTAAGTGTAGTACTTCATGGCCATTATTAGCACTGCATCATAACTCAGTCCCATAATTGCATTCCTGTTCCTTTAATGATGCTTTTAACTTAGTAGAAGATCTCTCTGCAATCCAGGGCATAGAACCTGATGCATAAAATACATTCAACATTAATATTGTTGAGCTTTCTCATTGCCAGTTCTTACAGTCCCTTACCCCCTCCTCCCTGAATCAATCCTCAATATTTAAGAGAATGCTTTGTAATACAGTATACGATACATTTTATTAATAGCAAATATGATGTGTTCCCTTGTAGTCATGTAAATGTTTGGTTGACCAATACAATCTTGAACTATGTGGATGCTAGGGTACTCTATGAATTAGGAATGAAATCACTACCCTAACTTATTATGCATTAAAAGAAAGGGGAAAAAAATCTCCAGTAATGTACATGACCTGACCACCTAACGACTTGTTTAGCTCAACATCCATCTTTGTAGCTGCCAGACCTTTCCCCATCCTTTCAAATGAAATGACAGAATGCTGATTGGACTAATATGCAGTCTCCCCAGCTCTCTTTCCTAGAGGAATAATTACTGGCATTTATTCATAGATGTTAGCAAGGGGCACAGATATTGCTTATCTAAAAGGCAATGTGCCTTTGTGCCCCTGTGTAACCTTCCAAAAGGAGGGTATATTATGCTCCCACCTGTCAGTAGCAGCATGCTACTGTAAAATCATAGAAGGTGCCACCACTGTGACCTAGTGTATACAGAGAATATGTCTATTCAGGGCCAATTTTGGGCAAGTGGTTCTTTTATGCTGGCAACCTCCTATTTTGCAACCTTTAAATCTCTATAGAAATGCTGGTTATTATTATTCAGCAAGCATCGATTAAATAGAGGCTATTTGCCAGTCACTATTCTTAGACACAGTCACTACAAAGACACAAATGAAAGTCCTTTTTTGCTCAAGGTGTTTACATTTTGTTGTCCTTCTTGTACTGAGGATCATGCCACCAACTCCAGCCCCAGTTATCTGAGCTCAATTTTCTAGACAAAACATTAATCCAAAATGATAACTTCCCTATGCTTAGGTTCCTGCCCAATCCTTCCTTTACCTTTCATATAAACACAGAATCTACCATGGCTAACTCACAAGATACTAGCAGAGGAATCAGGGGTATGCTGGTAAACATTTAACAACGAGATCTCTGTAAAAAAAAAAGGCACACACTACACAATTTTAAGCTTAGACTCCACTTAACATTTCCTCTATCACTTTCCTGAGTCTATAAAATCAGAAAAAATAATAACCAATCCTCAATTTATGACATTTCCAGATTTTTAAAGTATAAATACTTGCAATTACAATTTAGTAATCAGCTTTCTTGAGTATATTGTCAGTATATTGACAGGTATCCTCCCATATAGGAATGGAAATCATTTGTTCTTATTGAATAACAAGCTCTGTGTTTCTCAGTGTGTGTGTGTGAGTGTGTGTGTGTGTGTGTGTGTGTGTGTGTGTGTGTGTGTGTGCATGTGTGTTTTCCATCTTTCCTTTTTTATATTTCTCTTTAGTCTTGTATTTGGAGATCAAATTTTCCAATGAGCTCTGGCCTTTTCATCAGGATGATCTGGAAGGCCCTTATTTCATTGAATGACCATCTCCTTGCCTGAAATATTATGCTCAGTTTTTCTGGGTAGCTGATCCTTGGTTGTAGTCCAAGCTCTTTTGCCTTACAAAATATCATATTCCAATCCCTCAGACCTTTTAATGTAGAAGCTGCTAGGTCCTGTGTGATCCTGACTGTAATTCCATGATATTTGAATTGTTTCTTTCTGGCTGTTTGCGGTATTTTCTCCTTGACCTCTTAATTCTGGAATTTGGCTATAATATTTCTTGGTTTTTTCAATTTGGGATCTCTTCCAGGAGGTATTTGATGGATTCTTTGATAACTGTTTTACCTTATGGTTCTAGGACTTAACAGCTGATGTTTCTTGGAAGATGTTGTCCAGGTTCTTTTTTTTTTTTTCATCATGGCTTTCTGGTGGACCAAAAATTCTTCTGTTATATCTCCTAGACCTGTTTTCCAGGTCAATTGTTTTTCCAAAGAGATACTTTATATTTTCTGCTCTTTTTTCATTCTTTGCATTTTGTTTGACTGATTCTTGATGCCTCATGCAGTCATTAGCTTTAATTTGTTATTCAATAAGAACAAATTGTTTCCATTCCTATATGGGAGGATACCTGTCAATATTGAGAATTGTATACTTATCATGACATTTAAAAGATATATATATATATATGTATATATACATAGACAGATAGCTAGAGAGAGAGAGGGGTTGTAAATTAACTAATGTGATGATAAAAAAGACCTTTTTAAGGGGTACAAAGGGATTGAAAACGGAGAAGAGGAAAGGAAGAAGAAGAAAAAGGTAAATTATACCACAGGAAAGCCATAAAAAAACAAATTAAAGTAAAGGGAAAGAAGGGAGGGAGAGGAGCATTTTATGAGATTTACTTTCATCAGATTTGGTTCAAGGAGGTAATAAAATTCTTTGTTAAATATGAAAATCTAATATTCCCTACGGGCAGTAGGAAGGGAAGGAGGAAAGGAAAAAAGGGGTGGTTAGAAGGGAGGGAAGAAATAGAAAGGGAACAGGGTAGGAAAAGGGAGAAGGTTTGATAGGGAGGGAATATTGAAGGAGGTGGTTATAAAAAGGAA
>WOXC01005416.1:600000-771871 GCA_011680675.1 Gymnobelideus leadbeateri
TATAAGGTTAGGGGTTAGGAAGGAATGAAGATTGTGAAGTCCCCTAGTATAAGGTTAGGGGTTAGGAAGGAATGAAGATTGTGAAGTCCCCTAGTATAAGGTTAGGGGTTAGGAAGGAATGAAGATTGTGAACCAGTCACTAAATTCACTGAGGAAAGGGAGTATCTTAGAGGTCACAGTAGACAACAGCTACCAGGATTTTGATTGGCTGACAGAAATAGATTGTTCAGTTGTTTTTCAGTCATGTCCAACTCTTCACTGACCCCAGTTTGGTGAGTTTGTTGGGGTTTTTTTTTTAGCAAAGATACTGGAATGGTTTTCCTTTTCCTTCTCCAACTCATTTTTACAGAAGAGGAACTGAGGCAAACAGGGTTAAGTGAATTTCCCAAGGTCACACAGCTAGTAAGGGTCTGAGGCCATATTTGAACTTAAAACGATGAGTCTTTCTGACTCCACATCTGGCATTCTATCCACTATGCTACTTACCTGTCCCAAACATAAACTGAGTGAACCTCAAAGGAGAGGTTATTAAATGATAATAATAGGAGAGCTCAGCAATAGAAAGCAAGGAATATTTCAATTCTCCTTAGACCAATGAGCTGGGGGAAATGGATGAAAGTAGTTAATGCCAAAAAGGGTAGCCAGAGAGTGAACCAGGTCTCAATGAGAGCTAGATAGAAGGGAATGGAAAAGATTCAAGATGAAAGCAAATGTTATCTATGGAACATGCATTCTACAGAGAAATGGTGAAAGAGGTGGTTAGCTTTGGGGCAGGACATTGTGGAGGATGGATGAGAATGGGAATAAGGGATGAGGCAGTGAAGATGAGGAATGGAGTTCAAATGACCTAAATGGGGCAAGATCACTGAAATGGGGAGGAAGCTGATGAGTATGGATACCTGGGGGAAAATGCCTAGGCATGATCAAAAACAGATATCAGAGCAACAGGATTTGTGAAAAGTTCCCGACTACGTCTCCAACTTTTTCTTATTATTTTGGTCCCCATGATTCAAAAAGAGTAGTTCCCTACTCAAAATCTGCACCGGCAAGTCTGGCACATATTATGAAGTGAGACAGCACTGGAGCTGGCACTGCTGCTCCTACTGATGTCCTCATCTCACACAGTTCATCCAGTGTAGCTGTGAAGTCAGGACTTGGGTTTGAATCCCATCTCTGAAGACAGTATGACCTTGGATAAAACACTTCTTCTCTGGGCTTATCCTCTGAGGTTGCCTCAAGTTCTACATTTAAGACAAATATTACCTCATTTGATCTTCACAACAATCCTGAGATAGGTGCTATGATTATGCCCCCATGACATGAGGAAACCAAGACAAACAGTGGATAAGTGAATTATCCAGGGTCACACAGCTAGTGAGTATCTGAAGCTGGATTTGAGATTAGGACCTCCTGACTACAGGCCCTTTGTAAATCCAGTGCCCTATCCACTGGATCCAGCTACCTCACAGTAGCACATGGCAGTCTTCAAAGGACTGACACAGACAAATACGCAGATAAATTGGTTGCACTGTCTCATTACAATTTTTTAGCCCAGAACTTGACCTGCTTTGAGAAAGGAACTACAAGGATTTATAGAACAACTAACTACTTGATACAGAACTTTTGAAAAAACACTGAATCCCCTTTTGGGGTTAGGGATGTTGCCCAAGGTTTACCCCCTCACTCTTAAACAGAGGATCAATCTCCTGAGGTATCCCTGGTTTTATCTTCATTCACTGTTGTTGCAATAAAGACAAAAGGCCACAAGTAATCTGGTAACAAAATTTCCCCTCTCCAAGAGTGGCTTTTGTTTCTATTTCTCTTTCCTCTCTGCCTTTTTCCAGTCTGGCTTTACAATGTAAGAATCCTGAGCTTTGCATGGTCCAGGAATATAGATACAGATAGAGCATCTACTATGGAATATTATTAGTTCATCTCTAATAAAAAAACCCATCTCTCAAATGCTAAAAAAGTCAAGGCTGGTAATACAGATACTTAAGGGAAGACTACTATTAGAACATACAACAAAATCTCTCCTAAGTCACATACATGTATATACAGGAAGGTGGAATTAGTATGATTACATATCCTTTTGAGATTTCATTTTGTTATTTCTTTAAATTTTCATCCTTAACTACATATATATGTGTGTGTGTATATAACCAAAACTGCTTCCATAAGGCACATAGAGCAAGAAAGGAAGACCTAGAGAGGAAGATTTATGGGAAAGACACCAGGAGTCTTTAGAGGCTTCAACTGAAATAATACAGCCACAGAAACACATGGTATGTTTCTACTTCCAAAGCAAACATACAAAGGTCATTCGACTTAGAACCATTTTGATTAGACAAAACTACACAAGTTTCTCTTAAACCCTATGGTTTAAAAAAAGATTTAGTCAATAATCATACACATCCATAAGGTTTACTCCTACCAAAAGATAATAAGAAATAGTAGTTACTGTAGTTTATTTGGAATACAAAAGCTTTATCACTAATTCATCCCTTCTCTAGCTAGGTTTGTGCCTTCTCTGTTTAAACATATTTGGAATTTTCCATCTCAACTTTCTGCTCCCTCTGTCCTGCATGACTTGCCCATGGGAACATAAAAAGTTCTCTCTCCTAGTGTTGGTAGTAGGAGAGGAAGTTCTTCCTTTTAACTCATTCGAGGAAGGGGGGGTGAAGGGCAGTTGTCTGCCAATAGTAAAATGTTTATAAAATTGAAATATACTTTTGCTATTTTCTCTATTCTGCTGTCTCATGAATCCTCAACAAAAATTCATTGTCACCTATATCCTTTCCTCTCAAAAGGCACAATCTCTCCCTAAAAGCCCACTGTGTCTAAGAAACAGAATTTATAAGGAAAATCCCCATTTTTATTAAAAACAATTACTGTCCTCATCAGGCATCAAAATCTCTCTCTTCTGTAGCTAAAATGTATTTGTTATATTCAATCTTAATTACTAGAATAAGTCTGAGAGACCATGACTTTTCTTCTTTTCTATACACATGCTAGAGATTTTAAAAACACTTTATTTAATAAAAGTTAAACATACAAAACTGAAATGAACACATTTGTCATAAAAATCACCATCTTCCATTAATAGGAAGTACCTTTTTCTATGCATATCATTCTAAACTATCAGTTGCATATATTAGCTTGAACTAAATGCAACTCAGGTAATTGGGATGGTCACTTGCATCAATGAATGCTGACAACCTGATCTAGTTAACAAAAATTACAAACTCAGCTACATGAACATAATATACAAGGAAATTATGGTCAGATTAATGCACAAGAAATACAGTAGAATTTAATGGTGAAAACATTCAAAGTACTCTTGTTCATTAATTCAGCCTTAGTCTTTACAAAAATATTATCTACATTGTATACAGGGCTATACATTAGCTTTTTTTTTTTTCTCATATAAACATTACACATCCAAAGGTGGCACCACTACCAGAAATGAAAGTCAACAGAGGAGAAAAGCGAACAGGTACAAAACTTATAAAAGGTAGCTGGTCTTCAACATGGTTTCTCACACAAAATAAAGTCTCAATGAAAAGTGTAAGAGGATTGAAGTCATTCCAGAAAAGGCTAGAGACTCTAGAAGTTATTATTTTTTTTTTGGGGGGGGGAGAAGGGGGAACTTCACAACAAATTTTGCCATCCACAAATGGACCTGTATCTAGGAATAATTTGATGACAACAATTAGGGTATAAACTGAAATTAGAACAAGTTGGAAAGAACAAATCTGCATGGCAGGATGGTGATTTACCCATGAAGCTCCAAAGTCTGCTGGAATATGTGGCAAATTCAAAGCTTTTGAAAGTTGCAAGTTATGACTTGGAAAGGGTACAACTTTTAGGTATGTGGCAAAGTCTAATATCTGGAAGATAAACACTTCATCTAGGTGCTGAATTTAGGAAGCATCTGTCTACAAAAGTTGCATTACAGGATAAATTCTGGGGGAAATGGTAGTAATGAAGAAAGTCAACTGAAAAGCAGTTATCAAATGCAATTTCTTCAAGTCTCATTCTATTGTTTGAAGTCAGATAATGATGACAATGGTCTCTTCTTACTATCTAACAAATAATTTACCTTTAGAAAAATAGAAGGATAAAAAGGTAAATGTAAAGCCCTGCAGAGATGAAATCCACCAGTTTCTCTGATTACTGAGGCATCAAATGCCTGACATTGTATTTAGAGGTATCTTGATACTGCGTCATAGGTTTATCTGCAATTCCACAAGTTCCTACTCCAACTTTGCCAGTTACACTCTCGGGTGAGGCAAAAATACTTCTTTTTACCTAAGAAAACAATAAAAAAAACCAAAAAACATTCCTGTTAGTCTTGGGTAAAATTTAATTCTTAAACTTAAAAATACTATATACATTTAGGCTATAAAATGTGTTTTTAAAAAAACCTAATGTTTCCAGGCAGAAGGCACTTCAGTTTGGGTAAGACAAGAAGAATCAAGGGTTAAATATGCCATAGGCTATCATACTGCTTTCTATAGAAAATATTACCTAAGTCCTCATACATGCTTATTCAATTTTATTTTGGCAAATTCAAATTCTAAACTTAGTTAAGATACTTTTACCAGCCAGAATCATGACTATGTGAGTTTAAGGTAGGCCAGTCATCTAAAGTTTAAATTCTAGATTACTCTGCTCTTCAACAATTGCAAAATAAGCTTTTCTAGAAAAAAAAGCCCCTCTCCCCAAAGGCAATATATGAACTATATATTAAGCAGTAACACTTGACTTCCTACATGCTATCTTAAAACATCATAGTCAAAGGATTTTGAGTTAGAAGGGAACTTAGTAATCATTTAGTATAGTGTACTCATTTTACACCTAACACTGAGGAGAGTGTCAATAACATCATAGAGCTAAAGCTAGAAGGGACCTCAGAGGCCATCAAGTCCAAATACCTCATTTTACAGTTGAGGAAGCTGAGGCCCAGTTAGGTTTAGTGATTTCTTGAGGTCAAACAGGAAGTAAACATCAGCGGCAAGATATGAACCCAGACCTTCTAACTATCAGTTCACAGGATACACTGATTTATGTTCACACGGCCAGAATATGTAAACCCATTATCTCTTGAAAGACTCCAAATCTAGTATTCCACTGCCTTCTACTATACCACAGCTGTTTCTCCATCTTTTAATGTATACTTTTAAGTACGAGTAAAAGATACTAAGCATTAGAATGAAACTAAGTGAAGACATAATTATAACCTAGGAGAGACAACAGATTCTTAGAACAGGTAAATCACAGCATTGTTAAACACATGTTGTATAGTACAGCAAATCTCCCTTGTGCAAAACATGTTTTTCAAGTTTCACATTTTAGAGAAGGAAAATGTCTTGGACTCATGTATAACTCCCACAGAAAATTCAGTATCAACCCAAAGTAGTCCTGTAAGATATTAGAGATTTTGGGGGCAGCCAGGTAGTAAATAGAGCACTATCTCTGGAGTCAGGAGACCTGATAATGTGGCACTTACTAGCTGTGTTGCCTCGGGCAAGTCACCTAACTCCAACTGCCTTGCCCCCCCCCAAGGAAAAAAAAAGAGATCAAGAGATTTTTAAGGATTTATCCTCCTGTTCAGTCTACTTAAGTTAAATGGAGAAGTTTGCCTTTTACTTTATGACTTTAGACTCTTGTGACTTAAAATTCTATTTCATTTTCTACAAAGACTCTTTTAGAAATAGCTGTTTCCCTTTTGGAAAACAGAAGCGCAACAAAAGTACCCACTAACCTGGCCTTTTTTGTTTTTAGAATAGGCTCTATTGTTGAACTGTTGCCATTTCACCTTCTGGTCCTCTCTTTCCTGTTCAAGCTCTTTTATTCTCTGGGCTTTTTTCAATGCTTTCTTCTTTTTATATTCTCGTTGCTGGGCAATCATTTCTTTTCTGTGTGAAAAGAAATAAGATAGATTAAGATGCCAACTCTGAAGTCAGTGACTATGAAAAAAAAAGTCCACCTGTGTGTATAAATAAAAGCTATTAATTCACTAAAACCAATGCCAATCAAAAGCAAGAATTTAAAACCCTTCCTTAACTAAATGGTGTCCATGGAAACCCTCAAGACAAATATAATCTGTTACCTAATAATAACTGAGTCTGACTATGTATGTTTCACTTGATCACAAAACCCCTGCTACTATGTATTTGAATAAAGTATTAATTTTCTACTAGCAGCCAAGGCTTCTCTATTCTCCAGACAGAAGTAGTTAGCAAAAAATGTTACTCACATCACCAAGATAACTATCATGTAGATTTTTTTTAACTTTGAATAGGGTCAGAAGTACCAAAGTTTCTTTTAATTGTTAATTAGATATTAGATTTTTCACTAATTGAAGAATTCAAGTCAACGAAGAAATAAGGGAACTATAGCTTGAACCTTATAGCCCGAAAAGGGGCAGAATAAGTACTTGGAACAGGAACATAGTTATCATAAAGCATGGCTATTACAATGAGACGTACAAATCAAGTGTGTGGTAATAAAAGCTGTAATGCTTGCTTCATCAAGATTTACTTAAAATGGCTCCAAGACAGTAAATGCCCCAAATATGTTGATGTAGCAACTTGTTCTCAGTTAAATTCTGAAATGTTCATTTCCTAGTTCTGTTCTCTGCCTGGCCCCAGAGGAGGGGAAAAACTGGGACTAATGGGTGGAAGCTACATGGAAGAATTTGTTTTGCTATGTGGAACAACTTCCTAAAAATCAGAGCCAACCAAAAGATATGGGATGGGTAGGGAAAAGAGTAATTCCTTGGCACTAGAGGTCTTCAAGCAAAATCTGATGCATTACAGTAACCTGTCAAGGATTAAATTCAAATGCCCACCATATGTTACGTACTAGCAAAGAACTATGTCTCCACCACCACAAGTTAACAACCTCTGCCCTCAAGGAGCTGTAGAAATTCATGCTTCAGGTAAAGGTTGAAATAGATAACTTCTAAGGAACATTGCCACTTGAGAAATTTTTAATTTAATGAAATCTGGGACTCGAAAATCAGAACAAAAAGTTTTCATTTACACTTAGGAATCAAAATGACAAAGTGACATGTTCAAGTTAATGTACTTTTTGCTTTATATTAGACTCTTGTGACTTAAAATTTAAAACTTTGTAACATGCACTTAAAATTTAAAACTTTGTAACATGCACTTTCTGATGGAAATGTCACTTAGGCAAAATTAACTCCATATTGATTTGAAAAGATTTTCTACCCCATCACCAGGACAATGGGAAATGAGTGAAGAGATAAATTTTTTTCTGCCTCAACCACAGACTGCATAAAAGAACTCCAATGGAGAAAATACAACCTAACTTCATGTGTCACAAATCATCATTTAGTTACTTACTTTGACATGGGCTTATTTCCACTGTCCTCCTTTGCCTTCCTTCCTTCTTCCACTGGCTTCAAATTGAGTAGAGGTGTAACTTCAGCATTACCATAACCAGCAAATGTGATGGCAGCGGTCCCATTTTCTTCATCTATCTCCTCAATCTCTGCTTCATAACACCTGTAAAGATATCATGGCTGTAAGCAGGTGAGTAAAGGTTTGGTACTCAACCTTATAAGATCTATATTGTAGTCTCTCAGCTATTATATAGGAAGCTAAAATAAATCTTCCATAATCAACTGGTATATATAAATAGCATATATTTCAGAGCAGTATGGGAGAGTCTACTACCCCACTACATAACACTATACATTTAGTTTAAAGCTACAATCTAGGGAAAAAGTGGCTTGGGCTATCTTAAACAGTCAAGTAAACATGAACCATTCCTCTCCTTATAAGAAAATAAAAAGTTGAAAAATTTTCATTTACTGCTATTTACCAAAAGTAAAATT
Organism: Gymnobelideus leadbeateri; assembly: GCA_011680675.1. Lineage (NCBI taxonomy): Eukaryota > Metazoa > Chordata > Mammalia > Diprotodontia > Petauridae > Gymnobelideus > Gymnobelideus leadbeateri. The sequence continues at coordinate 607,871 of WOXC01005416.1, forward strand.
AGCTAGAGAGAGGGATTCAAGTGGGATAGCTCAAACTGAATGAAAATCTCTTACCATTGTATTGTAATAATTCATGTTACAGTTAGAGAAGTTTGTTTCTACACTTACTGTCCATCTTCACTCCAGACTGCCATACATTTGTCCCCTACTTTCCAAGAGTGAGTAGGCTGAGCAGAAGCAAAACTGTCTGAACTTGCAAGTGTTTCCGAAGGTTGGGTTGAAAGAAGATCTTTGGTTAGTTCTATAACTTCCTAAAGGGAAAAGCAAAAGTGATATAACACAACATTACTTTTTTGTTTAGTACTATCAACAATTCTCAGTCAGAAGAAACACAAGAGACACATCAAACTTTGAAAACCCCATTAACTACAATATTAATGAAAGACTTATACTTAAGTTTATACCGATATAAAATAGCATATTTTATATAGCATATTAGAAGTGGCTATTTTAGCAGATCATTGTTTCCTAAAGAACAGAAAGAGTCAAACCATTCAAAAGGGAAACACAATTGGCATTTCTTTTTATGTGACTGTCCTATTTAAAAGAGGTTGAAGTTCTAGCACTGGCTGAATTGGAATTCCTCCCTCCCTCCTTCCCCCCTGCAAAAACAAAACAAAACAAACAAACAAAAAAAAACCCCAACAAAACAAAATGGCCAAAGAGCACTTGAAGCAGCCTTATTAATACCAAAAATATGCCAACACACGCTAAATTTTTACCAGGATAGTCATGAAGGTACATCAATAGATAAAACCAGTAATCTCTCCTACTTGCCCAGGAAAGGTAAGCAAATGACATTTTTCAAAACAACTTAAGGCATTTCAGCACCATAATAGCCATGCAATTTAGCACAGATCCATAAAAAGGTATTAGGTAGGGTTTAAAAGCAATCAGGTTTAGATGAGCAATCACTGGTTAATAGTTGCTCTGCTATTTCAGGCTAACACTTCATTAGATATTGTTATTAAAATTTTTTCGGTATTATTAAAAAAATACTGTGGACAGATGCATTTTTTATAACTATCTGTTAGATTTCCCAGGTGAACAAACCCACTCCCCATCAACTTACCTAATTTCTAATTTTTAAAACATTGATTAACTAACTATAAAGCATCAGAAAACAAACAGTTCTAGCAAATGTGCACATTAATAATCTGTTCCAATGTCACATATAAATACTATTTTAAATGTTATTTTGAGGGTCTGGGGTGAGAAATCAATCAAGTTACATCAGTACTGTGTTTCTTCTGGCTCCTACTGTAGTTGATTACAATGGTTTTTTTCAGAATGGCCAAAAATCCTAAATATTACTTTTTACCTCAAGTTTTCAAATCTTCCTGGCTATTCCTGATAGACTCCTATTTGAGTCTACACAAAAATAATCAAACCCTTGGAGAAAGGTAAAAATCTTGAGCATAAAAGCAAAGAATCAGATGCCTTCACTAAAAGAAAAACAAAAGCTAAAAGTCCAGTGTAGTTATACTAATGAAATTCTCTCTGTTGCCAAGTAGCTATACAAATAGCTTTTAATAGTAATATAGCTTTCTGTGGATAGAGCAAAGTTTACAAATTTGATATGTACCTGATTTAAAGGGGTTAAGTGAACTAGCCTTTTCTTCAAAGCCAGTTACTTGTAGGAATAGAACCCAGGAAACCTATTTTGTATTGCCTTTTAGTTCCCTAATCAATGAATTACACTATTTTCTGGCTCTTTTGGGTTGTCTCAGAGCAAAAAAATAAATTCTTACTCTAAATGCCCACATTTATAAAGTAAATGTATAATGACTTCATATTAGAGTAATAATCTTTTGGTTAATTTGTGATAAAGATAGATATTTTCAATAAAGAGAGACCCTGAAAAGCTGTTAACTGTTAAATCAAAATTCACAGACACAGCTCTGAAATGATCAAAACTCTACATGAAGAATGTTTTCCCCCCACAAAAAGGCTTACCTAGTGCCTTTTTAAGTTTGCCAAATATTTGAATCCTTACTTCACACACACTTCTAAATGTTTTCCCCAATTGTGCATGTGGACCAAGGTATTAGAAATAAAGTATTTTACATATGAGGGAGTTCTTGAAGGTACATACCATTAATTAACTTTTCCTCCCCCAAGTCTGAGTTCTGAAACTGCTCCTTCATTGACAGATGGGCAGCAGTTACAGTAATCGGCAATTCCAGGAAGCATCAGGAGTTGTGATATACATATCAGCAGGTCAAAGGGGGTGCACCCAAGCACTGTGCTTACTGAAGGAAGGCGTTTCGGGGATGCAGAGAGCCACTGTAATATATGAGACAGGTGACTTGACCCCTGCCTCCTTTAGAACCAGTTTATTTAGCAAAACAGCTTAATATATAGACTATTTCTGTGAATATCCATAGACTTACTGGGCAGCAAACCTAGAAGTTACTATACCCACTTTATTTGAAGGGAAAAGAGAATGCAAAGCATGACTTACAAAAGATTAATCTGCTATCTGCTGAGTAACTTTACTGATCATAAAAGACAGCACTAAAAGGACAAATAGAGAAAATTCAATGGCAAGAAGAAAGCCAAGACATTCAAAGAAATGTAGAAAAGGGCATCTCATGTGACAAAGCGTCAAATGGATGGATGGCAGAAAATTAAAAACCAGGTAGAGTTCAGTAAAAGAAAAAAAAAGTGGAAGCTGTGAAATGGCTTGAATACATAAATGCAAAAAATGAGAAGGCCAAAAACTCAATGAAGAGGAACTGAATTTAAACAGGTTTCTTTAGACCAACTGTTAAGGGCATAATGAAATACTAAAGGCTGCAATATAAACTCTAATTGTGTAGTTTCAAAGAGAGGAACAAATCCATATATTTCTCAGAACCTTTTGTCTTAAAAGATAAAACTCATCTTTGAACAATTATTTCGTTCATAAAGGGCCTGTATTTGGCAGTAATGTGACATTTTTTACATGTTACAAAGCAGGAAAAAAAAGGAAAAAAAACCATACTGTTCAAATTTTTAAAAGAATAGAATTTATATAACAAGGCTATGAGGATCCAGAACTTACTTAGGTCCTTTATATGAGTATTTAAAATTAATAGTGGTAGTGTTCATTTTGCAATAAAAAGATTACAAGGCTGGGTTGCTGGGTATCTAAAATTAGTATAAATGATACTGGAGTAAGGCAGTTTTGCCTTGGATTCTGTTAGAGAGCATTTTTCATAGCAGTAAGGTTCTCAACTATAATGCTATCCCACTTATACTAAAGATGACAACATTTTATCTTCTTCAAAGTTTCTAAAAGGGATCTTTTAAAATGGTTATTCATTATTCAATGGTAGATACTAATTTTAAACATACTGATTTTAGGAAATCTGGGGGCAGAGTGACTTGGACACGCTGTTTCTACTCTGCCATCTTGGCTCCGCCCCCAAGCATACTAATTTTAATGCCATCCCTATCAATTTCCTTATTTTCAAAAATAAAAAAGGGATGTCTGACAAAATGATATATTGGGGAGGTGGGATAAACCATGAATTACTGATAATATTTTAACTAGACTTCACAAGATTAAAAACCCTTGGTTAGTCAATATAGCAGGTTCATCTTTAATACCCATACACCCCCATATGTTATATGGGGTATCACAGATATGGATCAGTATGAAAATGGAGGGGAGGTAGAAGATTTGCTTTTTTATCTTCTCCAGTTTTTACATTTTCCCTCTTCCCAAAAATGTGCAAATCCGACTTTTGAATAAATTAAGTCAAATCACTTAAGATTTTTTCTGTAAATGCATACTACTTTTAACTTTAAAGGTTCATTTATATGTTTACATTTAAAATTTACTAAAAGGAAACACAGCATTATCAGAAAAATTCTTCAAGAGCTCATACTCCGGGCGGCTAGGTGGCGCAGTGAATAGAGCGCCGGCCCTGGAATCAGAAGGACCTGAGTTCGGAGCCGGCCTCCGACACTTAATCCGCACAAACAAAAAAAAAAAAAAACCTAGCCGTGTAACCTTGGGCAAGTTACTTAACCCCAATTGCCCTAAAGGGGCGGCTAGGTGGCGCGGTGAGTAAGAGCGCCGGCCTCAGAGTTTGGATGACCCGAGATCAGATCCGGCCTCAGAAAATGAGCACCCACGCATAAATAATGACTAGCCTTGTAACCTTGAGCAAGTTACTTAACCCCAATTGCTTAAAAAAAAAAAAAAAAAAGAACTCATACTCCAAAAAAAATTTAGAATAAAAACTTTAATTTTTATATCAAAACTGAGGACAATACCAGGAACAGTTTGTAGGATTTTACATGAATTGGTTTTGTTAGAAAGTTGAAGTCGATGGTGAGTGACAGCTAGAAGCACACAGACAACTACTTAAAGCTTTGTGTGTGATTCAGGGAGGAAATAATTTCAGTCTAAATATATTTCTAAAGTCCAGTGCTTCTTGAAGCGTTGAAGTGGTTGTGAATGGAAAAAGTTTAAGAAGCCCTGTTCTAAACAAACTATGAAACTCAAAGATGATAGCTACTTGAAATGTGAAAACTCACCCTTTTAAATAAGCTTATCCTTTGAAATGAAGGCCAAAATTTTATAACTGCATTTTAAATTGCAAGCACACTTCTATCTAAGCAGCAAACTCTTTTCTTAGCTTTCTTAAAATTCAATTTATAAAAAAAGTTATGGGTAATAACTTGATAGGCAGACTAAGGATTAGAGACTTACAAAAATTTAAACTATAATTTGCAATACACCATAACTTCAATTCAGTTACTATTAAAAAAATTTAGACTGCCAACACCACAGCATTTGTAATCTGTATATGGCAACGGTGTACACTATAAGTTCTAACCTTTAAGTTCAAAAGTATAACATTTCCTGTTCAGAAAAAACCCTGAAAAGATACATTGCTACAATTTACTTCAAATGAAGTAACAAAAAATGCAGAAGCTTCGAGGGGAAAAATGCTATTCCATAGAGCTTAAAACTAAAATTCACTCTAAATTATTTTTTCCCTTTATTCATTAAAATAAATTCTAGTTTTAAGCTTCCAAAATGAGGCTTTCTGACAATCCCTTTGGATTAACTCAATATTAATTTATTTCCTAAAGAACAAACCCAAATATTGCCATTTTCTAAAATGTGCACCTTTCTCAAGTTCTTTAAAAAAAAAAAAATTTTTTTTTGTTTCTTGGTGGGCAATTGGAGTTATGTGACTTGCCCAAAGTCACATGGCTAGTAATTGTGTCAAGTGTCTGAGGCCAGATTTGAACTCGGGTCCTACTGACTCCAGGGCTGGTACTCTATTCACTGTACCACTTAGCAGCCCCTTTCTTAAAAAATTTTAAACCCACAAGTTTTTTTTATCAGATCTTATGATTCCTTTTAAAAAAATAACTAATATGAATGAAACCATGTAAAAGCTTTGGAAGAGTTCCTCATTTTGACTTTATGCAATTCCTATCAAACTGTATAGAAACCTTAACTATGCACACATTCCTTAAGAACAAGTTGTTTTGTGTTGGTGTTTTCTGAAGTGTTTGTGCCTTCAATAAAAAAGTATAAATATGTAGAAATTAGTATCAAGGGTAAAGTTTTTCAAGCAAAATTTTCTGGTATGCCCATACTCACTTGCAAATCTTTTTTCAATTTTAGCAAGTCTTCATTTTCTCCATTCCCGGATAATGCTGCTTCAACTTGTTGAAGCTGAGCCTTGTAGCTAGCCAGCTGCTTTGCTAGATCTTCAGACATCTTCAAGAAAGGGGAAAAGAATATTAAAATAGAAATACTGAAACAAGAGTACAACAGAATGTCACAATTAACTTACAAAAATTATTTCCTGCAAGTGCAGAAATGATTTCCTGCAAATGTCATAGTACCTCAAAATAATTACTATCAATCCCTTATTCTTAAATTTCTTAATATATTTTTGAGATAGACTCATGATAAATAGAGATATGCACACCCAAGGAAAGAGCTGCAGAGTCTGAACGCAGGTTGAAGCAAACTACTAGGTCTCTTTTTCTTGTTTTGTTTCCTCTTTCCAACTGATCATTCCTTCAGTTATAATCCTTCTTTACAACCTGAATAGTGTTTAATGTGAAGCTAAATCCTATATTTAACTGCATGCTGCCATGGGGGGAGTGGAGAAGAGGAAGGGGGAGAAAATTTGAAACTCAAGGGACTATGGAACTGAATGTTGTAAACTAAAAGTAAAGAAACAAATTAATAAAATATATATATATATATATATATATGTATTTGAGATTATCCCCACCTCTATTTTTTTAAGGCAAGGGAAACCAGAAACTGAGAAAAGAAAGAAGATGGGCAACTTGCTTCTAGTATTGCCAATTTATCACTACAAAATACTGAGCAAATAAATTCCCTTTGAGTCTCAGTTTCCTCATCTGTAAAATTAAGACTGGATTCAATTTCTATGTTCTCTTTCAAATCTGAGGGACTGTGGTTTGTATTAAGGCTTTACCTAATATCTCTACTCCAAACTAGATTTCTTCCACCTATTATGCTTAAACAGCTTTTGATCACATCACTTCACCCCCCCCCCACTGAAACTGAAAAAATCTTTAGAGGCCTCGAGGATACAAAACAAACTCCACCACCTAGTTCTAAACTACCTTTCCAGTCTTATCTCTCACTTTACTGCATTTATACAGGCCATTCCTCATACCCAGAAGGCATTAACTTCCTCATTTCTACAAAAATTAGAATCCTCAGGTTTCTAGGTTTTAGAACAGAAGTGTTCTCTCCCCCCTCAAATTTTAATAACTTTCATTAATACCATGCTCTATATACATTATGTGTGTATTTATATGTATATTTACATATGACAATCCTGTGAATTAAGAGATACTTCACTGCATTTTATAGCTGGAAAAACTGAGGCTCAGAGAAGTAAAAATTACTTGCATAATCATTGTGGCACATACATGTGTTGGGGCAATATTTGAACAAAAATCTTTTCTGACCAAAGGTAAAGTATGAGAGCACCTAGTCTCAATTTCTAGATTTCCCCATTATAGTCTGACATTCATTAAGCTTAGCTGTATAGGTAGAAAGATATTGTTTGTATCACTACAATCTAGAACAATACCTTGAACACAGTAAGTTTCTAATAAAAGTTTGAATTGCCTTATGTCTCTGATATTAAGAATTAGGTACACAGGGGCGCCTAGGTGGAGCAGTGAATAGAGCGCCCACCCTAGAGACAAGAGGACCTTAGTTCAAATCTGGCCTCAGACACTTAACACTTTCTGGCTGTGTGACCTTGGGCAAGTCACTTAATCCCAACTGCTCCTCCAAAGAACAAAAAAAAAAAAAAAGATACACAAAGCAGCATGAAAATGAAAATATCCAAAGAGATCTGGAGCTTAAAACCAAATAAATTTAATAAAACATTTACTTATATTTGAGCAAATATAAGAACTTTGGTAATTTGGAATGAAGACCCGCTCCCCTATGCTTACACCTCTCAAAATCTTTCAAGCCTAGATTCAAAATGCCACCTCTTCCAGAAGGCCTTTTCAGATTCCATCCCCTCCCAAAAGAGGATGGGATCTCTATGCCCTAGTAGGCCAGTGCTCGTATCAGTATTTATCACATTTTTCCTTGAACTATCGCTACCTATGCACAAAAGTCTTTCCCTAGGAGGAAAAAACAAACCAACCCGGTAAATCGAGGGCTGGACCAAGGTATTTCTATCTCCTCCAGCAGGTAAGCCTGGGCTTTTACAAGTAGAAAAGTCTGATGCTCAAAAGTACTTGTTAGGTAGTGCTAGGCTCATGCTATGTGCAAAACAAAAGCCCCAATAGTGGTAAAGATACAGTAAGAAATAACAAATGGTTCCTACAGCCTAAACAAGACCACAGCTAAGAGGCGGTACACATTAATAACCAGAACACAAAATGGATGGAATTAATAGCAAAAGACACAGGTCCAGAGGCGGGGCCTCCTCCCAACACAAAGTTCTCCGACGTCAGCCACGCCTAGTTCACTTATAATCGCAGGGTACCTGTGAGAACAGGGGCGGGGAGACTTGAGTACTTTTTAGAGAGGATCCACAGGACACCAGACCACAGGCCTGGCGAACTGGAGGCGGCTCCTCCTGCCCCAGGGCGTCAGGGACTGGGGCCGCTGCCCCTACCTCCCTGTGGGGTCGTAGTCTGCCTCTTCCATTTTCTATGTCCTCCCCTCTGTGGGGGGCCCCGTCGCCCTACCACCCCTCCCCCGCCCCCGGCTTCCTCAGCCCCCAGGGCCGGCCCCATGGGCCCTGGTTTCCCTGGACAACCAACAGCACCATCACAAGGCCGAGTTTCCCCGAGCCAGGACTCCGGGCCTGGGTCAGGCCTAGAGGGCCTAAGTCTCCCTGACTCGGGAGAACAAGAAGCGGCCGGCTTTGGTGCTGCGGGTGCTGCGCTCGCCTTGCGTCGGGCCAGGCCTCCAAGGCCTCCTGCTCAGGCCTCAGTTTACGCCCGGCCCACAATTGGCCTGACTAGGCCTCTTCCCGCCCGCCGCCTACCCGGAGGTTACCTTTTATAGGGCCGGGGCCGGAGCCGGGGCCGGGGCCGAGGCAGCGGCGACAGCAAAAGATTGGGCGCCGAGACCAGACAATGACGGAGGCGGCAGCACCGGCTCTCTTTCTCAGCGGCGGCAACGGCAACAACTCGACCCGGCGGCTGAGAGGAGGGTGTCGGTCGGTGGGGAGGGGGAGGGGAAGAGCAGAACGGGTTAGGGGAAAAGAGGAAGAAGGGGACGGAGACGCCAAAGAAATCTCGCGATATTCCTAACGCCTCGCGAGGCGACAGACCATTCGCGTGATTTCCCGAAGGGGATGCTGCCTCTCAGGCCTTTGGAGACGGCAAGAAGAGGAAGTGACGTAGAAGGAAAGTTACGGTTGGGCGGGAAGTAGGATGCGTCTGCGTCACGTCCGCTATAGAGTTGGCTGCGTTTGGAAGGTTGGGTGGTGTGTAGTTCGGGGTTGGAGAGGGAGCGGGAGAGGGTCATATCAGCAATGCTGTCTCCTCTGTTTCCCGGTACTCCTTTTTGTTCTTTAGGGCTACCCTGTGACATAGGGTCGGAAGTACCTCCATTGTATGGATTAGGGAATTGAGGCCCAGAGGGATAGGAAGTAGCTTAAACCTGTGGAAAAGTGAAGTCCCGTAATCCATGGGCCAGAAGTAAACTGGGGAGTTTCCTGTCCAGGGGAGCAGACCTGGAAAGAAAAGGATGGGGTTTAAAAGACCAAGAAGTGAGGCTAGTAGGGAGCGACGTAAGTCCAGGAGGCCAAGAGTATGGGGCCGAGAAGCTCTGGTTTGGGAATCTAGAGCCCTGGGTTCTCGTCCCTATTCTGTCATTTACCACTTTGAGGGCAAGACTTTCCCAGTGAAAATGAGCTGGGTTCCTGATCCTTCCTCATCGGGCATTCTTACTCTGCGTTTAGATAACCAGGCTCGTCGTGCACGTTAAGTACTTAGTTACGATTTTAAATACTTAGAAACGGAGGCAGTGGGAGAAACCTTTATAGCTAAGAGCCTCACCTGGTTGTCATAGCTGGCTAGAAGATAGGGAACATTTTGTGACCTGACCTTTTGGTTTGGAGAAATGGGTGGTTTTCCCTTGGTTCCCTCACTGTCCTTCCCATTGTCGTCCCTGCCTCAATTACATACTTTCTGCTTTGTGGGTTTTAGGGGATTTTTATTTCTGTTCCACTTAATATGGTCGTAGTGTTTGTTGAATGAATGGGTGCCAAATGGGTTAAGTGTCTATTTTGAATATAATGGGAGGCACCGCAGAATTTGAGTTCAGGGACTGTCTTATAGTATTTTATCTTTGGCTCCAAGAGCAAGGCTTCTCTAAATGTCGAATAAGTAAGTTGTTGGCTGAAAGTGGTGAAGTTTAATTATTTCAGCCACCCAACAGCAGGGGGCAGCAATTTGCAAATACGTAAATAATTGGCTGGCATAGAAGCCGGAAAGATAAGATGTAATGTTTTTGAGAGAACTTAGTACCCTTTGCTATTTTTATTTTAGCAAAAAAAAAAAAAGTCTAAGTTGAGGAATCCTCTGAGTGCATAGTTGGTGATATGTGAAGCCTAAGTTTACCCGATAAAAACTTTGTATTGTTAGAAAATTTTCAAATTGGGGGTGGTCTGTATTCAGTTCTGCGTGATCCTCAATGGCAGAGCAGTCATTAGAGTTTTGAAGCTCTTATCTAGGCTCCAGGACAATTCTGATTTTATTGGGATGACCTGCTAACCCTTCCATCATTGCACCATAGATATTTAAAAGGCTGCACTATATAGTGCAATGTGCCTTAATTTAGGCAAGTTAGCTGTAGACAAAACTGAAGCAATTTTCAGCGTTCTTAATCGTGACTCAAATATGTTCACTGATTCAAACTTCCCTTGAAGTGGCAAAAGTCCTCAATGTCTGATGTCAGCATTAAGTTTGTACTCAGACATTTATATTCCCACTTGTTCAGCTATTATTTCTAAAAACAGGGATCAAAACCATCAGTTTCTTTAAAGTCTGTGTTTACTGTATTAAAACATGTAAATGAGGAAAATGAAAGAATCCTCATTTTGTGATAGCAGTATTTTCTAAAAGTAGAGTAAATACTTTGGTGTACTTGAAAAAGAGCTGGGTTTGGATAGAGACCCAACTTTATTCATAAATTTGATAATGTATAACTTTGGAAAGCCAGTTAATCTGTGCTTCAGTTTCTGTATCTGTTAAACTTTTTAAAAAGGATAATACTAGAGTATTTGCCTCACAGTTTGCAAAGGGAAGTGTAAGGAGGTATATAAAGTATTTTGTAAATCTTTAGGTGCTATATAAAGATCAGTTATACATATGCATTAGGGCTATCATTTTCATTTGCACAGCTGTTTTTTTTTTTCATTTGCACAGCTATTATGGAGTTGGATACTCACTAGACACTCCAATGCTTTTGGCTGATTGGGTGATTTAAAGCTGCTTGCCTCATTTTCTTTCAGCCTCTGACTTAAGGGACAATGGTGAATTCAGCCTAGAGTTGGCCAGCATTTTTCCTGCCCCATATGTTATATTGTATACATCAGAACACTTTATGCCTTTTTGTCCATGTAATTTTTTTTGGTGGGATGAGGATTAGTAATAATAGCATGTAGTACTGTAAGGTTTGCAAAGCACTTTATATATGATTTCATTTGATCCTCTCAACTGTATGAGGTCAGTGCTATTATCATCCCCTTTTATAGATGAGGAGACTGAGCCCTAGATTTAGTTATTTGCCCAGGGTCATATACATCTCTGTGTGTGTATGTATGTGTGTGTCCACATATCCATATGTATACATGAGGGAGGATTTAAACTCATTTTAATAACTCTAAGACCAACATTAGCCTCTGTGCCACCTAGCTGCCCCTAAAGTTAGTGTTTGAAATGAAAATCGACAGTGGTGCAAACTACTTTCATAATAATAGCTATCACTTTTAAGTTTTGCAAAATATTATCTCCTTTATCCTTACAATACTTACCTCTGGAAGGTAGCTGCTATCTCCATTTACAGGTGAGGAAACTGATAGATAAGCAGTTAAGTGATTTGATCAACCTAATAATATTTGACACCAATTTGAATTCAGATCTTTACTGACTCCAGTTCTAGAACTCGTATATTCAAGGAACTGTGGTCAATCAGAAACTAATAAAAGTAGCAAATTGGAAAAATATGTGAATGAAGAAAGATCAGAATTTTTCATACAAAAGGCTAATCTATTCACATACAAGGCTATCTATCCACTTATATTTAAGTTGTGTCTAATGAACTATATTTTTTTAAAGTCAGGTAGGTATGTGCTGTTGGTACAATAAAAAATAGGAAAAAAAACCTTAGAGATTTGAGATTGTGATCTAAACCCTTAGTGTCATCAGCTGCAACAGAAAAATTCACACAAAATACTTCAGATTAATTTGAATATTTCATAGACATAATGGCTGGAATATGCAATATAGTAGGTTGAGTCAAGTCCACAAGCTTTTATTAAATGTTCACTGTGTGCCGGGAACTATGCTAAACACTGAGGATACAAAGAATGGTAAAAAAAAAAAAATCTCAAGGAGTTTACCTTCTAATGAGGGAGATAACATGCAATGTAAAAACAAGATATATAAAGGGCAAATTGGAGGTAATCTCAGAGGGAAGCCACTAACATCAAGGGGAAAACAGTGAATGAAGAAAAAGCTGCTTTCAAAAGGTAGGATTATAACTGAGACTTGAAGGAAGCCAGGAGGCAGAGATTAGGCAGGAAAGCATTCAATATATGTGGGACTAGTGAAAATGCACTTAGGGAAGGGATGGAGTATTTTGTGAGGGGAACAACAAAGAGGCCAGTGTCACTGGATTATAAAGTACATAGAGGCAAGTAAAGTTATAAGAAGACTGGAAAGGTAGGAAGGGGCCAGGTTTTGAAGGGCTTTAGGATTTTATTTTTGATCCTGGAGACAATAAGAAGCCACTGGTGTTTATTGAATAAGGATAACATGATCAGACCTATGCTTCAAGAAAATCAGTTTGGCAGCTAGGTGGAAGATGGATTGTAGTAAAGAGACTCTTGAGGCAGGGAGACCAGAAGGCTATTTGCAGTGCTTCTTAAAACTGTGGGTCATGATCCAAGTGGGGTGGAGAAAAATTTGGCAACAGTAAAAGGTTTCTAAATGGGCAATGACCAAAAATTCAAAATCAAATGGGTCATGAATCTGACTTCACTGCAGCCTTGGGTTCTGAACTAAGTACGTGTACTTTACACTGAGTGTGCCCTCAGGCCACGGAATAGCCAACCAAAAGAGGCTGAGAGTGGAAAAAGTTTAAGAAGCCCTGGGCAGTTGCCCTGTTGAAGTATAGGGTGATAAGGATCTGCATGTAAGTGGCAGTGGGAGATGGTTGAGAATAGAGTAAGAAGTCAAGGTTGATTTCTAGATTGGAGCCTGGGTGACTGGTAGGATGGTGATAATCCTCAATGATAAGGATATTTGAAGAAGAGAATGGGAAGAAAGATAATGAATTTGGTTTTGGACATAGTTGAAGATGTTTATGGGACATCCATTTCAAGGTGTCCAGTAGTCAGTTTGGAAAAACTGAAAGTCTGGAAGTTAGGCATGGACAAATGGACCTGAGAATCATCTGCATTGAGATGGTAATTGAAATGCATAGGAACTAATTGAGATCAACCAGTGAAATATTCTAGAGAGACCAGATAAGAAGGACCAGGACTGAGCCCTCATTCAGCAAAAGATGAGAAAGAATAGTCTGAGGAGCCATATCATGAAAACCTAGACAGAAAAGACTATCGGGGAGAAGAGGGTGATCAGCAGTGTCACAATCTGCAGAGAGGTCAAGGAAGATAAGGGTCAAAAAGATTAGATTTGGAAAATAGGAACATTGGTGACGTGGGAGAGAACCGTTTCGGTTGAATGATGAGGTCTGAAGCCAGGTAGAGAATTTAGAAAAGAGTGAGAGGAAAGGAAGTGGAGACAGCACCTGTAAGTGACTTTCTGAAAGAGTGTAGTTAAAAAGAAGCAAAGTTGAAAGAATGAATCAAGTGAGGATTTTAAAAGGAGTGGGGAGACGGCCATGTTTGTAGGCAACAGGGGAACAGCCAAAAGACAGAGATTAAAGATGACTAAGGGAGTGAGGATAAGAAGATGGAATAGGATCAAGTGTGTGTGTAGAGGAGTTTGCCTTGGTGAGGAAAAGGGCTGCCTTTATTTGAGAGAGGTGAAGAAGTAGCTAGCAGGAAATTTATCCAAGTGGTGTGATACTAAGGAGGACTGTCTGAATGGCCTCAGTTTTCTCAGTGAAGTGTGAGATAAACTCTTCAGGTGAGAGGGAAGGTGACTATGAGAGGTTTGAAGAGAGACAGAAAGATAGTAAATCAGTTATGGAGGTAGGTATAAAAGAATTGCTCTGGGGGTAGCTAAGTGGAACAGTGAATAGGGCACCAGTCCTGGAGTCAGGAGGACCTGAGTTCAAATGCGGCCTCAGACACTTGACACTTACTAGCCATGTGATCTTGGGCAAGTTGCTTAACCCCAATGCCCTGCCCTTCTCCCTGCAAAAAACAGATTTTAAAAAAGAGCTCTGCTATAGTGAAAGCCTAGCTGAGATTATGTATATAAATTTGTAGTAGATCCAGTCAGTGTGGTTTTGTGATTTTCTCCTGCTCTCTTCAGTTGTATATGAATATGAGCAAAGGCAGACAGTTGTAACAAAAGGCTAGAGCTTTGCAAGGTATGTTTAGTGTCGTGATGGCTCAAGTGCAGAGGGTAGTGTCGAGTTAAACTTTTACTAAGGGGTTTGTCTAGGGAAAGGAGAAAAGTATATACACTGCAGCATTGATGGCTTGGGTAAGAACTGATGAGTCAGTTTGTAAGGGGTGTTATTGTTATAGAGATGGCTTGACAAGTTTAGGAAATGATGTGGGAAAGTATAAAATCACAAGTCTAAAAAGGAAACAAAGCGCCCTGGAAAAATGCTGGGACAAACCAATGATGGCAGGAAAGATGTAGGCAGAGCTGGAGGCTGATGCAGTAGCATGCAGCTCTTTGAAGATCACGAAAGATGGCTTGGATTATGTGCAGAAAAAATGAATGGCTTTGCCACATGTATGAGAAAATGGTCAGATTGAGTCTACTGTGCCTTTTCCTCAGCTGTGGGAGTAAGTACTTTGCCATTTCTTTCATGTAACCATTTGTCATGCATGTTCAGTATAGCTACCAGGGTGGGGGATGGAGAGTATGGGGGAATGGAAGGGGAATTGAGATTTATATAGTTCTACTTTGTGTGAGTGCTTAGCTTTACAAATATCTCACTTGATCCTGAGATAAATGTAATCTTTGATATAAATGAGTATAGCTACCAGATTCTATTTTAGAAAGGTGGCCTCCTAAATAGAATTGATTACACACAGATTACATGAATTCAGGGAACTCCATATTCTTTGGAAGTAGTTTCCCTCTCCCCTTCCTCAAAGGGCATACTGAAAGCATAGTCTGAAAGGGTGAACGAAATCCTTCATATATAGCGTGTACACAGCAATCTGACTTTCCTAGACTATATAACAGAAAAACAACAATAGCCTGTTTGACTTCCCCACATGTGGAGAGGAGAAAAGGAGGGGATGTTTGCATGTCTGGATTTCTCAGAGTTGTATTTAGCCTTCTATCAACCTCTTCTACAGAGCTGAATAAGTAAAAAGCAAGAAAAGGGAAAATTTTCCCCGTTGCACATATGGAATCTTAATGCTCAAAGTTTCCATTAGATGGCAGTGAAAATGCATAAAACTTTTCTTACTGTCATGTGATACTACAGAAAAGGATCCTAGTAAGATTACTATATTACAGATCTTCCCTTAATGACATCAACAAATGACTTGGTTTTAAATCATATTGTTTAGAAACGAAAACCTTAAATGCATTGTACACAACTACTGTACTTATTAAAGATTATATTTACAGTGGGGGTTTTTAATATAATATTTAAGTCTTTGTTGTATACTTTGTATTTATTGTTTCTCAAGGTCTGTACTATTCCTTCCAAATTGTAAATTGCCACAGGGCAGGGACTGACTCAGCCTTACATAGGACTCAACACAGGACTATGTGGAAAATGTTTTTATTTCCTCACCATGAACATAAAACTATTAGGGTTATGCAAGTGACCTTTTGTGATTTGTAGGAAACTAATGTTTACCTGATGATACACCTATTACAGGTATCTCATCTGCCTGCCTCTCCTTTAGTATCAGAATGTTAAAAGAGGTATGTATATTAAACAAAACAGCCACTATACTATCCCAATCCGATATATGAAGTTGTGCCTTCCTTCTTTAGTGCTTTTCTTAGATCAAAAGTTAATGGAAAAAATATCTCTGCATTTAGAGAAAAACATCTCTTACTCAGAGATTAATGATGTCATGCTCTTTCCAAATTGACATTTGATATGTGTTTAAAATAGTTATAAGAAAATTTAATTATGCCTAACAATCTCAGTTACAGTTAAACGGTCTCAAAGTATGTGTCCAGTGTTGTAGAATGTTCCAAAATCTTGCTGGCACTACTAGAAATTGTACACAGACATAAAAAGCAGAAGGCATTCGGATGAATTGTAAAAAGAATAATCAACAGTAGAGAGTGAAGTTTTGTGAAAATAGATTTCTTGCAAGTTGTAAGTGGTATCCTATAAAGAAATTTTCTTTTAATTCATTTTTCCCTTCTTGGGTTTTTCCTTCTTCTGTTGATAGTGTTGCAGTATCACCAATGTTTTGCCACAAAGATTAGACAAACTTCAGTGGCAATGAGAATTTCATTTGTCTGGGAAGAGTACCTAATATCTCAGAAACTTTTTGGTGCTTTTACCAAGTGATGAATCATCTCTAGCACCTGTGTAAATGGTTGCACCTTCTTTAGGAGAGTTAACAGGAACTGAGGGTTTAATGTTTTGTAGCACTTTCATATCAGGTGTTCTATGAACACTGGGTTCAGCGTGTGCTGAAATACCTTTCTAGCCTCAAGAAGAGATAGACATCTTTCACTAATGTCTGAGAAGTGTTTATTAAGTCCTTATTTTGTGCCAAACATTGTGCTAATCACTGGGAATTCAAATACAAAAACAGACAGATTGCCCCCTGTAGTTTACATTCATTGGTCCTGGAAAGGGTGCTTGGATTGTTGCCTTATGGTTTCATTGACCAAGCCTGCAAACTTTCAAAATATCCCTTCCTGGCCACTATTCCCCTATATTTGTTTCTGTCTGTTAGAATGTAAACTGTGGAAACAAATCTAGAGGAATACTGGCTAGGGAGGAATATTTTGATTTGGAATTTTGCAGTGATGGTGAATGGAACCATAGGGCAAAAAAAATCAAATGCCCTTTCCAGGATCAATTACAGTTGGTTTATTTGTGGCTCTAGAACTGGACATCAGAAAGAGGGAAGGTAATCAGAAGGTATATGTAGTGACCAGTGAGAAGATGGTCTGCAACCCATCCCTGACTTAGTGGGCAATGAAGCCAGTATTCAGGACAGTGGAATCCCTAGGATAGAAGTTCCAGGTATGAAAGTGTTAAGCTATTTGGGGTTGGTCAACGTGGTGACTATCAATGAGATGTCAAAGGAGGAAAGTGAATCATGGCTAGAGCTGAACCTTAGCTATAATGGGTCTTATGAAGACAACATCATTACTCCAAGGGAGCTCCAAAGTAGGAGCAAAGGCTACTCATCTACTAGTGCCCTTCCTTCCATCTCTTCCTACTCTTTCTGTGAGGTTCTCCCTTCAGTCATCCCCTATTTCTTTGTAATTTTCCACTATCTACTTCTTCTGAATTCTAATGGAACCTCACATTTCTCTTGAACTTTTTATATTCAGTTTTATAGTTATTTGCTTCTTTCACATTTCCTGACTAAAGTAAGTTTCTTGATAAATCAAAATTTCTTTGTATTTTCCACAGTTCCTTTATCCATATTGGCTGCTCAATAAACACTTGTTGAATGAATGAACTCTTTACATCTCGTTGCCATTTATAAAATACTTTTATATATTCAAAAGATGGTTAAATTCTCTCATTGGCCTTTTTGTTCTTTAGGTGAAACAATTCTAGTTCTTTACCTTCCTTTAAAGGAAGACAACATGGTCTAGTGGAAAGTGTTTGGAGTTAAAAGAAACTTGGGTACAAATCTTATTTCTGATACTATCTCTGTGTCTGTGAGCAAATCACTTCGTCTCTTAGAATTTTATTTTCCTCATCTATAAAATAGAATAATAACTTAGTACCCACCTCACTATATTGTTGTGAAGCTCAAATGAGAATGTATGTACAACTCTGACAACTTTAAAGGATATGACCAACCATCCTTGAGTGTGGGTGAGTCAGAATGAAGGAAAAGGCTGTGGAAGTTGAAACAGAAGAACTGTGAAGACCTGGGGTTTGAAAGAACATCAGTGTGCATGTTGAAGTTCCTCAATATAAGGCAAGGGTTAGGGTGGAGAGAACTATGAGCCAAGTACTGATCTCCTTAGAAATAAGGGAGAATGTCCTGGCAGCCATTAGATAACCAGGATATGGACCATGTGATGTATTTGGGTAGAGTGACACAAAAGGAAGTTGCTGAATGAGCAAGAATACCAGCTTTCCCTCTAGGACCAGTTTGTTGGAGATACATGAAAGAAGTACCAGTCCTGGAAAGGATGCATTGACTTCTGGGGGAACCAGGACTCTGTAAGTTCCAGAAGATTGAAGGTACACATCTAAGGGAAATTTTTCAAAAAATTAAAGAGAATTTTAATGGTCAAAATGGAATATGCAGCAGAACTAGATTGGAATATAAGAGATGGACTGAGATAGATGGAGATGAGAGAACAGGAAGTGGTGACAGGGAGCACTCCAGCCCAGGGTGGACTTTCCCTCCTATGAAATGTTATAGTACTTACTGCCTATACTGCTCATTAGGGACACCACACATACTACTTCGTATTTATATTTAACCATTTCATGTATAATTGCTTTGACTGCCCAACTAAATTACAAGCTTCTTTAGAACGGGTATTATGGCTTTTATTTCTTTGTATTCCTAAATAGGTGTTAAGTTCCCTCTTCCCCTTTGTGCTACCTCTCAAAACCTCTTACTATAATTTCCTCCTCTACCTCCCCACCTCACCTTTTCCCCTTCTTGTCTTCTTGTCTCTGCTTAAGAGATATTCTTTCTCCTAAACAAAGCTAACACCGCTATTTGTACCCTTGATCCCATCTCCTTTTGTCGTTTGACAGATTATACCTGTAATCATCCTCTGTCTCTCTCTAAACGTCAGTCTTACCATATCTATTGGCTTATTTTCTACTATCTACAAATATGCTTAAGTTTATCTATTCTTTTTTTTTTTGGAGGGCAATTGAGGTTAAGTGACTTGCCCAAGGTCACACAGCTAGTTTTTGTGTTACGTGTCTGAGGCGGGATTTGAACTCAGGGACTTCTGACTCCAGGGCCGGTGCTCTATTCACTGCGCCACCTACCTGCCCCCAAGTCTACCTATTCTTAAAAAAAAAAAAAATTAGCTATAATCCTAGATCCCTTACATCTTAAAACCAAACTCCATTCATTGTCTCTACTTATTCCCCCCTCACCAACTTCTCAGTCTCTCTCATTCTGGCATCTGATATTATCAGCTGAAATTGCTCTTTCAAAAACTGCCAATAATTTCTTTTTTTGTGTGTGTGTAATGACTTGATAATCTTTATTAACTTCTGTTTTATATCATTCATTTCCGCCAGATTTTGAGTTACAATCATTTTCCCCCCATTATTCCCCTACCCAGCCTCCCAGAATAGCAGTCCCACAAGATACCGCTTCCTCCAATCTGCTCTCTCCCATACCTTCTCCCATACCCCCTTCGACTTTTCCATTAGAGGAAGGTGAATCTTTGTGTCCCAATGCCTGCACATCTTATCTCCCAATTATAAGCAAAAGAGTATTAATAATAGTATTTATATATATTTGAAACATTTAATGTTAAGACCTCGAATTTCAGATCCATTTCCTTCCCCCCTTGTCACCCATTCCCTCTGGGGAGATAAGTAATTCAGTATATGTTGTACATGTCTAGCTATGCAAAACATTATCATAGTATATATATTGTACAAGGCTGCTTATAATTCCCTCCCACTCATCCCACCCCCGACCTGGTCCATTCCCTACATGATCCTGTCCCTCTTCTATAGTGGGTACTTCCAACCTCCCCTCCCCCCAAGGATGCCCTCCCATTCATCATCCCTCCTCTCATCCCCCTTCCCCCTATTCTGCTGCAGGTTGAGATATCCCATTTAGTATGTATGTCATTCTCTCCCTGAACCAAATTCAATGAGAATGTGGTTTTGCCTTTTTTGCCTTCCTATTCTCCTCCCTTGCAACCACTTCCCCTTGCTTCTTCTACATGAGATAGTTTACCCTACCCTGTCTCTCCCCATCTCCTCTTGCCACTTTCCTCTCTCACCTCATAATTTCATCCCATGAGTATTCTCCCTTCCCAACAAATTCAACCTATGCCCTCTATCCATATATAACTGTAACCATATACACACACATTCACATATGTATTCATATGACCACACACCCTTCTTCCATTATTTTCATAGTGAGAAAGATATCATCAGTCACAGTTATTGCTTTACCATATAGGAATGTAAATAGTTCAACTTTGATAAGTTCCTTTTGATTTCTTTTCCCTGATTACCTTCTCAGGCATCTCTTGCTTCTTGTGTCTGGATGTCAAATTTTCTATTCAATTCTGGTTTTTCCTCAAGAATGCTTGAAAGTCCTCTATTCCACTGAATGACGATATTTTCCCCTGAAACAAAATACTCAGTTTTGCTGGGTAGGTGACCCTTGGGTTCATTCCCAGTTCTTTTGCCCTCTGGAATATCATATTCCATGCCCTTCGATCCCTCAGTGTAGAAGCTGCCAGGTCTGGGCTATTCTGATTGTGTTTCCACAATATTGAAATTGTTTCTTCCTGGCTGCTTGTAGTATTTTCTCCTTGATCTGGGGATTCTGGAACCTGGCTATAATATTCCTGGGAGTTTTCTTTTTGGGATCTTTTTCAGGAGGTGATCTGTGGATTCTTTCAACCTCTATTTTGCCCTCTGGATCTAAAACATCAGGGCAATTTTCCTTGAGAATTTCTTGAAGGGTGATTTCTAGGTTCTTTCTTTGATCATGGCTTTCAGGTAGTCCAATAATTTTTAAATTGTCTCTCCTGGATCTATTTTCCAGGTCAGTGGTTTTCCCATGAGATATTTCACATTGCCTTCTAATCTTTCGTTTGTTTGGATCTGCTTAACAGCATCTTGATTTCTCATAAAGTCATTAGCTTCCATTTGCTCCAGTCTAACTCTGAAGGAATGAATCTCCTCAGTGAACTTTTGAGATTCTTTTTCCATCTGGCAAATTCGACTTTTTAAGGCATTCTTCTCCTCATTGCCCTTTTGGGCCTCCTTTGCCATTTGAGCTAGTCTATTTTTTAAGGTGTTGTTTTCCTCAGTCAGGCTGTTGACCCTCATTTCATACTTTTCCTGCATCCTTCTCATTCCTCTTTCTAATTTTTCCTCCACTTCTCTCATTTGATTTTTAAAGTCCTTCTTAAGGTCCTCTATGGCCTGCAACCCGCTCATGTTTTCCCCTGGGGCTTTTGGAGCAGGACTTCTGACCTCACAGTCCTTTTCCGCTCTATGCCCCCAAAATAGGAGTCTAGGGTTGCATTTTTCTGTTTCCTTTGCCTTGGCATGTTGCCACTTAATTGCTTGACTTTTGGGCTTGTTGCCACACTATGGCTTTAAGGCCAAATAGAGGAATTTTCGTCCCGAACGTGTGGGGGCAACTTCCATTTCTGGCAAGCTGTAAACCCACCCACGACTTCCACCCTAGATCACAATCCAGATCCAGGGAGGTTAAAGCAAGAGTGATTACCCCCCAAGACTGATCGCTGGATCTCCCTACAATTCACAGGCCAGGAGCTGGAGCCGCCTCTGAAAACTACAAAATGGCGTGCCTTCTCAGCGGCTTCTAGCCCCCAGGGGAGGGAGCCGACGCATTCCCCAAATACAGGCCCCAAAGTCCATAGGACACTAACCTATTACTTTGTCCAAGGCATGTCTATGTTGATAATTCTGGAGTTGCCACAGCTGCTGGTGTTCTGGGGTCTCTCCAACCGGCTGCTGGCCCTGCCGCCCTGGTGCTAAAACCTCGGCTCATGGGGACCTGGGCTCTGCTAGGCTCAGCTCCCCACACTCTGCGCGATGCACGCTGCCACCTCCCAGAGTGCTGTGCTGGTCCTTCCTGCTGGGCTGTCTTCAGCGGGAGGTTAGCTTCTCTGTGTCGTTCTGTGGGTGCTGGGGCCCCAGAAGTTGTTCAGAGTCCCCTTTTACATAGTTTGGGGGGAATCTGGGGGCAGAGTGGCTTGGATGAGCTGTTTATACTCTGCCATCTTGGCTCCGTCCCCGCCAATAATTTCTTAATTACTGAGACCAATAATTTTTTTTTCTCAATTTTCATCCTTTTTGACCTCCCTGTAGTACTTGCCATCAGTCACCCTGTCTTCCAGAATACTCTTCTCTGTTTTCATGACACTGAACTTTCTTGGTCCATCTGCCTGTCTCCCATATTCCTATATTTTTGTGTACCATAATCCTCCATATCCAACTCTCCTAATTGTGAATGTGCCCTAAGGTTTTATCCTCAGCCCTCTTATTTTCCCTTTACCCTCTCTCAGAGTAATCAGCTCTTCTCTAGGCTTAATTATCATCTTTATGTATATAATTTCTAAAACCAAATATCTAGCCTATGTTTCTCTCTTGAGTTACAGCCCCACATCACCAACTACCCAATAGGTATCTCAAATTCGACATTGCCAAAACGGAACTATCTTTCTCTCCCAAGTCCACTTAACTTCCCTTTCTCTGTCAGGGGCACACTTTCTTTTTAGTTACCCTGTTGAACTCATCATCTACTCTTGTGCATCCCATGTATCTAATCAGTGACCAAAAGTTATCATTTCTTTCTACCTAAGAGCCAAAAGTTTATTGGCCTTGGTCAGGGTTTAAGCCATGCCCCCCCTTGATGTAGCTTTCTGGTGGCTATGTTAATTTGGCTTTCTGATCACTGAGGGGTATAAAAGGTCCCCACCTCTGTGGAATTGGTGCCCTTTAGACTTGGTAGATGCCAGGGGACCACAAAAGTCTCTGTACCCTGCTCTGTTGAACAGGTGCCTTTTCCATTTGGAGGCAAGGGGGACTGTGTATACAGTATCTAAGTGTTACTGTATCCTTCCTGTATTAAGGCTATTTAAACCTTTTTGAACTGTTTTGTGACCTATAAGTGCCTCATTTCTTCCCAGCACTGAACCTGAACTAACATAGGGTACCAGGATTAGGCTAATCCCTATCAGTCCATTTCTCTACACTCATACAGCTACCACCTTAGTTTAAGTACTCAGCACCTATTAGCTAAACAGTTGCAATAGACTTTTCACTAGATTTACTGACTCATCTCTCCACACTTCAATCTATCCTTCATACTACTTTTAAAGTGATTTTCCTAACCAACATGTTTGATCATGTTGCTTTCAACTCAAATTCCAGTGGCTGTTTTCTCTAGAATCAAACTCCTTTGTTTGGCAAAGATTCAGAACCTTACATGACCTGATTTCAATCTCTCTTTTTAGCCTACAATTCTCCCTTTTGTATATCCTTTTCATGCGTTGGTATCTGCCCAAATTGACCTTCTTCAGATTCTTCACATATCATACTTCATCTGTCACCAGGCTTTTTGTATAGATTTTCTCCCATTCCTGTAACAGACTCCATTTGTACTTCTACCTCTTGAGTTCCCTAGTTTCCTTCAACTCAGTTGCTACTTTCTACATGAAACCCTTCTAAATTTCCAACTACCTTCACCTTAAAATTAGCTTGTATATGTTTGGACAAGTTGAGATATGTCTAATGGTCTATTAGGTCTTTACATCTCTTACATAGGCATGTGTATACCTACTTCATCATTGAAGTGACTTGCTTAGTTCAGCCTTTTCTCACACTGGCAGGTCTAGGTTTCTGGAGAAGGATCACTCATTTTCAGATTCTCCCAGGGTCCTATGGGTAACCCTATTGAGAGGGAGTACAGTACTCCTACTCACCACCTTAGCTCTTGAGCCCCACTGATTCATTTCTATGGTTCTCCAAACCAGCCTTTCACAATAATGAAATTTTAAAATTTTAAACATAGTCATTTACTTAACAATCAAGCAAAAGAAATATTAACATCATAGATACATATATTAAAGCAAATGCATGAACAGTATAGTACATCACAATCCACACAGTAAACCTGGGTCATACTTTCCCTCCACGGCACCCTCTAACCTTGGGGAAGAGTGGGCACATTTATGAATCTGGCAGGCAAGCATATGAAGAAGGAAAACCCATATGATCAGTATAACTTACAACTCTAAACTTTAGGCTTTAAGGTGATTGGTGCATTCAGGAACATCTATATCACATAAAGCTTGTTGAGTCTTCACTGCTGTGCAGTTTGGCAGAGCCTTTTTTATATAAAAACCAACATCAAATTTACAAACTCTTTCAACTCATATTTACCATTTTAGAAGTTATTGCCCCTTAATTTTAATAGCACTTTAAGCCAGGCAAATACAGAACTCATCAAGCTGGCTCTCTCTGCACAATACATACAAGCCCATCTAGTTCTTCCTCATCAGAATGCTTCGTTGTCCATTTGGAGCAGAGCTCACAGCTAACAGGTTGATTGTTGATTGTTTAAGACAAACAAGTTTAACTGGCTTTTCATTCACCAGGGTTCCATGTCATCCAGTTAAATCTCAGCATCAACAAAGAAGCTACAAAACCTTTCCGCATTCTACTTTTCTCTCAAACCAGAGGCAGAAAAGAGCAACAGCACTTGTGAGAGGCTTCACTACTCTTGAGCTCTAGGGAGTGCTGTAAGAGTAATTGCTGGAGTAAAGCTCTTAAATGATGAAGTTGAGCCTCTCTCAGGACCTGAATCAGGTGCAAAGCCTTCTTGTCAGGTGACTTGGTCCTTTTCAGTTCCAACAATGCTGCTTTTTTTTTTTACCTCCAGTATCTTCAATCTTCCCTTGTTCAGCATCCTATCTCCTATATCTTTTGAACCTGTGAGTTGTAAATAAGATCACTTACTGTTCTGTATACACTCACTAACTTAGCTTTGATGCTCTGTGTACACTCAGTAACTAACGTTTGACTTAAAAGGTTACAACCAAACTTCCCCCTATGAAATCAATACCCTTTTAAAATAATATCTCAGACTACAGTAATATGATCTTTGTTTCTTTCCTCCCTCCCTTTTTTCCTTCCTTCTTTTTTCCTTGTCTTCCTTGTCTTTCTTTCCTTTTTTCTTTCTTCCTTTCTTTTTTCATGGTCTTAAAACAGCTATATACTGATGAGGTAATAGATCATAATGCCCTGCAATTCTAAACTTTTTACTTGGCCCTCCACTTCATTTTGTATCTTTTAAATTATTTCTTTATGCTCACATTTGTTTAGTTTTTAATAGAGTTTTTTCTCTGTCTCTTTAAACCATCAATCTGTTCAAACAAGTGAGACATCATCCTAACTCTTTTACAAGGTGATTTAATTATTTATATTTACAACACAATATAAAAATAGTTCAAATCACATCTAAACATCTTTTCATATGAATGTGTTAGCAGTTTTTATTAAGTTAAAGTTCTTTTTATACTCCTTTCAAGCACTGAAATGTTCATCCACAATAGTAGCAATGGCTTATGTCCCTTGCCACTTGATTTAAATATCTTTTTTTATACAAAAGAACTTTTCCAGAATTAAACTATATTATATGAAAAGAGGACAATAAATACTCATTTTGTATTTATTTTGTATATATTTAAATATATACATGCTGTACATGTTTTCTCCCTCTAATAGAATATAAGCTTTCTGAAAGCAGGAACTATGTTCTCTTTGTCTTTGTATTCCCAGCATTCTAGCACATAATAGGTGTCCAATTAATGTTTATTGACTCATTGATTCATAGTGGAGGGAAAACTTGAGATGGGACTTTGAAAGATAGATGGGATTTGGTAGGGATGGAAGAAAAAGTCATTCCCAAGGGAAGGGGCACAGCATGCACAGAAATACAAAGTTTGAAAAATACAGAACGCCATAGATTTACCTGCCATCTTTGTGCAAGAGTTATACCGATTTCTTTATGGTTCCAGTAAGTTTCCTTCCTTCTTAAGGTTATATAATATCCAGCTAGAAAAACTGAGGTATAAAGAGTGAGTTGACTTTTCTCTTAGAGCCACAGTGACTTAAGTCCAAATAATAATATCCATACTTTGCCAACTGTTGAAACCATGAGACCACACTTCCTCTTGAGGCACGAAGGAGGTTTGATTTATGACTTGGATTTTTAAAATCAAATACAGCAGATGGAAAAACCCCTATTAGATCACCAGGGCCCTCCCAAACCTGTAGAAAGCATAGAAAATAATCTTCTGATTTAAAAAAAAATGTTTTTTCAATTCCTACTAAAAGTGAGCAACTACAAACACTATCAGATCCAGGCTAGCTACAGAAATGATTAAGAGGACAGTAAAAACAAACTGTCGAATATGGAGGAAGCTCTGATCTAAGTTTGTAAATTGGCTGACAATCAAATTACATTAGAGGATTCAATTAGTGGAAGATCTATTATAAAGTTTCCTTTAGCTTGACTAAGAAGCATAAGGCTTGGGGGTTTGCTGATAACACTAGGTGAGTCATCAAATGCTGGATTACTCATCCAGGCTGAGATAAATGTCACCCAGTTTACTTTGATGGATTTACCCCATACATATAAATATGAGGACATATATTGATTTTTTTTTACATGCTGCTGTTAGTCAGTGTTCTTGACATCTAATTTTCTGACCTCGGTATTTTTTGCTGTTGCTTCTGCCTGAGTTTTCAAGTGAATTCCAAAAGAGTCTCCTGTGTTGAGAGTTTGGCAGAAGGAAGAAAGAAGGATGGCAGGCTCTAAATGAGTTTTCAGTTTGTGATGCATGACTTGGGATATTTGTTTTGAAGTATTGCCTTTTCCAGGCTTTGAGAGCCCTGCCTGAGTTAACAATGAGATGAGTTCTCATTCTGTAAAAAGGGAGTTCAGGGTTTTAACCCTGAGATCAGAGTTCGTTTATGAACACCTTACTGTGCTAATTTAATTTGTTTGCTCACAATCATGAATACATAATACATTCTCTTCCCCGTTTTCACCTTTCAAGTAGGAATTATAACAAGCAGTTCTATAAGAGAGTGATTATCCACTGTGAACTCTAGATAGAAAAATTGGGCAAAACAAGATGGGACCATGGTTCTCTTAGTATACTGAGACACAAAGCAGTGAGGCACAAAGCATTTGTGCTAGTTTTTGGGTCAAGCCAAGAGTAGAATATGTTCTCCCAGTACCTAGCTCTTTATCTTGGTTAGATAGAACCTAGGTACAACAAAAGTACAAGTAAGAAATATTCATGGTGACTTAGGCCCTTTGAGAAAAAGGATAGAGACATTTTGAAGTATAGAGGAAAGAAGTTGAGTTGATTATAGGGCAACAGAAGTGAACTGAGGTCACATGATCATAAATTTAAAGTTGGAGAGGACCTCAGAGGACATCTAATAGAGAGACATGGAGGCAACATTCCCAAATGGTACTTAAATCAGTTTAAAATGTGATTAGGAAATATTTAACACCAGTGGAGCATAGATAATGCTAATATGTGGTTTTCTAAGTCAATATGTAGGAATTCTTCTCTACAGGTTCAGTGACCCCTGTTTCTATCTGAATTTACACCATGATGTACACAACCCTTTTATTTTGCAGATGAGAAAATTAAGGTCCAGAGAAGTTAACTGACTTGACCAAGATCAGAGAAGTAGCAAGCAGTTATGGTAGTATTTGAACCCAGATTCATCACACATTACCGCTCTTGATAAACACCTATTAGGTCAGGCCTCTTCACCCTGAGGACAAAGGATATGCAGAGAAAAGCAGCTGATTCATATTTAGGAATGTAGCCCCTAACTATTTATAAAAGACTCTTTAACTATTTTTAACTACCTTGATATAAAATCCTTCAGCCCCCTAATATTCTTAGGTTAAGCAGAATTCATTGACTAACTGGACAAAATTTGTTTCCTGAGATTCATATTTTGAAAGGAAGAAAAAAGAAGTTGGGTTAATTATCCAGCAATAGAAGAAAGAGAACTGAGAAAATTTTCCTTTATCTTTATAAGGATACCACACAGTGGATTGGAGAACTTGAAGGACAACCTTTCATGGAAATTGTAGGGTCATAGATATGAAGCTAGGAGTGATATCAGAGGCCATTGAGTCCAACCTCTTCATTTTACAAACTCAAAGAAACCTGAGACCCTAAAAGGATGAGCGCTCAGGGTCAGACAGGTAGTAAGCATCAGAAGGAAGATTTGAGCCCAGTTCTCTGATGCTAGACACACTGCTTTTTCCATTATATCAATACCAAATCTTCAAGATTAGAACAGACACGTATTTTCCAAGACTTTTAGGGGTAGGCTTAGGTGCAGATACAGGATTACATGTTAGACAGATTTTAAAATATCTTATTCTGTATGCCTGTGCTCAGGAAGTAGAAGGCTGCTAGCCAATTTTATTACTGCTTGAGTAAATACATCACAGCAAATTAAAGTAGGCTAAATTTTGCAAAGGTAGTTCCAGGTGTCACCAAAATTGGTCTTAGAATGTGAGCAAACCTGAATCTAAAGGTTTGTTTTTCTGTCATGTCTGACTTCATGACCCCATTTAGGTATTTTCTTGGCGGGGATACTAGATTAGTTTGCCATTTCCTTCTTCAGCTCATTTTACAGATGAGGAAATTGAAGTAAACAGGTGACTTGCCCAGGGTCACACAGCTAGTAAGTATCTGAGACCAGATGAGACTATATGAGTCTTCCTGACTCCAGGCTAAACACTCTTATCCACTATACCACCTACCTGCCCTGAATCTAAAAGTAGAGACAAGTAATTAAAACTAATTGAAGCAAGAAAGTGATAATAGAGGGAGTTAGGCATTTCCTAAAAATAAATTCTGAAAATTGTAGGCTCTTCTACAAACCACAAATGTGTCCTGGTCTCCTGAAACAAGAAAGCGAGCAAGATCATATTATAAACAATGTTCTCTTCCTTCGTTCTGAACCATTCTTGAAATGTTCCAGAGAAAGGCAACAAGAATCATGGAAGGAAGAAAGGAGACTTGCCAACAAAGCACAGCAGTATAATTGGAGTATGAAGAGTGGAATGTTTCTTGGTGATACACAGGACAGAGAGGAACATGATTCATTGTAATAAGTCATGTTAGCTGACTACCAAGTAAAAACAGTATTATATAGTGGAAAATGCATAAGACTGGAAGTCAGGAGACCTGGATTCTAGTCCCAGCTCTGCCACTAACATCTAACCTTGGGCAGATCACTTTATATCTCTGGGTCTCAGCTTCCTTCACTATCAAATGGGGAGATGAGTATAGATGAACTCTTGAGGTATCTTTCAGTTCTAAAAGTCTCAATATAGTTTCTCCTACTCCAAATAAGAGCCATTCCAAAGCCTGAGTTGGGCTTTTGGCTTTGAGAATTGGCCCATTTTGGGGGCTATCCTTTTTGAAAAACTTAATGGTTTTAGCTGACATTTCCATGGCACTACTTGCAAAGCAGCTGTGAAGTTAATGATAGTACAAATAAAAAGCTGCTGGTAATTAGGCTGTTGGATAGTCAAGCATTATTGTAGGTTTTGTTTTTTTTTAATTCAATTAGCTGAATAAGAAAATGCCATTGAGACAGACATCCTCCCCTCCTCCAGGATGATTCCTGCTGGGTGATAGGATATTAAGATCCTATCCCATTAGGCGAAAATGCAGTTGATATATAGAAAGTTGCTCCTAAATGTTTTGATGAACTTGAAAGTCTCCCAAAAGTTGCTGGAAGAGGAAAAAGAAACATTGCAAAATAAGCTATAATAAATGCTTTCTGTACCTTTGCTGAAATTGTCTTACCTTTCAATTAAAAGATTTCTAATTCTGACATTCTGCCAGCTGCTGCAACCACATTTACTCATGGCAGAAGGCATTTGATAACAATAATAGGGTGTTTCCAGAAAAGACTAGTTATATCAATCAGTAATCCTGTCTTCCAGAAATAGTGGCTAGATTGGTAGAGATTTTTTTTTTTCTTAGAACTTCTGCTTGCTTGCTGTTCAAACACCCATATTTAACTTAAAGAGTTTGAAATTGGAAGGAGAAGGCATCTTTGATCCCTGGAGAGAGGTAGGTGTTGAACAGAAATTCATCGGTTTTCTTCTGTGTGCCATTCCTTGTTGATGCAATTTCAGAGTACACAAATAGATTTGGAGAAATGAAGCCTTGGATTTTCCCTAAGAAGTGATGGCCACAACAGCTGGAAATGCAGGACTTTAACATAATAGAAAAGGATCTATTTTTCTCTGACTGCAGGGCATTACTCACCTAACTCCCCCATATTCACAAGGAAAAGGGAAAAAAACAGCATAAATTGCCCAGGATGAGTCAGGTTTCAATGGAGCATCTTTGCTCAAAAAGCAGAAACTGCTTTTCATTTTATATTCTTGAGCCTGGAAATACAATGCAAGACCTATAATGTAATTCCCTGAGCTTCTGCCTCTTTCATGGTGGGTGGAAAAGGCATTTTTATTTTCTTCCACTCTAAAGAGTGAATGAAAGTAATACTCTTATAAATGGTTTTTGTCAGACAAAGGGTAGGCAGAACAGCCTACATAGACTATCTTTCCACTCAGCTACTATCCTTTCACTTGAACACAATTAAACTGCTAGGTACCCATTTTTTTCCCTATCATCCCCTTTGTCTCCCTGCAGTTTCAACCCACATTTGAATGTTCTTCCCATGCAGGGGTGTGCTGGTAAATGTTTAACAGCTGGTTCTCCAGAGGGAAAAAATGTATGCATGACACACTTTAAAGTTTACTGTACATTATTAACATTTTCTCTGTCACTTTCTTAAGTCTAGACAGTTAATGAAACAATAAATCATTGTCTGATTTGTAGTATTTGCTGATTTCCAAGATACAGATATTCACACTGAAAAATGGTACTCAAGAGCCCCACCTCAAGCTGGCTGCAGCACACTCCTGTACCCATGCATTCCAGTAGCTTTCATGTTTGTGGCAGTTTCCTGACAGGCTCTCCATTAATGAAATCATATAGCCCTTTATGCTATATCATAAGCATGACAAGATAACATACCTTGTTATGCTTATGATAGTATTGTATTTTGTAGCCTCTATAAAGGATGATTTCAATTTGGTTTTCTCTGTGTCCAGATATGGACACACAGTATTCCTCTAAATGGGGCAGGCTCCTTGTCAAACTCCTACATGAAGCCTGATATGATGATATATACAAGAATACTAAGGGTCAAGTGAGTGGTTAGAGATTAATCTGTCAAGAGTTCAGAGATCTTCTTGGGCTGAAGTAATAGGGATTTTTTTTTATTTTCTGGAATCTGTGTCCTAAATGTGCTTCTCTCTGGTTCATTAATGTTGGTATTACGTGATTTTTGATTACGGTTGGGTTTTTTTTTTTTTAACCTGCAAAGAGAGTGGGCAGTGAGCACCAGTGAAGAGATGACTAACAAGGTAATCGCTATGTGATTATGGTGTGGGCTGCCAAGCCTGGCTCAGTCCTTGTGTTGTCTCTGCTTTTATCCAGACTCTACACCAAAATAATTCTGTTAATAATTCTAGGTTGCCTGCTTCATTTGTCATATCTACAAACCATGCAAAAGATACCCTTTGTATTCAAAAGCAGAAACCATTTTGAGTATGGTTTTGGGGTTGCTTTCTTTCTACCTCCTTCCATATTCTTTTGTCCTTGTCAAACATTTCTTCTTTAACTCAAATCAGTATTTCTGTTAATATGAGACAGCAGAAAAATAGTGTCTCTTTCTTTGCGTTTCTCACCCTAATGATTAAAGCCTGGAGGGAGTAAGGAAAGATTTCTCTTTTTTAATATATGGTTTTAATATATGGCTTTAATATGCTAGTCTGTGAATACACTGGAAGTCAAATCAGGAAAAGGAGAAATCATTTTTTCAGAGCAAGACATATTTTAGTCAAGCCAACAGATATTAAGTCAACAAGTATTTATTAAGCACCTACTATGTACCAAGCATTGTGGTAAGTGGTAGTGATACAAAGAAAGGCAAAAGAAAGTCTCTTCCCTCAGGGAGTTCACAAGTAATGGAGGAGACAGCTTTCAAACATCTTGTACAAACAAAATATATACAAAATAAGCTGGAGACAATTTCAGAGGGACCAAGAAAGGTATATTGTAAAAGGTGGTATTTTAACTGAAATATGAAGAAAGCCAGAGAGGCCAGGTTGTGGAGATGAGGAGGAAGAGAATTCCAGGCCTGGTAGATAGCTACTGGAAATGCATAGAATTGGGAGATGGAATTTCTTGTATGAGGGAAAGGAAAATAACACATTTATATGGCTCTTTACTATTCCTAACTTCTTTACATATTTTACTTGTTCCTAAAATAACTTTGTGAGGTAGATAATAGAAATATCCCCATTTTGCAGATGAGAAAGGGATATAAAGAGATTAAGTGACCTCTCCAAGATAATGAATCAGTGTGTTATATACTGTACTGCCTCTCTAATATATTTTCTGTGTTATGTAGAAAACTTGTACTGAGATGATAATTTACATTTAAATGGATTCTGCCTAAAAGTTATGGCATTAAAAAAAAGTTTAGAGTATATTATAGCTATTAAAGGAAATGATTCTGAAATTGTCCAATCACTTCATCCTGAAAATCAGGTAATATATGAACTAGTCGATTTATGTTGGACTAATGTGGAGGTAAATCTTTGACAAAGAATGGTATGAACAAGTTGACTAGATTATTCATACTTAAAATTCACTTTCATTTGAAATCTCTGAGACCAGTAGAGCTATTCCTCATAGATAGTCATGAAGAACATTCTGAGTACTGGTATGGAAATGAACACATTCTTGCTGCTTACCTTGCTTCATTATTTCAAAAGTCAGTATTTTGTAGAAAATATTTTATAGAAATATGCTATTATATGGGGCGGCTAGGTAGCACAATGACCAGCCCTGGAATCAAGAGGACCTGAGTTCAAATCCGGCCTCAGACACTTAACACAAAAAACTAGCCTTGTGACCTTGGGCAAGTCACTTAACCCCAATTGCCCTCCAAAAAGCAACAAAAAAAAATGCTATTATAAACAATTGATGTGTCATTTCCTATGCAAGACCTTTCCTAATCTCACTTAGTTGGTAACATTTTCTCCCTTTTGAAATTACTCTTTTTGTGTGTGTTCACTTTTGTATATATTTGTAATGATGTTATATTTCCTCCCAGTAAAATCTAAGTTCCTTGAAGGCACAGACTATTCTGGTTTTGTATGCATGTCTAGCACTAAGCACAATGCCTTGTATATAAGTGACAAATAAATATTAGTTGAACTAAATTGAGCATACAGGCATAGAATTTATCACATTTCATTTAATCAAGTTCTTATAATTTATTGTACAAGGTCCCACTTCGTATCTAAGCTATATAATGTTGTTCCTCTTAATTTTTCCCAGCTAGATTGTTCATTCCCTTTCTTTGTGCAGTATCTCCAACAGCAATATCTAAATCATTAGTATGCCCATATATATGTGGGTATATATTTGTATTCCTTAGCTGAAGAAAATTCCACATAAGGAAACAGTGTGATGCAGTAGAAAAGACAATAACACTATAGTTAGAGGACATGGGTCAAGTCCTGCTTCTGATCCTTATTGATACTGGGCAAGGCACGCCATTTTCTTCATCTGTAAAATGAGAGGAATGAGTTTAGATGGCCTCTGGTTCATTCTAGCTCATGCACACACATCCACATTTAGGAGACAGATAAGGTTAAAGTGATTATTGACACTGTGAAAGGATTCGATAGTTTTCTTTCAACAACCAACTAGCTGGTTGATATTTTTGAGCAATTCTTTCTTACCCACAACTTTTCAAGAACTTGCATGTTGTACAAAGTACAGCTGCTACATGAATAACTAGGCACACATGGTCCTGACCTTCTGAAGACTTCTAATCTAAAACCATTGAGATTGAACATATAGAACATATGCTTTAATACTTCAAAAGAGCAGTTATTTTGTCCATGTGATAAATCTTTTCACCACATCATTTTCTCCTTGTAATAACCCTGTGTAGTGCATACTACAGATACTGTTATGCCCATCTTACAGATAAGATTGATTCTCAGAGAGTTTATGCTACTTGTCACATAGCTGGTAAGTATGAGAGGTGGGATTTCTGCCCAAGTCTATCTCATTTTTCACTACAAATGACTGCATTCCTAAGTAAATGGTCTTATAAATTTATGTAGAAGATATAGAGACAATTATTAAGTAGCACATACTTTATAGAAAGAGGATACATTTTAATTATTATTTCTGTTGTTTTTACTCAGATGTATCTGTGTCCACCCTGATTTAGGTATTTCCTCCAATTTTTCAGATTGCAGTGCATCAATGCCTGCCCCTTTTTCGCAACATTTGCCTATATCCTCCCATAATTTCTCCACAAAGGGTGTGCTGCCAATGTGCTGGAGACCTTTTTTATTTTATCCTAATAATAAGCAGATATCAGTGGAGCACTATGGCTGACCACCAGTCATCCTTCATTCTTGGCCACAACCAGGCTATCTCTTTATTCCTATTAGACATTTCCTTGAAGACATCTTTTACTTATGTTTTTTAAAGTTCCTGATTATATGTTGTAGCTTAGTCATACCCATCACACCTCTCTATCACCCTTTTATTATATTAATTTTAATTCTTTGGAGACTATTCTGTATCTCTCTACCAAAAAATGATAGTGATAGAATGCTGTAAAGAGTAAGTCTTTGTTTCCTTGAGAAGCTTAGTGTAACAGGAGCAATATCTGAACCTCTCTGTCTATGTAGGTTAGACTAGTTTTTCCTTAAAAGATATTGAGACATTCCCCAATACGCGATTTGTTCAATATCAAACTGCCAGGGTACTAGCCTGTGTCAGGCTCAGCCTAGAACATTTGGGTTATTAAAGGAGCTTTGTAATTTCCCAAAGACAATTCAGCTTACCCCTCCTTCTTCTGTTCAACTCCAGGCCCAACTTATCTCTGCTGCCTATACAACATCTATACTGTCTGACCTGAATATACTTACTGATAAGACAACCTCTAGGTTAGAAAACAGGTTTTCTATCCAAAAATATGCCTTGAATGTTTATAGAGCTCTTCCAAAAAATGTGATGTTCCTGGGCTTGATGATGCTTGTACAATGCCATCTGCAGAAAGAGCATCTGAAGAGTCTGTCTATAGAGGACCCTTCTTCGGCTTGGATGCTATTGGCTCTCCTCTGTCACAGAGAAAAACACCCTTGGGTAAACCTTTAACCCTTGTTTTTTACTTTGACTGATGTTTACAATCAGAGGGTCATTGGACAGAGTTACTTCTGTTAGGTCTTTTAGGGAATTTTGAGTGATTTATGATGTGTAGATAGCAGGCACCTTATTGTAAAAGAATCTTTACAATGATGTTTTGTTCTACAGAATAAAATGCTTTTTTATAATCTACAAACAGTAAGTACATTATTCGGTCAGTTATGAAATGGTAAATATTTGACCCATCAATTAAGAAAGTGTTTTTTTCTCAACTAATACCATCATTGAGGATACCCTCAATTCGTATATAGATGGCTCATATACTTTGTAAAAATTAGAGAGCAGACATAGAGGTTGGTAGTTGGTGATGTTTTCTTTGGCCCACTTTTTTATATTAATAAGATCTGGGGTTTCCCCAATCTTTTCTGTTTTTCTTCTCTTTGTTGTAAAAAATGCATACCCATGGGGTGCATTTTGCATACTGAGAGAGATGTCACTGCTAATAGGAGAGAGAAAGCCAAGAACAATGCTGCTTCCCTGCCATGAGGGACTTACTTGAATTGGTCCCAGATACTCTTTGGCAGGGGCATGTGGAGAAAGCTCAAGGGAGGTGGTGTAAAGAAAAAGACTTTGAAATGACAGATAGGCATCACATGGCCACATCATATCTATGAACTTGCTTGAAATTCTAGAAACTACTAGGAAAACTGCTCCCCTCGGTGAGATTGTTCCCTTTCTTCGTGTTTGGGCTGAGATCTTTTCTTACTTCCAGATAAAAAACACATTTACTCTTGCTAGGTAGCCCAGTGGGTAGAGCACTAAACTTAAAATCAAGAAGACCTAAAGTTTATCATATATGTATATGTATATGTATATGTATGTACATATGTATGTATGCATACACACATATATACACATACTCATATATGTATACACATATATACACACAGGAATATGTATGGATACACACACATATATCTTGTTTGTACATAGCTGTTTTCATGTGATCTCCCTCTATTATGCTGTGAGCTCCTTGAAAACAGTGACTCTTTTCTTCCTTGTCTTTTTCTTTTTGCATCCCCAATGCAACTAACATTACCTGACACATAGTAAGCACTTAATAAATGCTTATTGACTCTTCACAGATGCAGGTCAGAACATATGGATTCATATAGATCATATCTATCCATATTTCAAATTGAATGTCCTGGAGACATCTTGAGCTCAACATGTCTAAAACTGAACTCATCACCTTTCTCCCTAAACCTTACCCTCTTCTAAACTTACCTACGTTAGTTGAAGGCACCACCAATTTTTCTAATGTCTCAAGTTCATAATTAAAGGATTATTCTGCATTCTGCTTTTCTTCATCCCATATATTCAATCATGTACCACATCTTACCATTTCTATTTCACAGTGCCTCCACCCCCTAACCCCTTTTTTCTGTTCATACAGCTACCACCTGAGTTCAAGCCTTCATTAACTCTTTTTTTTTTTTTTGCTTTTTGGAGGGAGGAAGATAGGGCAATTGGGGTTAAGTGACTTGCCCAAGGTCATAAGGATAATTTTGTGTTAAGTGTCTGAGGCTGGATTTGAACTCAGGTCCTCCTGACTCCAGGGCTGGTGCTCAGTATTCACTGTGCCACCTAGCTGTCCCCCTTCATTAACTCTTGCATAGATTATTGCAACAGCTTCCTAATGTGCTATCTTAAGTCTCTCACTACTCCAGTCATTCCTACACATTTCTGTCAAAGTAATTTTCCTTAAGCATATTTGTGACCATGTGTCTGTCCTCTTCAACCAACTCCAATACCTTCCTTTTGCCTCTAAGATAAAATATAAACCCCTCTTTTTAGTCTTTGAAGCTGTTCTTAACTTGCCCCAACCTATCTTTCCAACCTCACTGAATGTTACTCTCCCTCCTGCACTCAGTGATCCAGCCAAACCAACTTTCCTTTTTTTTTAAAAAAAAAAATCTCATACACAGCATTCCCTCTCCCATCTTCATGCCTTTTTACTGACTGTCCCCCATGCCTGAAATGGCCTCTTTCCTTAGCCCTTCCTCATGGAAGACATAGGATGAAGGAATCTTAGGCACCATCTTCTGCATGAAGCCTTTCCTGATCCCCTAATTGCCAGTGTCCTTCCTTCCAAGTTACTTCTTATTAAATAACACTCTGTATGTGTATACATATACATATGTATGTATATGTGTGTATATGTATACAACATATTTATCAACTTTATATTTATGCTATCTATTAGAAAGTAAGGACTTTACAAACAAATTTTTTTTTAATTCTTTAGACTTATATTGCCAAAGCCCAGAACGTAGTAGGCGAGGCCTTAATAACTACTTGTTGGTTGATTGATTGAATTTTAGTCATGGTGATATTTTTGCAAGTACTTATCAGTACTACAATATGAGATAACCATATATCCCATGAAATGTTTCTTGTTGCCTTTGGACCTACCGTAAAGTAACTTAGCCAACTCCTTTCTTTGTGTCTCCAAGGAATACCTATGGCTTATCTTTCCATTTAGTTAAAGCTTCCTTCTTTCTTTTAGTTTCATTTGTAGCAAAAGTTTTTAAAAATCAAGATTTGATTTAATTATTTTTATATCACCTTTATTTCCAAATATATCCCTCTCTCCTTCTTGCCCCAAAGAATCAAACCTCATGACAAATAATTTTTTAAAAGAGAGAAAAACAAAAGAAAAGCAGTTCACCAAAACAGTACATCAACCAAATTATACAGTATGTACTATATTCCATATCCATAATCCCCACCGCCACTTCAAAGAAGGGAGCTAAATTTTTTCTTCCCTTTTTTTTGGTGAGAGGTAAGGGGAGACAGCAGAGCTTGGTTATTATAATTATACAACATTCAGTTTTATTTGTTCTTCTTTCCATTTATATTGCAGTCATGTATATTGTTTTCCATGTTTCTTTTTAATTTTTATTCAGTTCATATAAGTCTTCATGTGCTTAGCATTCCTTATCATCTTTGTTTCTTACATTCAGTAATAAAATATAAAATTAAAAACTTCTTTTAATTATAATTTAATTATATTTTTGTGTCTTAGTCAAGCTGGCATAGGTTTTAATACTCTCCCATGCCTTGTAAGTCCAAAATCCTTACCTTTATGATTTCACCCTTCTACTACCTGCCAGAGAAACTTACCTAAAAGCCAAGCTTTTGTCTTGAAATTACCTCCGCCCAGGACCCAACTCTACTGTGAACTGAATCTCTACCCTTGTGTAGCGGCAAGCACCCCAACATCCCCAGAGTGGCTGCCAACACAGGTTCTTAGATCTGCTTTTCAAAAGGAAAGCAACTCAAAATCAGTTAACAAGCTTACTTTAATCAAACAAACACACATTACCTAGTTCAGGGGAAGAAGGTCAGCACCCCAAACTTCAGAGTTACAGAACTTCAGAGTTACAGACAGGCTTCCAAACTGTCCCAACATTACATACATCAATACCAAATCACAGTTACCAGAGAGGGAAGCATCAACATCTGGGTTTTCAAAGCCGGGGGGCTCTCAACAACGGCTTCCCAGAGTCTCATCTGGTCAAATCACACAACACTTCTCAAAGTGAGCCCCAAAGCAAAGCCTCTCCTCAGGGTTTATATAGCCTTCTCCTGGCTCAGAGAATGTAACAACCTTCTGGACCCACTGCCCAATCACAGAGTATCAAGGTGTGGGCTTTCCTGAAAAACAAGCCTCCCACCACAAGCTCCAGGTGCACTTAAGCTAGGGGCAGGGAAGATCTTTAAATCTGCATTTCCATTACACCTTGTAATTTCACTCACTACTTATTTATTCTGAATTCAGGTTTCTTTGTAACCTTACCTGTTACCAACTTTACTCAAATTCAAGTTGATTCAAAGCCATTCAATCAAAACAGACTACTCCCATTGCCTGGTGGGAAATTTTCTCTCTTGATTCAAATTACATATCTTAGTTGTAGTTAAGGGGATTTCATAAGGCAAGATGCAAATGACATAACCTCAATTCTGACTGTCATAGAGAGTCAATTGTAAGGAGATAAACTTAAGTTGCTCAAGATTTTTTCTGTCATCTTGCTAATTGTTGGGCCAGTTAGTTGGCACAGTGGATAAAGCACCTAGCATGGAGTCAGGAAGACTTATCTTTCTGAGTTCAAATCTGGCCTTGGACTATGTGACCCTGGGCAAGTCATTTAACCCTCTTTGCCTGAGTTTCCTCATATGTAAAATGAGCTAGAAAAGGAAATGGCAAATCAC
The DNA here is from genome assembly GCA_011680675.1 of Gymnobelideus leadbeateri. NCBI lineage: Eukaryota > Metazoa > Chordata > Mammalia > Diprotodontia > Petauridae > Gymnobelideus > Gymnobelideus leadbeateri. The sequence goes on from WOXC01005416.1 coordinate 647,249, forward strand.
TCCAGTGTTTCTGCCAAGAAAACTCCAAATGGGGTCACAAAGAGTCAGATAAAACTTAAATGACTTAACAACAACTTGCTTATTGTCACCCTGACACCCTATCAGCCCTTACTCAGGGTCTTTGGTCAGTGAGAGAGGCCATTGACCCAATTTATTGGTTACTGTTAGCCTAACTAATAAATCAATCATGCTCAGAGCCTTGTCTCATAATTTTCAAAGATTACAGTTGGCGACTATGAAGGAATGGAAAGGAGGGAAAGCAGTCCCTGAAATAGCCCCCCAGGAAAAATCCCTAAGATCACCCACTGGTAGAATTTGCCTCCTGGAGCTTTTCCAAAAGGACTACAACCAGACACCTTCTGAGGTGCCATATCTTACCATTTCTTACCAAACCAGTTCTTCTGAGCTAAAGGTAAGCCCTACTGCATGCTATTAAGGAATCTCTGTTACAAGTGTGTTTGCTTTACTGTGTTTCTGTGTATCTATAGTATAGTCTTTGGAGACATCTAGTAACCAAACTGGGAATAGCAACATGCTTACTATAAAGTTTTTTGGCTTTTTTTTTTTTTTTGAAACTTCAGCGTTGTTATCTAGTGTCTGTCAGTCTTTTCTTTTACGTTACTATAATGAGAGAGAAAGTAAAGTTTAATTTGGAAAAAATTCTTTGTGTTACTTCTGTGACTTAATATAGAAGAACTTAATTGTTATTTGGATAGAGCAAGCATTTGTAAGGTGTTAACTAGGGCAAGGAGAACTTAGATCCCCGCTTCTATACTTCAACAGAAGGGATAAACCAGTGCAGGCTTCCTGCCTTGTGTACTGTGTTTCAGAACTATTAGACCTTACCCACTTAAGGAAAAAAAAATTTGTGAGGTAGTATTATAAATATATTAGAAATTGGGATTTGTAACTGAAATGTGGTATCTTTATGGTAAATTTCACACAGTGAGAAAAAGGGTTTTATGACTGCTAAAAACATCTTAATGGATTTTTGGAGGTCTGTAGCTATGATTTAAGAACAAACAGCACAAACCTCTCTCTTATTGGAGGTGATAGAAGAATTGTTCTAGTTAAGGAGGTTCTTTTACCTACTAGAGAATGAACAGAATTGAAGCTAGTCTGAAATAATTGTTTGACTAAATTAGTAGCTAATTCACCTGAATTGTAATAGACTGTAATAATAAAAGTAAAAGTTTAAGCAATTGGGGTTTTGTAGCAGCAAGCACCCCAGCTTCCCCAGGGTGGCTGCCAACACAGGTTCTTAGATCAGCTTTGCTAAAGGAAAGCAACTCAAAATGGGTTAACAATCTTGCTTTAATCAATCAAACATATATTGTTTACCTAGTTCAGGGGGGAAAAGTCAGCACCCTGAACTTTCAGAGTATACAGACAGAAACATTTCAAGCAGACAGGCCTCCAACTGTCCAACCATTACATCCATACTAAATCACAGTTACCAGAGAGGGAAGCATCAACATCTGGGTTTTCAAAGGGGGGGATGGGGGCAGTGCTCTCTACAGCTGCCCAGAGTCTCAATCTGGTCAAATCACACAACACTTCTCAAAGTAAGCCCCAAAGCAAAGCTTCCCATCAGTGATTATATAGCTTTCTCCTGGGTCAGAGACTATAACAACCCTCTTGACCCATTGCCCAATCACAAAATATCTCTTGAAAAACAAGCCTCCCACCACAGGCTCCAGGGGGCAGGGGCAGGGAAGATCTTAAAAATTTACATTCCTATAACAGGTTTGAAAGTAAAAGGGGTTTGGAGTTTTGAAAGAGAGGTTTGAGGTAGGTTTTTGATCTCTTAAAAATAAGAAGGTTATTGGGGTGGCTAGGTGGCATAGTAAAGCATGGCCCAGGGGTCAGGAGGACCTGAGTTCAAATCTGGACTCAGACACTTAACACAAAAACTAGCTGTGTGACTTTGGGCAAGTCACTTAACCCCAATTGCCCTCCAAAAAGCAAAAACAAATAAATAAATAAGAATGTTATGAAAAGCCTTATGTGTTTATTCTTTATGATATGGAAATTGTGGTAATAAAGCTTGCAGCATGAAATTTTTAGACTCCAAAGTCAGAGGATGGGAATATGAAGCAACCATGTGGGCCTCTCCCTATCTCTCACCCAGGGTTAAAACTGAAAAGCCTGGGTGACAAGTGAGAGTGGCTACTAGGTTATAAACACAAAAGGAATTGATCAGACTCATTGGGTGATTTGAAAGGAAATAAAGAAAAAGTTATAGCGAGCTGGGAGTACCAATACATGTCTTTGAAAATGAACTAATTGATAACAATGGGCTCTCAATTTTGAAGTGCTACCAGAAATTTTTGAGATTTAAAATATTACCATTAATGGTTATAAAATCCAGATTTGATTTTCAGGTCTAAATCTATCCTGAAACTAAATCACAATGTGTTTTCTTATTAGGGTAATTGTGGCAGATTAAAATTTAATACAATTTGTAATTGCTATTTGGCATCAAGAAATTTATTGATTGTGTGACCTTAGACACATTATTTCTCCTGTATTTATCTCAGTTCACTAATCTGTAAAGTGGATAAAAATAGTGTCTACCCCTAGGGTTGTTGAAAAGACCAAATGATATGGCGATTGTGAAGTGCTTAACATAGAAATTTGGTAATCTGTTGTATTAGAAATATTGTTAGAAAAAAAGTTATTTTTTAATCTGAACTCTCTTGAGTTATAGATTCAGCTGTTAAAAGGATGATGTAAAAATGTTTGAAAACTATCTTTTAGAAATATAATAGATTGAGGTGGCTAGATGGCGCAGTGAATAGAGCACTGGCTTTGGTGTTAGGAGGACCTGAGTTCAAATCCAGCCTCAGACACTTAACACTTACAGCCATGTGACCTTGGGCAAGTCACTTAACCCCAATTTCCCTGCCCTCTGCCCTCCAAAAAAAAAAGCCAAAAAAAAAAGTATAATAGATAATGCTAATAATTTTCTGTAAATTTGGTATCTTAAGATGTTGTCATCTGAGTACTTGGGAGTCTGCTTGCCAAGACAAAATGAACCAGGAACAATATGAACACAGTAACAAAATATTTTTCACACAAATAAAGTTAGATCTAAATAACTGGAAAAATATTAATTACTCATGGGTAAGCCAAGCCAATATAATAAAAATGACAATTCTACCAAAAATTAATTTACTTGTTCAGTGTCATACCAACCAAACTACCAGAAATTATTTTACAGAGCCAGAAAACATAATAACAAAATTTATCTGGAAGAATATTAAGGTAATCAATATTAAGAATATTGGTAATATAAGGTAATCAATTAAAAAATGTAAAGATAACCCAGCAATACCAGATCTCGAACTGTATTACAAAGTAACAATAATCAAAACAATCTGGTACTGTATAAGTAAGAGTGGTGGATCAGTGGAATAGAGAAGATTCATAATACACAATAGTAAATGACCATAGTAATCAAGCTTTTGATAAACTCAAAGATCCAAGCTTTGGGGGTAATAACTCACCATTTGACAAAAACTGCTGGGAAAACTGGGAAGGTATTTGGCAGAAATTAGGTATAGACCAATCCTGTATACCAAAATAAGGTCAAAAAAGATACATGATTTATACATAAAGGATATCATAAGCAAATTATGGGGAGCATAGAATATCTTACCTGTGATATCCTTATCCATAGATAAGGGAAGAATTTATGGCCAAATAAGAGATAGAAAGCATTATAGGAAGTAAAATATATAATTTTGATTACGTTAAAGTAAAAAGGTTTTGCACAAACAAAACCAATGTAGCCAAGATCAGAAGGAAAGCAGAAAACTGGAGGAAACTGTTTTACAGCAAGTTTCTCTGATAAAGGCCTTATTTCTCAAATATATAGAGAACTGAGTCGAATCTATAAGAATATGAGTCATTCACCAGTTAATAAATATTCAAAGGATATAAACAGGCAGTTTTCAAGAAAAAAAAGCTATCTATAGTCATATAAAAATGCTCTGTGCCACTATTGATTAGAGAAATTAAAATTAAAACAACTCTGAGGTACCTATCAGATTGACTAAAATGACAGAAAAGGAAAATAATAAATGTTGGAAGGGATGTGGGAAAATTGGAACCCTAATGGTTGATGGAGTTTGTGAATTGATCCAACCACTCTGAAGAGCAATTTGGAGCTATACCGAAAGGGCTATAAAACTGTGCATACCCTTTTGATCCCACAATATTATTACTAGGTCTGTTCCCCCAAAGAAATTTAAAAAAAAAACAAAAAGGAAAAGGACCTATATGTACAAAATATTTATAGCAGCTCTTTTTGTGATGGCAAAGAACTGGATATTTGTGGGGATGCCCATCAATTGGGGAATGGCCACACAACAAATGTGATTATAATGGGATATTATTCTAACATAAGAAATAGTGAACAGGATGTTCTCAGAAAAACCTGGAAAGACTTTTTTTTTTGGAGGGCAGTTGGACTTAAGTGACTTGCCCAAGGTCACATGGCTAGGTGTGTGTGTGTGGTGTGTGTGTGTGTGTGTGTGTGTGTGTGTTAAGTGTCTGAGGTTGTATTTGAACTCAGGTCCTCCTGCCTCTAGGCCCAGTGTTCTATTCACTGCACCACCTAGCCACCCCTCTAGAAAGACTTTCATGGGCTGATGCAAAGTGAAATGTATTGTGTACAAAGTTTCAGCAATATTGTGTGATGATCAGCACAAATGTGTGATGATCAACTGTGAATGTCTTAGCTACTCTCAGCAATACAGTGATCCAAGACAACTCTGAAGGACATATGATGAAAAATGCTATCCATCCCCAGAGAAAGAACTGATGGTGTCTGAATACAGATTGAAGCATACTTTTATTACTTAATTTTTCTTGTTTGTTTTTTTTCTTGTCTATGTTTTCTTTCACAACATGACTACTATGGATATGTTTTACATGACTACACATGTATAACCTATATCAAATCGCTTGCCTTCTCAGTGGTAGGGAGAGGTTTAGGGAGGCAGGAAGGGAGAGAATTTGGAACTCAAAGTTTTAAAAAGGAATGTTAAAATTTGTTTTTGTATGTAACTGGAGAAAAATAAAATACTAAATTGAAAAAAAAATTTAACCCTTTAAAAAAAACCCTGTGAAAACTTACATGAACTCATGAAAAGTAAAGTGAGCAGAGCCAAGAGAACATTGTACAGTAACAACAATACTGTGTGATGATCAACGGTGAGTGACTTAGTTATACTCATCAATACAATGATCCAAGACAATTCCAAAGCCCTTATAATGAAAAATGCTATCCACCTCCAGAGGAAAAACTGATGGAGTCTGAATGCAGAAAAAAAGCATACTTTTAAACTTTATTTTTTCTAGATTTTTTTGGGGGGGTGGTGTTTTTTGTCTGTGTTTTCCTTTGCATCTTGACTAATATGGAAATGTTTTGCATGACTGCACATGTATAATCTGTATCAAATTGCCTTCTCAAGGAGGCTGAATGGCAAGGAGGGAGGGAGAGAGAGAATTTGGAACTCAAAGTTTTTTTTTTAATCAGTGTTAAAAAGTGTTTTTTGTGTAATTTGAAAATAAAATATATAAGTTTTTTTTTAAGTTATCCTCATTTGTGAAACACAGAGTCCTAGTGTCTTATAAGCTTTGCAAATAATTTTAAGTGATTAAGTTTGAGAAATAATGCTGGTGTCTTACAACATCCTGGCAACTTGGGAAAATTATAAGTACTAATCCCACACCTAAACTAGATTATGCTCATTTAATTTTAGTTGGGAATAATAACAATATATTTTAAGGTTCTATACACCCATAAAATCATGGGCCTATCTAGAAATTACAAAGATGAGAGATCCACTTCATATCTCTGCCTATTATACCATACTGCCCTAAGAGTTATGAAATCTTAACTTCTTAGTACACCAGGTAACTATTCTAAGATTAAAAACTACAGAGTAAACCTTCCTAATTTGTGGAAGAAGCTGTTCAGACTGAGTTAAGATAATGAGATACAGGTTTCTAAACTTGCCACCCACTTGCTAGTAAATATACTCCTATATATTACCATAAGGCATCCATCAGATATCACAGAATAATATGGGAATACTTAGACAATGATTAAAAAAAACCTTACAGGACAAATAACTATCAGGCTGGAAGTCAGAAACATTTTTCTGTTTTGTTTTTAAATAAAAATATTTCATACAATTAGTTATCTTAGAGGAGAATAACTGAACATATTTTAGTTTTTATCTATTACAATTGAAGTTAAATAAGCATCTTTTAGTCAAGTCTACCCACTTCTTAGTGTTGCTTGTGGGGAACAGTAGCTTAAATAGTGCTTACCATAGGCCTTACCTATACCATGTATCAAGCATTCTATAAATGTTGGCTGTTGTGCTTACTTCATTCTCAGTGCTCTAGTCTAGATAATTACATACTAGGGTTTATATATGGCTACTATATAATACTTTAAGTATTTTCATATATCATGCAAATTGGGAGTCACTAGATTAAATCTCTTTACATTCTCTGGGCACTATGCCTTAGCATAGTCATAACTCCTGTTAAAATTCCCAAGAAGTGCAGTTTGAAGAAATGGAGTCATAGCCTGTTAGAGTGAGACCAGACTCCTTAGAACCTTTTGCCTGGGTCAAAAATCATAATACCCCCCCAAATAATTATAATACCCTACCAGCCCTCCACCTAGAATAGCAGAATAGGAAACTTTAACAATAATGGGTCATAATATTTAGCCCAGCATACTTTGAGCTGACCTAACAATAACAGTTGTAAATTTAAATCAGTAGAATCTTAGATATATTTCCAGTAATTTTAATGTGAGGTTCATTTGTCTTATGTGACTTCATTTACAATGAGATATATATTCCTATTAGCATAACTAACAAATTGATCATGTTTGGGACCTTGTCTCTCAGTTTACCTTAATTTTCAAATATAAATACACTGTTGGTAGAGCTATGAATTGGTTCATCTATTCTAGAGAGCAACTTGGAATTATGAAAAAGAAAGTCAAGACAATATCTTTATATCTTTTGATCAAAAGATTCCTAATTACTATGCTTTCCTTCCTTGCCGCTGCCCTCTCCCCCCTTCCCCCCCACCCCCGCTACAGGGGGTCAGAGGTAGAAACATCATATATACACCAAAATTTTTGTAATAGCATTTCTCACATCGATGAAGTAGAAATTAAACAGACACTCCTAGACTGGGAAACAGTTAAATGAAATGTTTAATGTCATATATAATAAATATATTATAAAATAAATATATAAAAAGTTAACGTAAATGAATTATTATCTTACAGGTTCATTTTCTTTCCTCAAAATAACTACCACCCATTTTTTTTTTCAGCTTTTTGGAGGGCAGTTGGGGTTAAGTAACTTGCCCAAGGTCACACGGCTAGGTTTTTTGTTTGTGTGTGCATTAAGTGTCTGAGGCCGGATCCGAACTCAGGTCCTTCTGACTCCAGGGCCGATGCTCTACTCACTGCGCCACCTAGCCGCCCCTGATAGCATTTTTTTTTTTTTTTTGCATTTTGGAGGGCAATTGGGGTTAAGTAGCTTGACCAAAGTCAAACGACTAGGTTTTTGTTTGTGTGTGTTAAGTGTCTAAGGCCGGATCGAACTCAGGTCCTTCTGACTTCAGGGATGGCACTCTACTCACTGCGACACCTAGCTACCCCCCAACCACTTTTTTCAGAACATACCTCCAATCCCTGATCCTTGCCAGCTGTTCTATACTCAAATTCCTCTCACACCTCTTTGATTTGAGTATCAATTAAATGAGTACCAGTAAATTCAGTACTGGGGCAGCTAGGTGGCTCAGTGAATAGCGCACCGGCCCTGGAGGCAGGAAGACCTGAGTTCAAATCCAACCTCAGACAATTAACACAAAAACTAGCTGTGTGACCTTGGGCAAGTCACTTAACCTCAATTGCCTTCCCAAAAAGCCCAAAAAAATTTTTTTAATTAAAAAAAAAGTCAATTCAGTGTTGGGAAATCCTGACACTCTCTCCACCAACCCTTGTGTTTCCTTTCTATTTAGGATTTATTTTTCCTCTTCTGTCTCTCAGTGTCTCTTCTCTGATTTTTTACCCAACCATAAAAATAGCATCTGAAAAGGGGCTTATTACCTGATTTCCTTAACCTCCCATTCCTATTTTCCTCATTCTTCCCATAAGCTTCCAGACTGAGACATGACTTTGGAACAATAATCTAAAACTTGAGAGTTCCAAGGAACTCTTTTATTCTTTAATAAGAATATAGAGGCTATCCCATAGGAACTTCTCTCATGTTCCCTTCTTTTCATTTCCCACCAGCTATACTCTTTTAGATTTCATCATATCCACAGGAACCTCATCATCCAGCACAATCACATCAACCCTGGAACTCACACCTCATCAATACCATCTAGAACTCCACCCTCTCTCTGATTGGAGAGGGTGGAGGATAGAGAGCTCTTCCCGATCCTTCATTTAAGAAGGGCATCTATGCTATCCATCTTTTTGTTTCCCACCTGGCTGCACTGGACTTCATCATATCCTGGCCCCTTCCCCACCCTCCTTTTCAGCCTCCCAATTAGATTGTGAGTCCCTTGAGGGCAGGAATTATTTATTGCCTTTTTTCACTTCCCTAGTGCCTGGTACATGATTGGTAGTTGATAAATGTTTATTGACTGACTAATAATTCTCAGCTTTATAACCTTCTGTTCTGTTTCTCTTGTCCCAGAAAAACAGATATCTAAATTTATAAAACAAATTACTTCCTTCTATCTTCACTCTTTCAATCAGGAGCACCACCATTCACTCAGTATTCTAATATTTAAAACCTTGTTATCTTTGACTCTTCCCCTTTCTTCACTTTTCATATCCAGTTAGTTACTATTTATAATACAGATTCATCCTTTGAAATGTATCTCGCAGCTATTTACTCTTTTCCTAATGCTACTTCCCTACTAGCAAGTCAAGACATCAATCCATGATATCCTTGATCCTCTTTGAAAATGAAGGATGAACAACCCTAGTATAGGCCTTCATTACCTCTCTTTAGGCCCTTGGTCCTATATCCTGCCTTCTCTATGATCTTGCTTCCGCAGTCATCCCCTTTAATACATCTTCAATCTCTTTTCCTTTCCATTCACTCCTTTATATCTATCTAAAATTATTCTCAGGTATCCCCAAACCCTCCACCAAAACTCTTTCCTCAAAAAAACCTCTTTCCCCTGACCCTTCCATCCCATCCTACAACCATTATAACTCTCTTTACCCCATCACAGGAAACATTTCTTGAAAAGATAGTCTGCAACTGATGTCTGTATTTCCTTACCACTTACTGCTCAGGTTATTGCAATTTAGCCTCAATTCCCACTTCACTAAAGGAAGGACAAAGTTTGCCAGTGACCTCCAAATCACTAATTCCAATAGTCCTATTCAGTTTTCTGCTTTGACCTCTCTATGATTAATATAGTTGACCATTCTTTTCTTCTAGATACTTGCCTCCCTTGGCTTCAACTGCACTGCTTCTTTAAGTATTTCTTCCCTGAATTTTTTTCTTATGCCTGAAAAGAGATATCCTCCCCTAAGCTCTGTTTTTGGCCCCTTCCCTTTTTCTCTTTATACATTCTTTGGGTGAGGTTGTTTTGGTTTTGTTTTTTTTTTCTTTTATAGCTTCAAATATTACCTCTATGCATATATAATTTTATACATCAATTCTTGTATTGTTTCTTTTTTTTCTCTGCAAAAAAGAATGACCTCTCCCTTGGAAATGACAGGACAAACATGAATAAAAGGGAGTTGATACCCAGGACAGACAAATAAGGAGAGGAAAAGAGAGCACTTTTCTGCACTTGATGAATTCATGTTCTGTGACCCAGATGAACCACATCCTTAGATATTGAGAGAATTGGCAGATGTGAATGCTGAGCCACTGTCCGTGATATGTGAAAGATCATGGGAAATGGGAGAGATACAATAGTGGAGAAGGGCAAAAGTCTCAATTTTCAAGAAAGGGACAAGAACTGAGGCTTAGAAGCTATAAACCTGTGAGCTGAATTTATTTCTTAGGGAAATTCTAGAACAGCTTATTAAAGAGATGGTTGGAAAACCTCTAGAAAGAGAAGCAGTGATTACAAAGAACCAGCACCACTTCATCATGAACAGGTTGTGCCAGAGTAACTTCATTTCTTTTTTGACAGTATTACTAATTTAGTAGGTAAGGGGAATGCTATAGATACATCTATACTTTAGCAAAGCTTTTGATAACATGACTCTTACTATTCATAAAGAGAAATAGGGAGATATGGTTTAGGCAATAATGCATTCAAATGGATTCAGAGCTAATTGGATGACTGGGCTTGAAGAGTAGTTGTTAATGGTTCCATATGAGAGTGGCAGGAGGTTTCCAGTCTAGTATTCCAGGGATCTGTGTTTGGCCTTTTGTTTAACATTTTTAGCATAGATGTGAATGAATAAATTATATGCTCATCAAATTTGCCAGTGACACAAAGGTGGGAAGGATAGATAACACACTGGATGATGGGACAGACTGAATCTAATTAGATAAAATTCATGTAATCTTGTACTTGAGTAAAAAAAAGTCGACCTCATAGGTATAAGATGTTAAAGGTAAGGTTAGATAGCAACTGTTATGAAAGCTCAATATGAGGCCACAGTATAATAGCAGGCAAAAAGACTGATTGGGCTCCATTAGGGCCCGGGGCCCAACTCCTAGGTAGAGGAGGTGATTGTCTCAATGTACCCTTGCCCTCCTCAGACTTCAGCGCAAAATGGTTTAAGAAATAAATTGATAAAATAGGAAGTGTCCAGAGGAGGGCAATGAGAATGGTGAAGTGCTTTGAGTTCATGTCATATGAACATTGGTGGAAAGAACCAGGGCTGTTTAACCTAGAGAAGCGAGACTAACTGAAGACGTAAAGAGACTGTCTTCAAGTATTTGAGAGTCTAACAGATAGATGAGGCAGTTCTGTTTGATGTCAGAGGGCTCAACCAGGAGCACTGGGTAAAAAGTACAAAAAGGCACATGTAGGCATGATGTCAGGAAAAACTTCCTATCGATTAAAGGTGTTTAGAGGTAGAATGGGCTACTTCCAGAGGTGTTGGATTCTCCCAAAAGTCTTCAAGTAGAGGCTGGACATCCACATGTCAAATGTCAATCTACTGGTGATTTCTTTCATATATGGGTAAGATTAAATGGCTGCTGAGTTTCCTTCCAAATCTCAAATTTAATGATCCTGTAAATTCACAAATCTCTATCTTCAGCTCTGACCTCTGAACTTTATATCTATATAAACTTTATATCTATACTTCCAACTCCTTATAGAACAAGTGTACATAGATGATCCTTCTAGTACTTTGAACTCAATTAGGTTTTTTATATTTCCCCTTAAACCTACCCTTCCTTCTATCTTCACTATTTCTGTCAGGGTACCACCATTCAATCAATATTCTAATATTTAAAACCTTGTTATCTTTTACTCTTCTCCCTTCTTCACTTTTCATATCCAATTAGTTACCATGTATAATATGAATCATCCTTTGAAATGTATCTTGCAGCTATTTATTTTTTTTCCTAATGCTACTTTCCTAGTAGCAAGTCAAGACATCAAGGATGAACAACCCTGGTACAGGCCTTTATTACCATTTATCTGGACTGTCACAATAGCCTTCTAACAGGTCTTTTCCTCTTTGTTCCCATCCTTCACTGTGGCTAGATGCTTAGCTTATGTATAGATCTAGTCACAAAACTCTTCAGTTCAAAATCTTTCTTACCTTTTAAATTAGGTTCAGAAAAATCATAGATTTTGAACTGAAAGAGATCTTGAAAGATATATAGCCCCAGCCTTTTTCATTATAGTTGAGAAATTTTGAATTCCTCAGCTTAGCACTGAAATCCCTCAAACTTCAGATAGCTTCTTAATACATCTCCCCCTACCCCCACCCTGTATGCTCTGATCACAATTACTTTTTGCAATATGCTTCTTTGCATATGCAGCATAGTCCCATACTAAACTGTCAGCTTCATGTGGGCAAGGACTGTGTCTTATTTTGAAATATCTCTACCTGTGCCCTGGCCAAGCACAATATTTTGTACACTTTAGGGGCTTAACAAATATTTATTTAATTCAGTTGAATTAGAACTAGGGGCTCATTTAAGTCTCCCAGTATTGATCTTCCCTCTTCAGATTGAGTGTCACTGAATTATTCTGAAAAAGCCTTTAAAAGTTCTTGGAAAAATAACTATGATAGGCAACATTGGGCTGTGTGGCCTGGCATGAGCTTTCGCTGAGCAGGAGGGAGAAAAAGAGAAGGTTCTAGTACAAATTCTTCCACTATCTTGCTGCTCACTTCAATTATCTGGGCCTCAGTTTCCTTATTTGTAAACTAAGAAAAGAATGCTGTATAGGATTGCTACAGTAAAATGAGATAATGTATAGGAATGTGCCTTGTATAATTAGTTAATAGCTATGTAAAATATAAGGTTGTATATAAGATGGAGCTATAAAGTAATTAGACTAGGAGACAGAAGCCACAGTATTAAATTCAATCTTATGTCATGTAAGAGAATTTGGAACATGCCATTTTAAAAAACGTCATTTCAGATTTCTGGCTAAGATGTCTGGGTTAATATAGCCTGGAAAGTATACTTTGTAACAGAAAAGAGATTAGGTGCATGATACCTAAACACAACCCAAATTTAAATCTATATGCCAATTTTCTAAAAAGTTCATATTGTTTTTGTTGCCAAAAGGAGAAAGTGTTGGTGAAAGTACAGATACAACCCCTTCTCCAAACATTTCCCCCTCCCCCAAGAAAAAAAGCTTTGAAAGAGTTAATAATGAAATTCAGAAAACCCAAGATCACATTACAAAATTAATGGTGAAGTATATCCAGTGAGTATATCAGATCTCTAAGCAATTTACAAGTCTTCTCAGGTACCTCAACTACATCTATGGGCCTAATTCCTCCCTCTTTGCCTTTCATCATCTCTCCCCTGATTTATTCTTCTCAAATTATAAAAAATTGCCAGAATGCCCAAGACTAATGGACAACCAGCTCTGTTTGATGCCAGGCAATCTGTTGCCACCTTTGTTTCCCTCCACTCTCAGGAAGTGCCAGAGGCTTTTCCAGAGAAGCTGGCACCAGAGGGAAGTAGAGAGGGCCAAGACCAGGACAGAAGGGGGTGAGGAACAGAGGAAAGTGGGCAGGTGGGCAGACAGGCCTGTTAAGATCTACCCAGATGTCCAGAGGGAGGAAGCCAAAGCATTGTCTTGGCTCTTTCCCCACTCCTGCAGAGATACAGCCCACCCCACAGGGGCCTTGTTTTCCTGTTTCCTCCTTCTAATTTTTTTCCCCACAGGACAGGAGCTACTTGTTTCATCTCCTTGAGTTTCTAACATTGTTCAGCCTGATACTGAGTCTTTTCTTTCCAGTTGAGTCACTTCAAACAATGACTCCCAGACATGGTTTTTTGATATCCCAATGTGTCTCCCATGATCTCAAGCAGAACTAGTCTTTGAAGGACTTTGCTTACTCTTGCCTTGAAATTCCTTTACTAAGCCAGATAAGCTTTTCACTTGATATACAGTTGAAGTATAAAATACATTTATGCCAAATAAGATGCCATTGGTATAATTTAACTCAGCAATTTGTTTGCTATTTTAAAATAAAAAAATTTACCAGAATAAAACTATTCCATCTTCTGGATAGAATTGGGGGTGGGAGGTGGGGAAGAGAGATGAAATGGCCTTTAGAGACAGGATGACTGAGTGGGAAAATCCCAGACCAAGAAACGTGAGTGCTAGTCCTGCCTCTGTACTACCTTCCAATGTACCTGTGAGCAATGACAACTTTTCTAGGCTTAGCTTTCTTTATCTGTAAAGTGAGGGAGTTGTACTGATGATCTTGGGCACCCTGGAGGTCTTACATTCTGCAGTTTATGAACTTTCACTGAAATGTGACATAATCACTGACACTAAATCTTGGCTTCCTCCTTCAAAGAAGTGGAAGAGAGGTGGAGCCAAGATGGCAGAGAAAAGACAGCAACTCACCTGACCTCTCCCCCAAACCCTTTGAACACCTTTAAATAATGCCATAAAATAATTCCTAGGGTGATAGAATGCCCAAAAGAACAAGGTGAAGTAATTTTCCAGTCAAAGAAAACTTTAAAGGTCAGCAGGGGAGGTCTTTGCTCTGGGCTGAAAGTGGAACACAGTCCAGTGGAGGTTGTACCATCACAAACTGGGCCCCAACAAACCAGGAGCAGACCTTTGGAATGAATTGGCAATGGCATCAGCTGCTTCCTGAGCTCTCAGCCCACAGACATTAAGAGGGTTGAACAACTGGTCAGAAGGAAATTCCAGGGGTTTCTTTGCTAGCGAAGATGCAGGACTCTGTTTCTTTGCCCGTATTCAAATATGCCTCACAGTCTTGGATGGCAGTCCCAGGGCAAGGAAGAGCACTAGAACACTAGAGCTTGGGGACTATAGTGAAACAGGGACCCTCATCACAATTCCAGGGCAGAAAAGAATGCTTGTGGTTGTTCACAAACCAGAGCACAGACCAGGAAAGCAATGAGCACCTCTCCTTAGATCATGCCACCTTAGAAGAATTGAAAACTTACAGGTTCCCTAGAAACATCTTTGGTAACAGCTGCACAAAACTTCTGAAGCTTGGGACAGTGCACCCTCCACCCTGGAAACAGAGCCCTACTTTAACAAAGAGTTAAAAGTCAAGAAATAGACTGGGAAAATGAACAAACAGCAGGAAAAAATCTAACCATAGAAAGTTACTATGGTGACAAGGAAGATCAAAACACATAATCAGAAGATAACAAAGTCAAAGCTCCTACATCCAAAGCCTCCAAAAAAAATATAAATTAGTCTCAGGCCATGGAAGGGCTCAAAAATGATTTTGAAAATCAAATAAGAGAGGTAGAGGAAAAATTCAGAAGAGAAATGAAAATGACGTAAGAAAATCATGGGAAAAAAGAGTCAACAAAGGGGCAGAGCCAAGATGGTGAAATAAAAGAAGGAACTTACTTGAGTTCATCTCCCCATTTCCTCCACCACCTGTAAAAAAATGACTAAACAAATTTTAGAGTTACAGAACCCACAAAATGACAGAATGAAACAAATCTCCTGCTGAAGGCAGCCTGACAGGCTGACAGGAAGAGTCTATTGCACCAGGCTGGGAGTGGAGTGCAGTCCTGTGTGGGCCATGCCAGCACAGACCAGCAGCACAGACCGGCCAGAGCAGACCTAAGGAGACTGAATCACTGACTGCTGTGGTGGTTTCCAGACATCTCAACCCATAAATGCCAAAGAGAAAGTAAAAGGTCAGTGGGATAACTCTGTTGGACCTGGATGGTCTGGCCCCTCCCACCAGGGAGGCAGAAGTGGTGGTGGCTGCCATGGCAGATGTTTCCAGAGTTCTAGGCCCATGGATGGTGGGGGGAACCAAGCTGCTGATCAGAGAGGAATTGTAAGAATCTCTTTGCTGGCACTGAGGTAGGATTCTCTTGCCTTGCTCTACTTGAATCTGGTTTGCAGTCCTGGGTGGCAGTCCTGAGGTGAGGAGCACTGATGTGGCTGTTGTGGCAGCTAGAGAAGGCATCCTCCTTATAGTTCTGAGGCAGGTGCCTAGAAGAAGCTCTGACAACAGCTGCTTAAAACCCCAGAAATTTGGGAGACAGCACTCTCCACTCTGGAAGCAGATTTCTATCATGATAAAGAGCTTAAAGGTTAGGTAATTAGCTGGGAAAATTTGCAAACAGAGGAAGGAAAATCAGACTATAGAATTATTTTTTGGTGACAAAGAAGATCAAAACATACAACAAGAATAAGACAACAAAGTCAAAACTCCTGCATCAAAAGCCTCCAAGAAAAATTTGAACTGGTTACAGGCCTTGGAGGAGCTCAAAAAGGATTTTGAAAATCAAGTAAGAGAAGTAGAGGAAAATTGGGAAGAGAAATGAAAGTGATGCAAGAAAATCATGAGGGGTGGCTAGGTGGTGCAGTGAGTAAGGGCGCTGGTCTTGGAGCCAGGAGGTCCTGGGATCAGTTCCATCCTCAGTACTTAGCACCCACACATAGAATAACTAGCTGTGTAACCTTGAGCAAGTTAGTTAACCCCAAATTGCTTTAAAAATAAATAGATAGATAGATAGATAGATAGATAGATAGGTAGATAAATAGATAGAGATAAATAAAAATTTTAAAAATCATGAAAAATGAGTCAACAGCTTGCTAAAGGAGACCTCAAAAATACTGAAGAAAATAATACCTTAAAAATAGTCTAATTCAAATGGAAAAAGAGGTCCAAAAAGTCAATGAGGGGAAGAATGCCTTTAAAGAGTAGAATTGGCCAGATGGAAAAGGAAGTTCAAAAACTCATTGAAGAAAATAATTCTTTAAATTTAGACTGGAGGTAATGACTTTATGTGAAATCAAGATACTATAAAACAGATCCAAAAGAATGAAAAAAATAGAAGGGAATGTGAAATATCTCATTGGAAAAATCACTGACCTGAAAAATAGATCCAGGAAAGATAATTTAAAAATTATTGGACTACTTGAAAGTCATGATCGAAAAAAGAGCCTAGACATCATCTTTTAAGAAATTATCAAGGAAAACTGCCCTGATATTCTAGAACCAGAGGGCAAAATAGAAATGGAAAGAATCCATCAATTGCCTCATTAAAAAGATCCCAAAAAGAAAGCTTCTAGGAATATTATAGCCAAATTCCAGAATTCCCAGATCCAGGAGAAAATATTACAAGCAGTTTGGAAGAGACAATTTGAGTATTGTGGAAACACAATCAGGATAACACAAGATGTAGCAGCAATCTACATTAAGGGATTGAAGGGCTTGGAATATGATATTTTAGAGGTCAAAGGAATTAGGATTAAAACCAAGAATCACCTACCCAGCAAAACTGAGTATAATACTTCAAGGGAAATATGGACATTTAATGAAATAGAGGACTTTCAAGCATTCTTGATGAAAAGACTAGAACTGAACAGAAAATATTACTATCAAATACAAGAAGCAAGAAAAGCATGGAAAGGTAAACAGGAAAGAGAAATCATAAGGAACTTATTAAAGTTAAACTGTTTACATTCCTACATGGAAAGATGATGTTTGTAACTCATGAAACTTTCCTCAGTATTAGGATAGTTGAAGGGAATATGTCTGTGTGTGTGTTTCTGTGTGTGTATATGTATGTATATGTATATATATATATGTATGTATAGGTGGGTGTATGTATATTTCTATATGTGTGTGATCCCAGGTCAAGGAGAAAATATTGCAAACAGTCATAAAGAAACAAGTCAAGTATCATGGAGCCATGGTTAGGGTAACAGAAGATTTAGCAGCTTTTACATTAAAGGATCAGAGGATTTGGAATATAATATTCTGGAGGTCAAAGGAGCTATGATTACAACCAAGAATCACCTACCCAGCTAAATTAAGCATAATGCTTCAGGGGGAAAAATGGACATTCAACAAAACAGAAGACTTTCAAGCATTCTTTATGAAAAGGCCGGAGCTGAAGAAAACATTTGACTTTCAAATACAAGACTCAAGAGAAGCATAACAGAAAAGTAATTTCACTTATCACAAATCATAAGGTATTTGATAAGATTAAACTGTTTACATTCCTACACAGGAAGATGATACTTGTAACTCATACAAACTTTCTCATCAGGGCAGTTAAAGAGAAGTATAAATAGATAGAGGGCACAGATGTGATAGCTAAAAAAAATAAAATTGAGGGGTGAGAGAGGAATGCACTAGGAGAAAGGGGAAGGTGGAATGGAACAAATTATCTCACATAAAAGATGCAAGAAAAGGTTTTTACAATGGAGGGGAAGATGGGGAAGGTGAAAGGGAGTGAGAAAACCTTATTCTCATTGGAACTGGATCAAAGAAGAAATAAAATACACACTCAATTGGGTATACAAACCTATCTTAACCTATAGGAAAGCAGATAGAGAGGTAGATAAGAGAGGGGCAGAGTATAGAATGGAGGGCAGATTGGGGGAGGCAGTAGTCAGAAGCAAAACATTTTTGAGGAGGAATAGGGTGAAAGGAGAGAGAGAATAGAATAAACAGAGGGGAAAATAGGATGGAGGGAAATACAGTTAGCAATCATAACTGTGAAAAGAATTTAGAAGCAAGTTTCTCTGGTAAAGACCTCATTTCTCAATAAAAACAAGTCATTCCCCAAGTGATAAATGATAAAAAGATCTGAACAGTTTTCAGATGGTGTAATCAAAGCTATCTACAATCATATGAAAAAAATGTTCTAAATTACTATTGATTGGAGAAATGCAAATTAAAACAATTTTGAGGTACTACCTCATGTATTCTGTAGAGCAATTTGGAACTCTGCCCAAAAGGCTATAAAACCAGGGGTGGCTAGGTGGTGCAGTGAGTAGAACATCGGCCCTGGAGTCAGAAGGACCTGAGTTCGGATCTGGCCTCAGACACTTAATACACACACAAATAAAAAAAAAACCTAGCTGTGTGACCTTGGGCAAGTTACTTAACCCCAATTGCCCTCTAAAAAGCAAAAAAAAAAAAAAAGGCTATAAAACCATGCACACCCTTTGTCCTAGCAATACCACTATTAGGTCTGTATCCAAAAAGAGATTTTTAAAAAAAGAAAAGGACCTATATGTACACAATTATTTATAGCAGCTCTTTTCTGATGGCAAAGAATTGGAAATTGAGAGGATGGCCATCAATTGGGGAATGGCTGAACAAGTTGTGGTATATGATTGTGATGGAATATTATTTGCTATAAGAAATGATAAGCAGGATATTCTCAGAAAAACCTGGAAAGACTTAAAGAAGCTAACACAAAGTGATATATACTGTATACCAAGCAACAGCAATATTGTAAGATAAATCAGCTGTGAATGACTTAGATATTCTCAACAATGCAATGATCCAAAACAATCCCAAAGGACTTATGATGAAAAATGCTATCCATCCCTAGAGAAGGAACTGATGGTGTCTGAATACAGATTGAAGTATATTTTTTTTACTTTATTTTTCTTGAGGTTTTTTTTTCTATGTTTTCTTTCACAACATGACCAATATTGAAATATGGTTTGGATGACCACACATGTATAATCTATTTCAAACTGTTTGTCTTCCTAATGAGGGAGTTGGGGAGGAAAGAAGGGAGAGAATTTTGAACTCAAAGTTTTAAAAATGAAGATTAAAATTGTTTTTACATGTAATTGAGGAAAAATAAAATAGTAAACAAAAAAATTTTAAAAGAGACAAAGAAGTGGTACAAAGTCATCTGATGTGAAACAGTGAGGCTGACAGCAGGATTGAGGGATAGCAGTGAGTTCTAAGAAAGACTACATTTTACACATCTGGGGATGTTCATTTTGAGCCTCCAGTTTTCAAGATTTAGCATGCATTAGGAAACTAATGTTTTTCTATATCTTAAGGAAAAATTAAATGACCTATCTTCTCACTTCTACCTCCAATGACTGTGATATGGGTGTGAGCATTTGTGGTTTTGCTGGAAGAGGTCTCTTTGTGCTTTTCTGAATTATGAATCACAAATCCATGAAGTGTGAAAGAAAGTCTTCCTCCCCAGGATCATCGCTCTTACTCATTCACACTCCCTTGGGACTTTTCATCATATTTTCTTCACGACAAAGATAGCTTCTCTCCATCCTCTTTAGAGTCTTTATCGTCACTTGCTGCCCATAAATGTCTTGGTGGGTTTAGGGTTGGCGAGACAACGAGGCTTCTTCCCCAGAAAGGACAAAGCACTGGTTGTGCTGTACTAATAAGCACAGAAGGAGAAACAGTGCTAGTTAATCAGCAAGTGTTTTCTTTTTCTTTCCCTTTGGGAACCTATCATAGAGTGACAGATGAAATCCTCAGATTGTTACCATCTGGGAAATGTGAAGCATTTTGTACTTAAATGAAGCCCTTGCCATTCATTAATAAAACACACGTTAATTAATACCTTTGTAACCAATAGCTATGTTCTGCTTTGAAGGAGTGGAATGGATTGGGATGAAGATAAGAATGGCAGAAATAAGATAGTCATTTGATGGTCTACTGGTTCTCGGTCAGTTTTTATATTATTTGGTATTTGAGGGGAGCATATTATTTATAGATTCATATGTGTTTGTAGATGTGTACAAGATATACATATATGCTAAAATAGAGGCCTGAAGTTCAGAACTTTCTGACTATTGATAGTGATAGATGAAAATCCATCATTTTGCCTAGTAGTACTACCTCTGATTCCTTCTTTAGAAAATGGCAGGGTGGCTAGGTTGTTCAGTGAATAGAGAACCTGCCCTGGAGTCAGTAGGACCTGAGTTCAAATTTGACCTTAGATGCTTGATACACTTACTAGCAGTGTGACTTTGGGCAAGTCACTTAACCCCAATTGCCCTACCTTCCCCCCTCCAAAAAGAAAAAAAAGGCACAGTAGGGACTTAAATGTTTATTGACTGACTGACTGACTGTGGTGACATTATAGGTTCCTAGATGGTCTCCCTGTAATATTTCCTACATATAATCTTGTCTGCATACCACTTTCACACTCATCTTCCTAAAATACTTTTTTCAACATATTTTGTCCCTGATCAGTTATATTCTATGTCATATTGTTTTCTTCTTGGATGATAATGTCTGAATTCCCTTCCAATACTTAATTTTATGTGACTTCTGTGTTTTATAGTATTATACAGTATGCTGCCACAACTAGACTGTAAGCCCCTTGAGAGAATA
The DNA here is from genome assembly GCA_011680675.1 of Gymnobelideus leadbeateri. Lineage (NCBI taxonomy): Eukaryota > Metazoa > Chordata > Mammalia > Diprotodontia > Petauridae > Gymnobelideus > Gymnobelideus leadbeateri. The sequence goes on from WOXC01005416.1 coordinate 668,064, forward strand.
TTTCTTCTTTTCCTTGGATTTTTCCTCAAAGTACCTAGCAGAGTACAAGTCAGATAACAGGCATCCACTAAATGGTTGTCAATTAGTTTTTTCCTTTATAAAATTAAAGAGTTGGATATGATCTCAAAGGGCCCCTCAAGTCCACATTCTATGAGTCTGTAGGGTTTTGTTTATCCAAAATGTCTTCCTTTTGCTAAGAGTGTTTCATCTAAACCAAATCCAATCAGTAAGTCAATAAGCATTTATTAAATGTCTACTTTGTGTTCATCACTGTGTTAGGTGCTAGGGATACAAATACACTAGAATTAACCAAACTCTTTCACAAGGAACTTATATTCTATCAGAGGAGACAAGATGAACATATACAAGAAAGTATAGAATGAATTATGCAGGATAAATACAATACAAATAGAAAGTAGTTAAGGAGGGAAGCAATTAGCATTTGGGGAGACCATGAAAAACTTCACATAGAGAGGGATTTCATGACAGAGATGAGGAAGGAGTGCACTATAGGCATGGGAAATGTCTATTGCAAAGGCCCAGAGATCAGAAATAGAGGCTGTCTGTGTGTGTGAAACAAAGTGAAGGCCAGTTTAATTGGATGATAATGAACAGGGAAAGAAGTAATGTAGGAAAGATTGGGTGTGACCAGGTTGTAAAGGGCTTTGAAGGTCAAACAGAAGAGTTTTTATTTTATTTTCTTAGACACTCAGTAGCTCTATAGCTGTGGGCAAGTTCCTTAACCCCTCTCAGCCAGTTTCCTTATCTGTAAAATGAGTATAATAATAGCACCTACCTCATAGGATTGCTGTGAGGACCAAATAAAGTTATATGTTTAAAGCATTTTGAAAACCTTGAAGTGCTCTATAAATGCCATTATTATTTATCATGGCTAATGGGGAGCCACTGAAATTTATTGAGTAAGGGAGTGACATGGGCACCTAGATGTAGAACTGCAATGGATGTTGAATGCCATTGAACCTAGCCCATTTTATAGATGAAGACATTGAAGTAGAAAGAGGTTAAATGATTTGCCCAAAATCACAGTGTCTGGGGTGAGATTTAATCCCAGAGCTTCCCAGGTTCCATGATCTAGCCACTCTGTAACATTGCCTCTAAGAGGTCAGGACAGTGCTTAAAGAAAATCACTTTGACAGCAGTGTGGAAGATGAATTAGAGAAGGGAGATACTGCATGCAGAGAGACCTATTAGAAGGCTATAGTAATAAAGTAAATGAAGAGGTTCCAAACTGGGGTGGTGGCTACATAAATTGAGAGAAAGGGACAGATGGAGAGGTAGAGCCAAGAAGGTGATATAAGAGGAAATGTTAGATTCTTGCTCATCTCCAAGATCTAGAAAATGCACCAGACTGAATTCTGATCAAGAAGCCCAAGAAGTCCTAATGAGTCATTTTTCCAGCCCAGGTTGGCATAGGGGAATGGACAAAGAAGTCTGCAGATACTGGTGGCAAAGGGTGGTTAGGAGTACATGATGTTGGAAAGCATTCCAGCATCCAGATATTGAAAGAGTGCTAAGACAGGATATGAGGGTAGGAAGCACAGGACAAAAAGAGATTCTGGAGGATCCCTTAACAAGTACTGGGTGCAGAAATAGTTCTGAGGTACAGATCTAAGGTAGAAGGGAGTGGTTACAAGTGTGGGCCTTAGTTGTTTACTGAGCAAGGAACAAGTTCCAGTAAGCAGATGGTATTTATGGAGTGCTGATCTCAAGAGCAGAACACATCCCAGACCAAAGAGGAACTGGCAGTTAGGTCCCTCTGAATCTGCAGAGCCTACTAGTGGTCCAATAGTGGCTGAAAGCAGCAGTCTAATGAAACTTCCAACCAGAAGTAAACTGATAAACCCAAACTTAGGTCAGGAATTTGTAGCACTCTAACCAGAAGGCAATGAACATACTCTCCTCTGGATCATACTACTTTGGGGGCAGTAAAAGTTTACAGGCTCTGGGTGGCTAGGTGGTGCAGTGAGTAGAGCGTTGGCCCTGGAGTCAGAAGGACCTGAGTTCAGATCCGGCCTCAGACACTTAATGCACACATAAACAAAAACCTAGCCGTGTGACCTTGGGCAAGTTACTTAACCCCAACTGCCCTCCAAAAAGCAAAAAAAAAAAAAAAGTTTACAGGCTCCTAAATGGAACTCTGAAAGTAGCAGAAGGATATAAGAGGAAAGCAGGTTATGTGCATATGTCCTCAGCCCAAAAAGTGTGCAGAGTCCAGAACTAACATATAGTCCAAAGTCAAGAATGAGCAAGCAAACAAAAGAATCTGACCACAAAGAGTTATTATGATAAGGAAGCTCAAGACACACAGAAAAAGAAAATGACTCAAAAAATCTATAAGCAAAGCCTCAAAGAAAAATGCAGCATGGAAACAAGTTCAACAAGAATTCCAAGAAGAGTTGAAAAAGGAGCCAAAAATTATTTTAAAAACCAAATTAGAATAACAGAGAAATGAAGGGTAAGCAAGGAAAGACAAATGCTAGGGAAGAAAGATATAAGAGAGTTAATAGCTTAGAAAAAGAGATATAAAAAACATTACTGAAGAAAAGTCCTTGAAAATTAGAATTGGCTAAAGGACAGTTAATGATTCTATCAAGAAATAATAAAACAAAGTAAAGAGAAAAATCTATAGAAGACAATGTAAAATATCTCATAGGAAAAATTACTGATCCAGAAAACAGATTGAGGAGAGATAATTTGAGAATTATTGGACTACTTGAAAGCCATGAACAATAAACAGATCCAATGTGCAAAACACATGGAAGATATGTAAGAGAAAGTAGCTGATTGCTAGAATAAGGCCCTTGAGGAAGCAGAAATAAGTGGGGTCAAAGATTCAGGTTGGAGGGATCAACTTCAGTGAGGAATAGGAATAGTTTTTTCTTCTATGCCAGAAGAAAACAAGAGAAAGTAGATGCTGCTGCTGTGAAAAATTTTTAAGCTCTCTCTACTATTTCTGCTTATTGCTACTGCTATTATTGTCATTACTACTACTTACTATTAATACTACCACCATCACTACCACTACTACCACTCCACTGCTCCTGTTGCTGCTGCTGTTAGAATGAGCTCTGGACTTGAATTCGGGAAATCTGAATTGGAGCCCCATCTCTCTGGTTTACTAGCTGTTATTTCACTTCTCGGTGAATTGTTATATCAGCTCTCTAGGTCTTAGTTTCCCCAGTCATAAAATGGAGTTGGATTAAATGAAATCTAAGGTCCGTTCCCGCTATAACATACAGAGACAGTAATTCTTTGGGTAGATTTGGGATCCTGAGAAGAAAAGACTTGGAATGGTACCAGAGGATCTTGAAATAAGGAGTTAGTAAGAGCAAGATAGAAATATATCAAGCAGAAACGAGAACTGGGCTGAAGGCTCAGCATCATATGCTTGTAATGAGTATTCAGTTTGGTATTATAACTTTCTTCAGCAACATTTAACATTCTAGAAGCAGGAAGAGAAAAAAATGGATAATGAGAATTATCTAGGATTGAGAATTTTCATGTCTTTTCCAGTATGTAAACGTCAGGCTGGAGAAGACGGTGGAATAGCAGGAAGTACAGCTGAGTTCTACCTCACAGCTCCTCCACGAAGATATAGAAAACAAACCAGACTGCAATCTGGTTGGGAAATCCAAGAAAAAACACAGTAAGTCATTTTCTAGCCCAAGTCAGCAAAGGGGAATAGAGAATTCTGCAGACATTGGGGACAGAGTCTAATTATAATGCTCAGGGCATACAGGGAGAGCCTGGGAGGCACAGGGCAAGAAGTCCCAGATCCAGCACAGAAGAACCTGGTTTCATGCAGAGTGCAGGAAAAGTTAGCAGCTCTGTCACTCACTATTGGGTTTCACTAACAGATACAGAGCAGACTATGGAAGGGAACTTGTACTAAGGAGTGATATTCCAGGTAAAAGACTGATAGTTAGCCCTAGGCTGTACACTGAGCAAAGGAGCAAATCCAAAAATAAGAAACAGCTATGTGGCTCTGACTCTAGAAGTGGAACAGGATCTCATTTCTAGCTTCTAATCCTATTTGAAGACGACAAGGGAATAACTAGAGCAGGAATCCCACACCAAAGGGGAGCCTAAATTTCTTTCCCTCTAAACCACAGAATTTTCCAGCTAGCTTATGGTGACTGAGTTCCAGCAGCAACGAATTGCAACTCTGACCAGGGCCAAGCCCATCAGTATGTTTCTCAGATCCCAGTTTCAGGAACCTTCAAAACTCAAAGAGGGTAGTTTTTAAACTTTATCATCAATCAGGAAACATTTTTTAAGTATCTTATTTAATACCAGGCACTGGGCTAAGCACTGGGGATACAAAGAAAGCCAAAAACAATCCCTCCTCTCAAGGAGCTCACAGTTTAATGGAGAAGACAGTATGTAAACAACTATGTACAATCAAGCTACATAAAGAATAAATGTGAAATAATCATTAGAGACTGGGCATTAGAATTAAGGGGGATTGGGAAAGGCTTTCTATTGAAGATGGGATTTTATATGGAACTTGAAGTATGCCAGGGAAGTCAATATGTGGGAATGAGGAGGGAGAGCATTCCAGACATGACAGTCAGTAAAAATGTCAGAGGTTAGAGAATGGAATATTTTGCCAATAACCAGACCACTTTAAGTGCACTGAAAGCTTGGCTTTCAGGTTGCTGGCTTGAATTATCCTTGAGCTCATGGGATAACGCAATATTAAGTACCCCAAGAACGCAGCAGCAGGGCCAAAGAAGACATACACATCAGCCTAGATGTTCCCTTCAGAAGTGTGCAGAACATAGCATAAAGTCCAAAGTCATCAAGTAGGCTAAAAGAATGATCAAACATAAAAAGAATACCACCATAAAAAAGTAGTGATAAGGTCACTCAAGACAGCCTCCCCCGCAAAAAAAAAAGAATCACTCCAAAACATCTACAAGCTAAACCTCAAAGAAAAACACAGCTTGGCCATGAGGTTAACTAGAAATATTAAAAGAGATGAAACAAGTTGTTGGGGATTTTTTTTTTCATTAAAAAAGAATTTGATTGTTTTTATAAATGAAGTGAGAGTACCAGAGGAAACGATTAGAAAAGAAATAAGAGCTATAGAAGAAAGAATTGGAAACAGAATTATCAGCTTAAAATAAAAAAAATACAAAACCTTACCCAAGTAACAATTCTGTGAAAATTAGAATGGACAAAATTGGAGAATTGTCTCCATGAGACAACAAGAAATAATGAAATTAAATCAAAAGACTGAAAAAATAGAAGAAAATATAAGGGGCTTATATCATAGGAAAATCAACTGGCTTTGAAAACAGACCAAAGAGAGAGAATTTAAGAATCATTAGACCACCTGAAAGCCATGACCAGAAAAAAAGAGCCTAGGCATTATATTTTTAAAAATTATAAAAGAAAACTGCCTAGACATCTTAGAACGAGAGTACAAAGTAAAAATAGAGAGAATCTACCCATTGCTTCCTGAAACAGTAAAATGAAATTTTCCATTAACATTATAGCAAATTTCTAGATCTTTCAAGGCAAAGAAAAAAATCAGCTGGAAAGAAAGAATTCGAGCACCAAGAAGCTACAGTCAGAATCACACAAAATTTATCAGCAACCACTATAAAGGATCAGAAAACTTATAATATGATATTCTAGGAGTCAAAGCAAGAATAACTTACCCAGAAAAACTGGAAGGAGAGGGAGATGTATCTGTAGTGAAATAGAGAACTTCCAAGCATTCCTGATTGGAAAACAAAAACAAACAAAAAGCAGAGCTCTGTTGAAATACAGAAGAGCAAACATGGGAGTCAAGAGAAACATAAAAAGGTAAGCATGAATGAGGAATCATAAGGGACTAAATAAGGATAAATTCTTATATTCCAATATGAGCAGATGATTTATCAGTTCCCTCAGAGCCCTATAATTATCAGGGGTTATAGAGATAATCTAATTAGGCATGGGCCAGGAGTGGTTTGTTATATTTTTGATGATCTTGCAGAAGAATGGAAGAGGACTACACTATGGAGGAGGGAAAGGAAAGATGGAAAAAATAATCTCACATAATCATAATGCATATAATCTATACAAACAAAGAAAAGATGTGGGGATAATGGTTGACATTTGAGCCTCACTTTCATCTGAACTAGCCAAAGGAGAGAGAGAGAGGTGGGGAGAAATGGGTACAGAACATATTTCATTCAACAGAGAAATAGATGGCAAAGCAGAAAAGAGAGAGAGTGAAGTAAGACAGAGGGGAAAATAAGGGAAGAACCAGTCCTAAATAAAACAAACTAAGGATGTATAAAAATATTTATAGCCGCTTTTTTGTGGTGGCAAAAAAATTGGAAATTGAGATGTCCATCATTTCGGAGATAGCTGAACATGTTGTGGTATGTGAATGTGATGGAACTATTGTGTTGTAAGAAAAGATGAAGGGGATGATTTTGGAGAAGCCTGGGAATATTTGTATGAATTTATAGAGAGTGAAGTGAACAGACCCAGGAAAACAATTTATACAACAACATTTTAAAGACATACAGTTTTGAAAGACTTAAAAATTCTGATCAATGCATCAACCACAACTCCAGAGGACACATGATGAAACATGTTATCCACGTTCAGAGGACTTATAGTACAGCCTGAGACAATTTTTTTACACGACCAGTCAATTAGAGAATTTGTTTTGCTAGACTATTCAGGTTTGTAACAGGAGTTCTGTTTTTCTTGTTTCTCAGTGAGAATGGGATGGGAGAGAAAGCTGATTTTTGTTGATTTAAAAATATACAATTTAATTTTTAAAAGTCATACGGCATGAAATTCTAGGGCAGACAATGAAATGTAAGCAGAAGAAAATGGAGTCAAAGTTGGCCATGAAGCCAGCATTAATGAAAATTCACTAAAAAAACAGTGGTGTGTCTGAGACTGGAGGTTATATCCAGAATGGATTTAGTATAGGAGAAGTGGAAAGACAGGAAGTTATGGTCAGAGAATAAAATTTCCAAGTCCATGATCTTGGATTTTGGTGTAGTTGATATAGTTGGTGGACTTGGTATAGTTCCCTGTGATAGAGATAACTGGTATGTGACTGTGGTAAGGTGAGAAGGAGATTAGTGGAGTTGAGGAAGTTGAATCCATGGTCAAATACTAAGGGGGTTTGTCAACATGACTGTTGAAGTCTGCAAGAATGATGGCAGGATATTAGGCAGAGATTTTGAGTCAGTTGCTAATATCACAAAATCAGTCTCAGAATTGGAATTATCCTATGAAATCTTCTAGTTCAACTTGTCCCTAAAAAGGATTCCCCTCTATACCATTCCTGACAAACCTATCATCACTGAAAAGAATCAATTCCACTTTTGGAAATCTCTAAGTATTAGGAAGATTTTCCTTACATTGAGCTAAAATCTGCCACTCTGCATCTTCTATTCATGGCTGCTAAGGCCACATAGAGGGAATATTCTTCTTACACATAATATACTTGAAGACAAAGATCATGGCCTCCCTGAGTCTTCTTTAACATTCCCCAGGTCCTTCAATTATTGCTTGAATATAGGCAGAATACAAAGGGATTATCACTTCCCTTATTCTATACATAAACTTGAGGAGCTTTGAATGCTATGTACATTTGATTCATAGAGCTTGTTAGTTATCTCTATTGCACTAAACAATGGATATCTTTTTTCACATAAACTGCTCTCTATCTGTCCTTTTTTTTTGTCCATTCTTTATTCTTTACTTGTGAACTTGATTTTTTAAATGAGTGTGGCTGAGTAATTACATCAACCGGTTCTTTCTGTAAAATGGAATGTAACTCATCAGATCCTAGTGACTTGAACTCATTAAGGACAGCTAGGTAATCCCTTTCTACCTCTTCAATTAGCTTTCATCTCATCTCCCAGCTAATCAGTCATTTTTGTTTTGTCCTTAATCCAGAAATCATTCTCTTGATTCTCTATGCCCCTCACAGAACCAGAAAAAAGGTAAGAGGTTTTGTTTTGTTTTTTCCTCTCTCTTTGTCAGTTATCATCCCATTTTTCCAGAGCAATAGTTCTACCACTTTTTAAAAATTTACCTCTTGGCCTTTTTTGGAGCACCAGTTATTGTCCTTGGCATCCATTAATAGCATCAGCTCATTCTAAGCTTTAGATTTCCTGACAATATTCTTATAGATCTATATCAATTTTTTTATTCATCCTCCCTCACTTTCCCTTGTATGTCTCTTTTACAAGTCTTTTTAAAAAATGATTTAGGGGCGGAGCCAAGATGGCGGAGTAGAAACAGCTCATCCAAGGCACTCTGCCCCCAGATTCCCCCCAAACTATGTAAAAGGGGACTCTGAACAACTTCTGGAGCCCCAGCACCCACAGAACGACACAGAGAAGCTAACCTCCTGCTGAGGACAGCCCAGAAGCCCTGCAGGAAGGACCAGCACAGCACTCTGGGAGCCGGCAGAGCGAGGGGAGCTGAGCCGAGCCAAGTGGAGCCCAGGTCCCCGTGAGCCGAGGTTTTAGCCCCAGGGCGGCAGGGCCAGCAGCCGGCTGGAGGAACCCCAGAACACCAGCAGCCGTGATGACTCCAGAATTATCAACATAGACATGCCTAGGACAAAGTAAGAGGTTAGTGTCCTATGGACTTTGGGACCTGTATTTGGGGAATGCGTCGGCTCCCTCCCCTGGGGGCTAGAAGCCGCTGAGGAGACATGCCATTTTGTAGTTTTCAGAGGCAGCTCCGGCTCCCAGCCTACAAATCGTGGGGAGATCCAGCGATCAGTCTTGGGGGTAATCGCTCTTGCTTTAACCTCCCTGGATCTGGATTGTGATCTAGGGTGGAAGTTGTGGGTGGGTTTACAGCTTACCAGAAACGGAAGTTGCCCCCCACACGTTCGGGACGAAAATTCCTCTATCTGGCCTTAAAGCCATAGTGTGGCAACAAGCCCAAAAGTCAAGCAATTAAGTGGCAACATGCCAAGGCAAAGGAAACAGAAAAATGCAACCCTAGACTCCTATTTTGGGGGCATAGAGCGGGAAAAGGACTGTGAGGTCAGAAGTCCTGCTCCAAAAGCCCCAGGGGAAAACATGAGCGGGTTGCAGGCCATAGAGGACCTTAAGAAGGACTTAAAAATCAAATAAGAGAAGTGGAGGAAAAATTGGAAAGAGAAATGAGAAGGATGCAGGAAAAGTATGAAATGAGGGTCAACAGCCTGACTGAGGAAAACAACACCTTAAAAAATAGACTAACTCAAATGGCAAAGGAGGCCCAAAAGGGCAATGAGGAGAAGAATGCCTTAAAAAGTCGAATTTGCCAGATGGAAAAAGAATCTCAAAAGCTCACTGAGGAGATTCATTCCTTCAGAGTTAGACTGGAGCAAATGGAAGCTAATGACTTATGAGAAATCAAGATGCTGTTAAGCAGATCCAAACAAATGAAAGAATAGAAGGCAATGTGAAATATCTCATGGGAAAAACCACTGACCTGGAAAATAGATCCAGGAGAGATAATTTAAAAATTATTGGACTACCTGAAAGCCATGATCAAAGAAAGAACCTAGAAATCAACCTTCAAGAAATTCTCAAGGAAAATTGCCCTGATGTTTTTGACCCAATGGGAGAAATAGAGGTTGAAAGAATCCACCGATCACCTCCTGAAAAAGATCCCAAAAAGAAAACTCCCAGGAATATTATAGCCAGGCTCCAGAATCCCCAGATCAAGGAGAAAATACTCCAAGCAGCCAGGAAGAAACAATTTCAATATTGTGGAAACACAATCAGAATAGCACAGGACCTGGCAGCTTCTACACTGAGGGATCGAAGGGCATGGAATATGATATTCCAGAGGGCAAAAGAACTGGGAATGAACCCAAGGGTCACCTACCCAGCAAAACTGAGTATTTTGTTTCAGGGGAAAATATGGTCATTCAGTGGAATAGAGGACTTTCAAGCATTCTTGAGGAAAAAACCAGAATTGAATAGAAAATCTGACATCCAGACACAAGAAGGAAGAGATGCCTGAGAAGGTAATCAGGGAAAAGAAATCAAAAGGAACTTATCAAAGTTGAACTATTTACATTCCTATATGGAAAAGCAATAACTGTGACTGATGATATCTTTCTCACTATGAAAATAATGGAAAAAGGGTGTGTGGTCATATGAATACATATGTGAATGTGTGTGTATATGGTTACAGTTATATATGGATAGAGGGTATAGGTTGAATTTGTTGGGAAGGGAGAATACTCAAGGGATGAAATTATGAGGTGAGAGGAAAGTGGCAAGAGGAGATGGGGAGAGACAGGGTAGGGTAAACTATCTCATGTAGAAGAAGCAAGGGGAAGTGGTTGCAAGGGAGGGGGAGAATAAGAAGGCAAAAAGGCAAAACCACATTCTCATTGAATTTGGTTCAGGGAGAGAATGACATACATACTAAATGGGATATCTCAACCTGCAGCAGGATAGGGGGAAGGGGGATGAGAGGAGGGATGATGGATGGGAGGGCATCCTTGGGGTGAGGGGAGGTTGGAAGTACCCACTATAGAAGAGGGACAGGACCATGTAGGGAATGGACCAGGTGGGGGGTGGGATGAGTGGGAGGGAATTATAAGCAGCCTTGTACAATATATCTACTATGATAATGTTTTGCATAGCTAGACATGTACAACATATACTGAATTACTTATCTCCCCAGAGGGAATGGGTGACAAGGGAGGAAGGAAATGGATCTGAAATTCGAGGTCTTAACATTAAATGTTTCAAATATATATAAATACTATTATTAATACTATTTTGCTTGTAATAGGGAGATAAGATGTGTAGGCATTGGGACACAAAGATTTACCTTCTTCTAATGGAAAAGTCGAAGGGGGTATGGGAGCAGGTATGGGAGAGAGCAGATTGGAGGAAGCGATATCTTGTGGGACTGCTATTCTGGGAGGTTGGGTAGGGGAATAACGGGGGGAAAATGATTGTAACTCAAAATCTGGCGGAAATGAATGATGTAAAACAGAAGTTAATAAAGCATTTGTTTAAAAAAATGATTTAGTATTTAGTAATCTCCCTGTGCCTCCCACATTGGTGTCTATAGGCATTTCTTCCTTATTGGAATTGTTTATGCTTACATCTTCAGAATCATTCTTGAGGGCTTCACATCCTTCTTGACACATCCTGCAGGATCTTTGGCCTTTTTCTGAACCCTCTAAAATCCAGTCTTTCAAAATCTCAAGCATATATAGGTTATATTATGTCGGGCTTCCCCCTCATAAATTCTAAGACTTAAGTAGTTACTTTCTCCTAAATTTCCCATAATTCTTACTTTGGCAAGCAGTTCCTTTTGGTCAGAATTAGAGCAATGCAATTTTCTCTACCTTTTAGAAGAATGAAGTTATCATTGGGGCAAGTCAAGAGTCAATAGTTGTTCTGCTTTTAACAAAGAGAACTCCAGATGTCCAGATAATTGAACTTCTGAGTCATTATATTATTGTGCCGCCATACCAAGTTTGTGTTGTTTTCCAAATTTCTTATCTGTTTACTCCTCCTGTCTAGGTGATCTGTAGTATATACCCATGACTTCCAGTTTTTCCCTTCTCACATCCTTGCCCAAACATTCTTGATCTTGCTTTCCCTTTCTTATGTTGCTTGTGGTTTCAAATAAAGTCAGTGTATTTATGAGTTTTACTTAACTGTTTTTGCTTGGTTACAAAAGACTTCTCAGGAAATGGGAGTAATCTATAAATGGATGTAATGTAAGAACAAAAAAATCAATAAAACTGAAAGTTAAAAATTATATTTTGTTAATCTATACTGCTACTCTACAGACCTTTTTAGGTTACTCTATTCCTTCTGAATTATTCTAGGCCATATTCCAGTCATGAATCTGGTACTACCAAGTTTCAATTATACCTGAAGCTTGCTTACATTAAGGTCTATAATTTGCTTTGTTTATTACCCAATGCTTTGTGTATTTGTGTATATGAGGTCATAGGTTTTATTGCTGGTTCTTTTCTTGGACATAGCCTATGTATTAATGGTCTTTTCTGACATCTTTCTCTCTATGCTGTATCTATTAAATAATTCTCCATAGCATCTGACTTGGCAAATATATGTCAATAATTCTCTCCTCTCTCTGTCTCTATCTTTCTCCCCTTACCCATCCACCTCACCTTTTCATTTTAAAGCCCTCTTGATCATATTCTCAAGAATTCAGGCAAATACAGGGTATCCCCAAAGTCTTAAACTGCACTAAGACTTTTGGGACAGGACATATATGTATTTTAACAGCATCCATTAGGTGTGCTTCTTACTCCCTCCCTGGATAAGAACCTACCATTATTATATTTTTAGCCCTGGTCTAGAAATTAAAAGCCTTTTTTAAAAAATTTCCAATTACATGCAAAAATTTTTTAACATTTGTTTTTTTTTTAATTTTGAGTTCCAAATTCTTTCACTCCCTCCCCTACCCCCTTATGGCAAAGGCAAGCAATTTCATATAGGTTGTACATATATAGTCATACAAAATATATTTCCATATTAATCATGCTACAAAAGAAAACAGACCCCCCAAAAAACAAGAAAAATAAAGTTTTAAAAGTATGCTTTGATTGGTATTCATATGCCATCAGTTCTTTCTTTGGAGGTGGATAGCGTTTTTTCATCATAAGTCTTTTAGAATCATCTTGGATCATTGTATTGCTAAGAATACCTAAGTCATTCATAGTTTGATCGTCATACAATGTTGCTGTTACTATGTACCATGTTCTCGTAGTTTTGCTCACTTCACTCTGCATCAGTTCACATAAGTCATGTAAGTAAAGGTTTTCTGAAAGCATTCTGCTCATCTTTTCTTATGGAACAATAGTATTCCATCATAATCATATACCACAACTTGTTTAGCCATTCCCCATTTGATGGGCATCTCTTCAATTTCCAGTTCTTTGCCACCATAAAAAAAAACTGTTGCAAATATTTTTGTACATGTGAGTCCTTTCCCTTTGTTTTTGTTGTTGTTGTTGTTGTTTTAAAAAATCTTCAAAGCCTTTTCTTCACCAGCTTTTGCCAGCTTTTCACTTTCCTGAATTTACCTTTTTCTCCTGAAGCCTTAATCTAAAATAGTGGGGCGTGGGGTGGGGGAGAACAACATTCAAGACATGTAGTTTCACAGAAACTTCAGATTTAGAGCCAGAAAATACCTTAGAGATCATTTAAGTATAATCCCTTGCTTGAAAGATGAAGAAATTAAGGCCAGAATGGGCAAGTGATTTGCCCAATGTCACATTAAGTAGTGAGTGGCAGAGTTGGAATTAGATCCCAAAACCCTGACTCCAAATCTAGTTCTCTTTGTAGTCCACTATGCCAGATAGCCCATACTCTTAACAGGCTTACACACTAGTTGAAGAGATAAGACATAGAAAAAGAGAATCATAAATCAAAGTTGACCAGAACTTATAGGCTTATAGGTATCATAGGGTTTAGAGCTTGAAGAAATCTTAGAGATCCTCAAATCCAACCCCCTTCTTTTTAAAGATGAGGAAATAGAATCCCACAGACTAGAAATGGCTTTCCCAAGTTCACATAGGTAATAGCAGAGTCAGAATTTGAATCATGGTAATCCCTAGCAATTATTTCTAGGTTCCTTCTGGCAGTATCAGTTGTCCCCACATGAATTACCAGGTGTGGGTAGTTGTTGTCAGTTCTGACAAGTCTCAGGAGATTGTCACTTCCTAGATGCACACCCTTCTATGTCAGAAGATTTCTACTGCTTGTCAGGACAACAAATAGAAGATTTAGTACTCCTCAGCATCCTCTGACCATTACTGGTTGACCTCTTTCCTGGTGAGACCTCTTGTTCTATATCATTATTTCTTGGAATCCAAGAAGCTGTTTTATTTTGAGAAAATCCAGCTCTATTTACTACAGGAAATGCCTCAAAAGTATTCAGTAGTTCATCTTCCCTTTCTTCTCTATACCACTCTTCAAGCTCCTGACATAATTTAAGATTAAGTTTGGTAGAGAATAGCAATAAGGAAGAGGGGAAGGTGACATAAACAAATTGTTGTTTAGTTGGATTTTTCTCCTGTTGTGTCAGACTCTTTGTGACTTCTTTTGGAGTTTTCTTGGCAAAGATACTGGAGTGCTTTGCCGTTTCCTTCTCCAAATCATTTTATAGATGAGAAAACTGAGGCAAACAGGGTTAAGTGACTTGCTCAGGGTCATAAGGCTAGTATATATCTGAGGTCACATTTGAACTCAGGTCTTCCTGACTCTAGGCCCAGCCTTCTATCCATTGAGTCACCTACATGTCCAGTAAACATTTTGTTAGGGACTTGAAAAAAGGAAAGGTTATTGAGGGATGGAGATTGAAGAATAGTCTGGAAATGACATTGAGGAGGACAGAATATACCCAACCCTCTTCTTGACACTGTGAATCAAGAGTAATGAGGGAAAGACTCTCCAGTAGAGAGGGTAGCAAAAGATGTGCAATCCTCAGAGGAAAGCCAGGTTTTAATTTCAGTGAGAAGTTAGAAGGCTGTTGCTTAAAAGATGTGGGGGTTGAGAATAGAGAAATTATTGTTCCCAAATGCAAAATGGAATGGATGAGGAGGAAGGAAGAGCTTGTTAGAATGCACCTATGTCTAAGATAGTAAGCTCTTTGAAGGCAAGAACAGTTTTCTATTTGTATTTGTATCCTCAGGGCCTGCACAGGGCCTAGCTCAAAGCAAACCCTTAATAATTGCTGATTATTCCCTCCCCTTTCTTCCTTATTGATTAATGGATTGATCAGAATAGGGATGAAGAGCTAGGAAAGGAGGTAGTATGTGTTATATCTAAAGTAGTGAAACTGGACGACAGAGACTAGGAAACTGAAATGGTGGCAGATAAATCACAGTGGCATGTCCAATCACAAAACTAAATAGTAAAAGACTTGAGGAACTATGCCCCCAAATTTAAAATGAAATATAAACAAATGAAATTTGGACCTGTTTTCATTAGGTCTCAATACCAAGTGTGCTGCTACTCCTGTCTGTGTGACTTCTGAGCAGAGAGGGTAGCTAACACAAGTCTTCATTCACCCCCAAGACATATTTCTATCCTGATTAAAGGTGGTTGTGAATCTTCCAGTCAGGGATAATAGAGAGGAATACATATTTAAGAGACAAGTAGTACAGCCTTTCTGATCTCCCCCAGTCACCCCTCTTCATTGCTAATTATGCCCCTTTCTGAGGACAAAGTCTGGTTTCTTTGCTTTCACCCCACTGCAACTAGTCTGGTGCTGCTCTTGCAATGGGCATTCAATGTTGTTGACTGGATGCTTGGTGATTTTTTTAAAGTTGTATTTATTTAGTTTTGAGGATGAGGTTGAGGGTCATTTTCCCATGGTTTGGTTCAGTCAATGTGGGTGATGGGGTCAAGATGCAAAGGGAAGCTTCAGAACTCTGACATGGTACAAAAATTCTTTGTTAGGCCTCTGTTGCCATTTGTGGTGGGAAGCAGCATTCCATTCCTTAGGATGGACTCCATCCTAGTCCTCTACCCCCTTTAGGAATCCCTTGGGATAAAAGTCAATTTGTTTTTTTCCATTTAGGCTCCTATTACCATTTAACAAAAGCACACCACTGTGCAAGACTCCTGTTGCTCACTGGGGACCAGAAATTATATTCCCCGGAAGGTGACTGTATTTTGACGCACAAACCTTCTAAAGTCAGAAAGCTGTCACATGGAGGGAGCGGGGGTGATTTTCTGGAAAAGAGACATATTTCAAAGTGCTGTAGCCTTGGTACTGTGATCAAAGGCAGAGTCACTGGTTGACTGAATCAGAAAAGATGCTGTGCCCTGTCACGATGCTGAAAGGCAAACTACTTTCTAGACCTTATATATTGCTACAGTCTGAAGGATTGGTGCTAAAAGCCAGACCATGTTTAAGTAATGATAATAATGGTATAGTTAAGAGATATCTAGAATTACTCCTCAGCCACCAGTCAGCTATATTCAGCTGTTCAAAAGACCTATTATGGTTCATTTCCCAGACCTCTGTAATGCTGATTCGTACAAGTAGGTCAAGCATTTGATGTCACATCATAGTCTGTGGTATTCAATCCCTGTTAATTCCTCATTCAATGCTGTTCAAATTGTTGAGAGGAGGAAGAAAAACTGAGCAGGCATCTCCTTTCAGAACTCAGGGAACAACAAGGAACTCACATTCTCCTTTGCTTCCTCTTCTCTCCTTCTGTGGTTCTCCACAGTCTGGTTCTCCACCCACAGTTGCTAAGGGGAGCTGGGTACAGAGGAGCAGGGGAGGTGTCCTGGGAAGACAAATGCTGAATTCTATGGAGTGATTGCTTCAGGCTGATATCCCTCCTCCCCTCCTACCACCCCTTGCCCACTTGTTTCTTTGGAGCAGAAAAACAAGTTGCTTCACTTTCAGACAGTCACTCCCCCTTCCTCCAAATTCAAAACCAAGGGGAAAAGTGTATAATTAACTGAGACTCTTTAGTTACCTGGAAATAACTATACATAGCTTCAGTCATAAAGCAGTGGAGGTAAGGTTGAAAAAAAAAACTTACCATGATACCAAAAACTAAGTGGAAAGGAAGAAAAAATACTGGGGTATGAATAACAGGTTCTCCCTAAGCGAAAGAATTTCATTATCTGGAGGCATGCCAAAGAAGAGGGGATGGGGGTTGCCAAGCCAGACTCCTGAGGTACTTAATCACACTCTATTTTCTTTTTCTTTTAAGGGAGCCTGATCTAGAAAAATTGCAATAAACCTCATATGACAGTACCCAAAGTACAATCTATCCTGAGTTGGCTGACTGAGTAGGTGGTAAGCACTTCACATTTAAGAGACTGAATCCTCCCTTTCTCCCTCCTCCTGGTCCAAAGCATCTGAAAGTCAATGTAAAGACAAAATCAGCACAGGCCAGAACCTGGTTAGTACAATACTGAATTGGCCTCACTACTCTCCTTGGCCTTTTTTATCAGCCTCCTCCAAGTCCTGATTTTTCTCCTTCTCTTAATGAGAACACCTTAATGAGGTGTCCCTCTAGCTTTGTGTTGCAAACTTCTTTCAGGGAGGTGACCGCCAAAGGAGTGAGAAATTTGTAATTTATTCAAGGCACCTACTCATCGGAATATCAGGTTGGGGATATGGATTACTGCACTCCTAGTGAAGATCAATGAGCCCCTGATGGATGGCATTTCCAAAATGGCTTCTTATTTGAGTGTGAAAAAAAAGCCATGTTTGTATCCATTCATGATAGTGGTTTAGTGGCAGTGTGGAATAATGGATAGATAGCTGGACTTGGTGTTTAAACTGGGGTTTGGATCCTATCTCAAACACATACTAATTGTGTGCCTGTGGACAGGTCACTTAATCTCTCTCAAACTCAGTTTCCTCATCTCTAAAATAGAGATAATAATAGTACCTACCTCACAGGATTATAAGCACAAAATAAAATAATGTATATGATGAACTATGTAAAATCTAAAGCCAATATAAATGTCAGATATTGTGCTTATTAGTCTTGTTCAGACTCTTCTCAAGCAGTAGTCAGGTTTATATGTCACCTGTCATTGCTACCCTACAGACTGTAGTAAACTCTTTTTAAAAAAATATACTATTTTACTTTTCCCCAACGTTCTAACCTCTTGACTATGTCTGCCTCCAGTTTCTTCCCTCTCTAGATCATTGTTCCTACAGCAGCTAAAATAATCATCAGCAATTCATTGTTGCCTATGGGATAAAACACAAAATCACATCTGGATGGAATGTCTGGCTCCAAACTACCTTTCTAGACTTGTATCATGCCGCTTACCTCCATTCACTCTGTTTCAACCATACTGGACTATTTTCCATTCTCATCTTGCATTCTCCTAGAGCAGTATATTTGCATAGACCAGGGGTGGGGAATCTTCAGCAGACAATTCATCATGCCTGGAATGCATTTTCACCACGTCTCTTCCCTCAAGGCTCTGCCCAGATACCACCTTCCCTAGGAAGCTTTTCCTTATGTCTTTCTTCTTCCGTCTTCCTTTTTGTCAGATCCCTCCTCTGAACCTCAATGCTAAAAGCACTCTCCCCCTCCTCAGATTTTCCTAGATCATTTTGTCCTGATCTCTCCTTGGCCCCTAACTCATTATGTCTGTATTTTATTTATTTGTGCACATGTTATATCGGTCCCTCCCCTAGCACATTGTTAACTTGGTCTAGATCGATGACCTCTCAGGTCCCTTAAGTCTACTATCCTATGACCTTTGAGGGCAGGCTCTGTGTCCTCTTTTATCTTTGCTTCCCCAGTGCTAAGCGTAATGCTTTGCACATCTGTGTTGCTTTCTTGATTTCTTTTTCCCCTCTGTCTACCATATAATTAAGATGAACTAAGTAAAAATGAAGGACTCATGATGGAGAAATGCCTCCAGGAACATTTTCTGCGCTCTAATTGAAGAGTACTTTCCTAAATGAACCTGCCTCCTTGTCTAGTGTCATTTGCAATTAAGAATATGACCAAACAGGAGAAAATCACACAGAAGACTGGGGAGGAGCCTGTCCTAGGACTCAGCAAGCTCCTGTTCTTTCTCTGGGGTTACCAGTTCAACACACATACAGCCAGTTGTACTGCTCTGGATTTCTTTTGTATGTATCTTTTTTGTTTGGTTTTCTTCCTCAAATGTGGTTTCTAAGGAGTTGAGAGGGAATGTTCTGTGCAAAGGGTGAAGGCTTCCTAGAACAATGGAATGATGAGTTGGATGTAGGAGAAGTGTCTGCTGTGACTCAATCTGGCACCAACACTGGTGGGAAGCTCCTCTTCTCACAGTGTCCTTTCCATTGGGTGTCATATCAGCTCAGCTGCATTCTGTGTGACACCTCTCACTTCCTCTGTAAAAGGAACTTGGCATTTGGATGATTTACCAAAGTCAATCTGCTTTACAAATCATCATAGCCCCACCTTTGGGGTCCTTTTCCCTTCTTACCTTGAGGCCTAGAAAAGAAATAAAGAAAGCAGAATCTGAGAGAAAATGGATTTATTTAGATTTTGAAAATGCAGTACCTTGTATTGATGGGCCATTCCTGGGACCATAGAAGCACCAGTGTGAGGAGTTTGGGGGAAAACTTTGCAGGATGATAATTGTTTTGGGTAGAGGCCTTTCTTTGCCTCTTCCATGTAGGTCTGAGCTAAATAATAGTAATAAATAATGATTCAGTGCAAATAACACTTCCCTTGGAGTCCAGAGACTTGGTTCTAATACAAGACTCTATTACCAATTTATTGTGTGACATTGGTCAACTCTTTAGGCCTCAGTTTCTTAACATCAGTAAAATAGAGGGTTGAATTAAATTATTTCTAAATTCCTTTCCAGTTCTATAATTTTTTAAGTATCTAAAAAGTCTGTTTCTGTTTTAAAGTAAACCTTCCATTGGTCAACCTTAGTGACTTAAGTACTCAGTCTTCCTAGTGACAACCTCAATGAAAGGACTGAAACCCAAATAAACAGTGGTTTATGTAAGCTTTAACCAATCCCCTGAGACTATCTACTCTGAGAGTCAGAGAGTAGTTCAGCTTTTGGGTGTTACAGACTGTGGTGATGGAAGATCAATCATCTCAGTCCAGTCAGGAATGTGAAGCATTGGTGTCTAAGTCACAGGAAATGCTCATTTCAGTTCCTGCTGTGATGTCTCACCACCCCCACAGGTGCTCAATAAGTAATGTGTTGTACAGCGATGCTGTTTTTAACAAATTCTTTGGGAATGAAGTTTCTTGATGATAAAAATAGGTGTTTTTAAAATCACAAATTTGGGAAACAATACTGCTTTGTCATATGGCAGTATTCTTCTAAGTTACATATATCAGTATGTCTAAAACTGGTTGAAGGTAAGAAGGAAAAACTATTGGCAAACTTATAAAGTTGGCAGAGTTTGTCATTAATACCCTCAGCTTCCTTCTCCTTTTTCTATACTTTGACTTCATCTTTGGCAATCCTGTTCTTCCAGTACCCCATGTCATTCTATTCTATAAACCTAGTCACTCTTTCAGAACAAGAGTTCTAGAATGGGTCATTTAAATTTTTCATCATGTAACACCAGGAGATAATTCAAGACCTCTCTCCCCAACACAGGCCCCTGTGAAACATGGGGAAAATAACCTGGCCATAGTTATAGCTAATGAAGGCCTATTCCAGGATTAGCTTAGGGCAGAAAAGTATGTTACCCATCATCAACTTCTTTCAGGACCTGGAACCCATCCTTACCTAATAGATATCCACCTATCATGACTCCTCCCTTACATCTTGTCCCTTTCTTGCCTGAGCACAGATCACCACCCTCACCTTCTAGCTTCACCTCTTCTCTACAAGCTACAAGATTTCCAAATGTATGTTTTATATTTCCCAAACATTTGACATAGTTTTAAATGCTATTTTTGTATACTAACCTAACTTTTTCTACCACCACAGTCATCCTAGAATTCTTCCATCTCTATGGATCCTGCATCATGTGTATCTCTGCTGATGAAATTTCTGACAAGGAATTGTTTCTTTTTGCTAATACATATGTAAGCATACATTGTTTCTTTTTGCTAATACACGTGTAAGCATATACCCAATTAACATCATTAGTTCATTCTGCAAAAACAGAATATTAGGCAAAACATCCTTACAGGAAACATTTGGCTGCATAGAATCAATGCTACAAATATAGGACCAGCCAAACATTCCATCAAAGTTTTGTAATGTGACTGCGATGTCTGGTTCTAATATATTCGCCAGGGTATTGGTCAGGGCAATGTTATGACAAAAATGTTTGTATCACTACTTCCTGTGTGCAGTTGACACTACTGACCCACATTGGTGAGGCCTGAGTTTTGTGTTTTCTTTCCAGGAATGGAACTGGATTTGATCTAGAAACACTCTCTTGACCTGTCCTCTCTCTGGCCAGTGATAGCATTTTTGAGATGCCTGGCCTAGGTTATAGTTGTAGTCTTTATATGGAGAACAGAAGGAAACTAATTTTAGACCAATATAGATATCAAAAACATATCCTTGACCTCCTAAGAACTCTGCTCAATAAATAGTTGAAGTACTGTCAGGTGGAAGAGGAACAATAAATTTGTTCTGCTTGGTCCCAGCAGCATAACTAGGAACAGTCAATAGAACTTACAGAGAGAGGTAGATTCAGGATTGATAGGAGACCAAAAAAAAAAAAATAATAACCACCCAAAAGCAAACTACTTATCAAAGAGAGCTATACAATAATGGAATGGGCTGCCTCAGAAATTAATGGGTTCATTCTTATTAGAAAACTTTAAGGGAGGCTAGCTGGAACAGTGAATAGAGTACTGGCACTGGAGTCAGGAGGACCTGAGTTCAAATCAGGCCTCAGATACTTAACACTTACTAGCCATGTGACCTTGGGCAAGTCATTTAACCCCAATTACCCTGTCTTCCCACCTCCAAAAAGAAAAAAACAAACAAACCCAGAAATCTTTAAGTAAAGCAGAATGGCTATTATAGAAAAATTGTTGATGGAATTCCTGTAAAAGTATGGATCAGACTTGATGGCTTTTGAGATCTCTTCCAATTCTTATTCTTTGAAGTACCATTGGCAGTTTGAATGCATTTAAGCAGAGAATTCTGTGGTGAGATTTCCCTTTCCTCAGAAGTAAGGGTAGGAGAAAACAAAAGAATGAGAATAATTTCACTCTTTTATTACCCAGCTCCCCCACCCCAATTCCTCAACTCACTGAGAAAGAAGTGAAGTACATAACCTCTCTCAGATTGCTTACCATTGGGTGGGGGAGAAGAGAGGGAGGAATGGAAGGGGGGGATCTTGAAACTCAAAAATCTTATAAAAAATGAATGTTGAAAACTATCTTTACATGTAATTGGAAAAAATAAAATACTATTTACCAAAAAAAGATAAAAGTTAAAAGGAAAAAAAGAAAAGTAAAATCAATGACTCTGTGAAGTTTACTAAGATCCTCCAAAAAATAAATAGATTACCCCTACCTATGCCAGAAGGCCCTTCAAGATAGCACGGTAGAGTGGAAATTTCACTGGATTAAGAGTCGGGAGACGTGGGTTCTAATAACTCTGTACCTAACACACTTTAATTTAGACAAGCCCCAGTTTCCTTAGCTATAAATTTAAAGGGGTTGTAGTCCATGCTCTATCTGGGACCTTTAAGCTCTAAAATTCCATGAAATGCTACCTGTTGCTTCAGTGTTATAGTCCAGAAAAATCCCTTTTTGGCTTGATAGGTCTTAGAATTCCCTGTCCCTTTTCATCTGTTGGATCTCCATTCCCAAAAAGAAAAAGGATACCCCAGCAAATAGACAGCATGTTAAAGAATGATCCATCAGCCTCACCTTCTGTTTAATATGCTTTAAAACTCAAAGAGGCAGCTGTGAAACACATCAAGCTAAGAGGAGACACTTCCTGGGTAACTCCCACAGGCTGCTAATCTGCCTGTAAAACTGTTTGCCTCCTTTGACCTATTGCTCAGACATTTTTGACGAAGTTTCCTTCCAGCTTACTGGGAACCTGGACTGCAAGACCCATTCTTCCATCCAGAGAACCAGACCTAGAGGGGAAGTCAAACACAGGAGAGAGAGATGCCTCTCCTGGGGCTACCATGGCCTGCTTTTTCTTTCAGTCAAAAGGAAAACAGCTGGCCCAGATCACAGAACCGGCTTAGAAACAAGGTGGGGGACAAAACAAAAGGTGTACATCAAATTGCCAAATGTTCCTTGTAGAAATCTGCTCTCTCTTAAGTGCTGCCAAGTTTTATGTGAAAGCGAGGAGAACTTCTGAATAGTCCCAAATACCAAAGCAAAGAAAACCACTGAAAAGTGTTTGTTTTTTTGTTTTTTTTAATGGTCCCAGATAAGGTATAGCTAAAGGAAAGAACAGTCAGTCTTCTTGGAAGAAAGAGAGCAAGGACACTGAGGGTGAGGCTGCCCTCAGGAAAAGAAAGGTGATATGGGTAGGAGGTGTGGATCACATGTCTTCACTAAGGACCCTCTGAAAGAAAGGACTTTGGGTAGGTGTAAAGAAAATTTGGACTGAAACTTGTGAAACTTTGGAATAGTCATAGTTGAGGAGTCTATATTGCAATCTGCTGGTACTGTTTTAGTGGCAGAAAAGTACTGCGGTAGATTGAGTTCTGGATTTGGAGTGAGAAAGACCTGAGTTTGAATGCTGTCTCAGACTCTTATTGGCTGTGTGAGCCTGGGTGAGTAACTTAATCTCTCTCGGCCTCAATTTTTTCATCTATAAAATGGGAATAATAATAGCACCTACCCTCCCAGGGTTGTTGTGAGGATTAAATGAGATAATATTTGTAAAGCACTTCATAAACCTTAAAACACTATATAAATGGGGTGGTTAGGTGGTGCAGTGAATAGAGTACTGGCCCTGGAGTCAGGAGGACCTGAGTTCAAATCCAGCCTCAGACACTTAACACTTATTAGTCGTGTGACCTTGGGCAAGTCACTTAACCCCAATTGCCCCTCAAAAAAACCTACTATATAAATGCTAGCTATCATTATTATTATGTATAGGAGTGAGATGATGGTGTAGAAACATGGAAACAGTATATCCCCTAGACTTAACTATATCCCTTGAAAAGGGAAAAGTTTTAAGTTAGTTTCATGTGGAAGTCATAGGATGTAGGATTTGCTTTAAAAAAAAAGGAAACAGAAAATAAGTCTTGATAAATTCAGATCACTGGGTAATTTGAATTAAGGTTACTGAATGGAAGAGGGGTTGGTCAGCCGTTATTTTGAGCCAACTCTTGTTTGCTGTCTGGGAGTCAATGTTAGAATGTAATCTCTTTGTGTGTAGGGCATGTTTCATCCTTTGT
The DNA here is from genome assembly GCA_011680675.1 of Gymnobelideus leadbeateri. NCBI lineage: Eukaryota > Metazoa > Chordata > Mammalia > Diprotodontia > Petauridae > Gymnobelideus > Gymnobelideus leadbeateri. Next base: position 691,914 of record WOXC01005416.1, read on the forward strand.
AGAGAATTCTATCGTATTCCCAATCCCTAGCACATTGCATGGCACACAGTAGGCACTTAATAAATACTTGTTACTTGAAGACTAATGTGCCAGGCCCACTCTCTGCCTAAGGCTTAGTGCCTGAGACCAGAGATTATTTCAAAATTCAACCTCATCATCTTTCTACCACCAAGAAAATTGGCATGTTAGCCACATTGACCAGTCCTCAAATTACATAGAACTTAGAGTTTCTTTTGAATTCTTCACTCCTATATAGAACTGCATTAGGCTTCTAACTTGTTGAGCTAACTCCCTCTGTAGAGAATTTATCAAAAGAGTTGGATAAGAATTTTGTTAGATGAGATGTAGATGGGTTGGTGTCAGCACCATTAGAAGGTTGTACCCTCACCTATGGGATCTCCAGTCAATCAAAGTACAGAAATATTTCATGAGAATATAGCACAATCCTGTGCATCATGGCAAAGGGAAAGAATCAACAGGAAATTACAGTATTAATATTAAAATAAGAAATAAAGCAGACTTTTAATGAACAATTCAAGACTCCAGCTGGCTGACAGTGATAATATGGAAGCACCATATATTGGACAGAGCAAGTTTGCTATCACCCATGTAGTTAGGCATCATACAAAAGAAGAACAGAAGAGGATCAAGAACAGAACCTGGGTGGATGCACATATTTAGGGGACCAAAAAAAGAAAAAGGAATCATCAGAGCTATGGAAGGAGTGGAGACAGAGGTATGATAGTGCAATGCTACAGGAGCTGAGGGGGTGTTTAGCAATGAAGTCACTGTCAAATCCTTGAAAGAAACTGAAGAGGATAAGGCTTGAGAAAAGTCTTAAGTGCTGTAAAGTTTAACTGTTACCCTTTCGCAGTATGACTCCAGCCTACCTTTCTAGGCTTCTTACAAATTATTCCCCTTCATGCACTTTATTGTTTTTATATTATCCCATCCTTAACAAAAATCAGTTATGATGAGCACTTCTGTATACACCATAGAATAGAGAGGGGTGTCTGGGAAACTGCAAATTTCTTTTATGTATAGCTTACTTTTCTTTTAAAGTATATGATAATGAATTCAGCGTGTAACTTTCAAAACTGTCCTATTTATCTGTGACTCCTTCTGGCCTTCTACACATTTCAAAAAACATGTTTTAATTACCTTTTCTTTCATTTTGTTTCTTTTTTTTTGAGGGGAGGGTGTAGGGCAACCTTATCCTTAGCTTTTCTCTCCCTTCCCATCTTTAAACCCCAAATTGAGAAAAATAAACAAAACCTCGGTGGCTAGGTGGCTCAGTGGCACCAGCCCTAGAGTCAGGAGAACCTGAGTTCAAATCCAGCCTCAAGTACTTAACACTTACTAACCAGGTGACCTTGGGCAAGTCAACCCCAATTGCCCTGCCTTCCCCCCCTCCAAAAAGCAAATAAATAAACAAACAAATGAATGAACAAAATCTTTGTAACAAATTTGTACAATCAACAGTCAAATGGGAAAGATTGAAGATGCCTAAGAGAGGGAGGATGAATCAGAAAAGCAGCATTTCAGAGGGTATGCAACAAGAACAGTTAGACTAGAGGGGGACTTCACCATCACTGAAAATAATAGGGAAGAAGAAGAAAATAGAGGCACAGCCAAATTTTGATTTTTTGGAGGAGGGGAATGGAGGTAGTTTATTATATTCAATAGCCTAGAGCTTTTATTAAATTAGGGAATAAGTTCATCAGCTACGAGCAAGGTGAGCAGGGCTAGGATTTGGGCTTGAAAAGAGTGGAAATATAGACCACCACGTTTCCCTTTTTACTACAGGGAAAAGGGTAGGAGGGAGCTTTGACATCCCACAGTTTCTTTCCCTCTTTGGACCCTGCACTATTAATCAAGGTTCCTTTTGCAAGTCTCAGCAACTCTCCTAAAGCAGTATTCCCTTTTCTGGGGTCTGTGGACCAGGACTGGGAAAGAGAGGAATGATATTTGAATCCTCTGTGAGGATTTCCAATTTGACCACCATCAAATGCAAGTACTGGCTCTAGACTCCTTTCACCAAGAGCATTACTAAGCTTCTTCTTTTAAAACAATAAATAAAACATGCTCCTCTCACTTCTTTTCTTCCTGCCCACTCAGCTAATTAAACCAAAGAGGCTTAGGCTTGTTTACCATCTCCTGAGTCATCTGCTGATGGCCATTTTCAGAGACAAAATAGGAGGGCAGGGCTTTCCCTCTATCAGCTGTTCTCTTCTGCCACCTGCTTCCTCCTTCCTCCCCTTCCCCCCAAACTACCCCCAGCATCCCAGATAAATTTAGATTTTTTTTTTCAGGAGTGGGCCCTGAGACATTATGGGATAGTTAAGAGGCAGGCATGTCATAGTGATGAAAAAAGAGCTTTTATTAGAGTAAGATGGGTGCTCCACCAAACTCTGATGTTTTCTAGCTGCCCTTGGGACAAGTCACTTGATCTTTCCAGGCCTCTGTTTCTTTTTCTACAAAATGGGTTATTTATGAGGAAAGTACTTTTCAAACCTTCAAAGGTCATATAAATATGAACTGTTTTTATCGTTTTCCCCTGGAAAGCAGAAGCTGACCACATTCAGCATAGTTCTCAAAACTTTGCAGGGTCTCAATTTGGCCAAGTGTGCTGACTCCTGTATCTGATACTCCAGAGCTACTGTGGCCTGGATATGTGATAGCATAGGTTAATAGACTTAAAAAAAAGAGACAGATCAGGCTGAAAAGTAACAACACTACATGGACCTAAATACAAATGTAAAGAGAAGCAGAAGTTATGACTCTCATCCTTGGTGCTAAAATTGCTAAAGAAACCTTAGCTGATTCATGTCTCTCATGTATGGAGGAAAGCCTGAAGGAAACTATTAGTGAGCTGGCACCTCTCTCACTTTTTTAAATATTCTGGGTCCCTAGCAGGAAATGAGAGAAGCATTGGAAGCATTCAGAAGACCTGGATTCTAGTGTCGGTTCTAACTCCTGGGGTAATGTTGGGAAATCTTCTTCTCTCTGAGCCTCCATTTCCTCATTTATAAAATGAAGGAGTCAAGCTAAAAGGAAACTAAATGCTGAGGAATTGCAGTGTTCAGTCTTGGCTTCCAGAAAAAAGATGTGGATGTACCTTTCTGCTTTTGGTGGAGAGGTGAGGGACTATGGGTAAAGAATGCTACATACTCAGACTTGGCTGGTTTCATTTGTTTTTCTTCATTATAAGACAGTGTTCATTTGACAGTATAGGGGAGTGTGATATATAGTGTGATATAAAAAGTGCTTGCTTTAGCAGCTCATGTACTAAAATTGGAATGATACAGAGAAGATTAGCATGGCCCCTGCACAAAGATGACATATGTATTCATGAAACATAACATTTTTTTTAAAAGGCATCCATAAAAAAAATTTTAACACAAAAATTAAGGGGAGGGAGGTCCACTTTAGATGATGTTCTAAAGGTCATTCCAATTCTAGTAGTCTATAATTCTATATCACCCTAGGATGTCTGAAGCACCTGGAAAAAATTTCTCTCTAGAGTTCCCCTCTCATCTCCATACATAGTATACTTTCCTACCTCCAGGCCCCTGCTTACATTGTTCCCTCTGCTGGAATCCCACTGCTCCCCTCTGCCTATTCTAAAGCCTAACATTCTTTGAGGTCCAGTACATGTTCCACTCCCTCCTTGAAGTCTTCCCTAAACCTTTCTAACTCAAAAGGATCTCTTCCTCTTTGGAGCTTTCATAACACTCATCTCTATCACTCATTCAGCAATTATTCACATTTATTGTAATGTCTTGTGGTTTGGGTTTTGGTGTTTGGGGGTTGGTTTTTTTCTTACTTTGTCTTATTTAAGTTGCTAAATTTTTCGTGTGTTTAGTTTTGTATGTTTTTCTCACACAGCCACTACGCTACTTCAGGCCCTGGGTACCTCTCACCTAGAACACTACAATAACCTTCTCATTGGTGTCAGTGTCTCAAGTCTTTTCCTGGTCCATCCTCCACACAGCTGCCAAAGTGATTTCCCTAAGGCACATGCCTGACCATATCACTAGCCACCTCATGGGAAAAAATGCCTATATTTTACTTTTAAAGACCTTTACAACCTGGCCTCAAAATATCTTTCCAGTCTCTTAGGAAATGTACATATTTCTCCTCCTCACACTGCAGGATCCCACCAAACTGGCTTTTCCTTTGTTTCACGCATATAGTACTCCATTTCCCATTACCCTGCCTTTGTATTAGCTATTTACTATTCCTGAAATGCAACCTATTCTTATCTCCACCTTAAGGAACTTTTATTTTCCTAGGAGACACAACTCAAGCATAACCTTCTGCAGGAAGCCTTTCCTGACCCTCTCCCCACCTACTAATGCCTTCCATAAATACCTTGTGTTTATTTTGCATTCTATTCACCAACAAGCACTTATTAAGCTCCTACTATATTCTAGGCACTGTGCTGAATGCTTGGGATATGAAGAGAGGCAAAAGAAAAACCTTGCTCTCTAAGTCAAAGACACCAAGATCAGGGAGGACTGGGAAAGGACTCTTATTAAAGGGAAGACTAACTGCAACATCAAAGAAGCCAGGGAAGCTAGAAGGTGGAGGTTAAGAGAAGAGAGTTCCGGCCATGAAGGACAGCCAGAGTTGGGAGATGGAGTGTGATGTGGAGGGAGCAACAAGGAGGCCAGGTATCACTGTCATTCTGTATATGCTGAGAGAGACACAGAAGGGGTGGAGTGGATGCAGGGAGAGAGAAGGAAGTAAGGGGGGAAGACAGCATGGTACAATAGACAGAGCTGGCCTAAGGCCAGGAAGACCTAGGTTCAAATCCTGGTTCTATCATATATTACCTCTGGGATCCTAGGAAAGCCAATGTTACAGGTTTATAAGACTATAAGTTGCAGAAAAGGTTTCAGCCTGCATTGGTAGAGAGACTTTATTCATACCAGATTCCCCTATACCAATGAAATCACAGATCTAGTCCTCATTCCTATCCCTATATTTATATATATTCATGTTTTCTCCCCTGCTAGAATATAAACTCCTTGAGAGCAAGAAATATTTCATGCTTTGTATCTCCTTTGCCTAGCACAGTGACTGGAACATAGGAGGTACTTATTAAGTACCTATTAAGTTAATTGGCTGACTGGTCAATCGAGTCTGACAGCATATGTGACCTCCACTGTGATAGTCTCCCCCAACCTTGGAAAGAAGGAGGGAGATAGGGGTGGCTAGATGGCTCAGTAAGTAAAAGGGCTGGCCCTGGAGTTGGGATGACCCAGGATCGGTTCCAGCCTCAGTACTTAGCACCCACACATAAATAACTGGCTGTGTAACCTTGAGCAAGTTACTTAACCTCAACTGCTTTAAAAAAAAAAAAAGGAGGGAGATGCACTTTTTCTCTTTTGAAGGGTCAAGCTTAATTATTATCATTTTACAGATCCAGTTTATATTATTTTGTTGTCATTATTTCCATTTACACTGTTGTAGTCACTGTGTATATTGCTCTCCTGGTTTTGCTTACTTTATTCTGCATCATTTCATGTAAGTCTTCCCATACTTCTCTATCGTTCATATTCATTGTTTCCTGTGGTGTGGTAATAATGGTACTAGTGGGGCTGTAAATTGGTCTGGCCATTCTGGAAAACAATTTGGAATTATTCAAACAGAGTCAATACAATTTCTATAACCTTTGACTCAGAGATTCTTCTGCCAGATATTTTCTAAGGAGGTGAATGACAAAAAGAAAGGCCTCATATCCCCCTAAATATATATAGCAGCTCATTTTTATAGTAGCAAAAACTGGAAATAGTTTGAGGAATGTCTAAATAAGTTGTGGAAAATGAATGTAATGAAATATTGTTTCATTGTAAGAAATTAATATGATGAATACAGAGAAGTATAGGAAGACTTATATGAACTGATACAAACTGAAGTAAGCAGAATCAAAATAACAATATACACAGTGGCTATAGGTTGCGTTTGTCCTTTGTTCTCAAAGAGGACCATGACATCAGGGAAATGATGACATGACTTTCAGTTGACTTTGATTTGAGTGAGGGAGGGCTGTGCAAGGTCACTAGCCTCACTTTTCCCTCCAGAGCCATCTGGGTCCAATGGCCAGATATTCATCCGGATGACTAGAGATGGCCCAGGGTACAATGAGGGACCCTGGCCCTTTTAGGCTAAGGTTTTTTCAGGTTCTTTGAATGAGATAAGGCCCATTCAGTGAATTTCTCTTTAAGTAGTTACTCAAGAGATGGCCCTTTAATGGGGGCACATGGAGGTGGGGGAATCAAACTGGGAGAGGAAGACCCTCAGGGTTCCTGGCCAAAAGAGAAGCAGTTACTATTTAGTATTTATATTCACACTGTGTAGGAGGGCAGGGACCTATTGTCCAATCTATGAGCTCCAGAGTGAATTGAGTTTAAAGCCTAGTCTTTGAGAAAGAAATCAGCAACTAAAACATTATAAATGGAAATAATGACAACAAAATAATCAAAACTGAATATTGCAAAGTGATAATAATCAAGCTTGGTCCTTCAAAAGAGAGTAAGTGCATGTCTCTCCTTTCTAAGATTGGGGAATCATAGAGTGTAAATGGAAATAAATAATAGATACAACCAAACAATCAAAACTGAATGCTATGAAATTATAAATATTAAGCTTTAACCCAAAGAGACATGGGAAGACAAGTGCCTCCCATCACCATTTCTTTTCAGAGGCAAGGGACTATGGGTGTGGAACATTGCATCTAATATCAGACTCATTTTCCATATGTTGGCTAGTTTTGTTAAACCATTTTTCCTCATTTAAAAAAATGTTTTGTTATAGCAAAGATGACCCTCAAGGAGTAAACTAAGGGGATGCAGGTTTTGTAAAAACAAAAGTGATCAATAAAAAAATTATTTTAAAAAATAAACTCTGCTATTACTTGGATAACTCTTATTGGCCTTCAGAACCATGCTTTAACCTAGCTTTCCAGGTTTATTGTACATTACTTCCTCTCACATATTCTCAGTCTAGCCAAACTGGCCCTCTCACTATTGTCGTAGAGGACACTACATATATGTTGGGGTTCCATGCTTTTCCACAAGCTATCATGTTCAGAAGGAGCTCCTTTCTCACCATGGTCACTTAGAATCTCTAATTTCCTATAAGAAAAACATCTTCATCCTATGTCTTTTCCACATAACCTCAGCTGCTTGTGCATCCCTTCCCTCCCTACTCCCTACCACCTCCCCCAGGGGGAAAAAAACTTTTCTATTAACTTTTATCTATACTTTATATGTGCATGTTATCTACTTCTGTAGAAAGTAAGCTCCATGAGGGCAAGACCGGTTTCATTTTTTTTCCTCTGTGTCCCCAGAGCCTGGCACATAAAAGATACTTAATAAATTACTAATTAATTAATTGGTGGAGTATAAACTCCCTTAATGATAGGAATGTATTTTATTTCTTTTCCTTTGTAATCTCCAACAACCACAGCTAGCACAAATGCTCTACATAATAGGGAGGTGATAATATCACAATATTTTAAAGCAATGAAGAATCAGTGGGGGATATACACTTTACCACAGGCTGTTTCTTCAGGGATTTAATTTGCTTCTGAGTCTGGGAACAATGACGAGATAACTAAAAATTCAGTCTTACCACACTCTCTGGAAGAATTTAGTTTCTTCACAATGATAACTAAGCTCTACAATTTCAGTTTCTATGAATACAAGTCTACTATCTGCCTAACCCAGTGCTAAATGCTTTAAGAGTTATGAAAAGGATTCCATAATCCTTCCTCTGTCTATTCAAAACACAAAAGAGAATAAGGAAGTAAAAAAATGAGGTAATCAATCAATCAACAGCCATTTATTAAGGACATACAAGGACTGCACACTAGTATGCCCAGCACTTTGTATCCCAGTGTAATTAGAAAGGAAAAAAACACCAACAACAAAACAATCCTTGCCCTCAAGGATATTACATTCTAATGGGGGAGCAAAAATCTATAAATAGGTCCATACAAGGTACTTAAAGAACAGATAGAAGGTACTTTCAGAAGGGATAGCATTAGCAGCTGGGGATACAGGAAAGGCTTCTTGCAGAAGGTGGAATTTGAGCTGAGTCTTAAAAGGAAGCCAGCTAAGCTGAATCAGAAGTGAAAGGTGATCTAGGGTTTAAGGACATATTTTATCTACACTTTTCAGTAGGCCCTCAGGACATCACAGTTTATGCCAATATAACAACTGATACCCATTTTGAGGATCCCTAAGTCATCCAAAAGAGATTCCATTATATATGTTTAAGAAGGTACATAGAGGCCCAATATATCTTAGAATACATTTCTCCTTTGGAGAGCAGTTTGTAATTATGCCCAAAGACTTATAAAACTGTGTACACCCTCTGGCCCAGCAATTCCACTACTAAGTCTGTTTCCTAAGGTGATCAGGAAAAAAAGGAAAAGCATCTCTATGTTCCGAAGTTTATATAGAAGCTCTCTTTGTGGTGGCAAAGAATTGGAAATTGAGGGAATGCCCATTAATTGAGGAATGGCTGAACAAGTCGTGGTATATGATTATGATGGAATACTACTGTGCTATAAAAATGGCAAGCAAGAGGCTTTCAGAAAAACATGGCGAGACTTGCATGAGATAATTCAGAGTGAAGTGAGAAGAACCAAGAGGATGTTGTATACAGTAACAGCAATGTTGTTTGGAGAGTAACTGTGAATGACTGAGCTGTTCTGAGTAACAGCATCTCGCAAATCCGTGGTGAAGGACTTATGTAGGAAAATACTATACTTCCAGAGAAAGAACTGAAATGTGAAAGTACGTATTGTATGGTTCCATATATATAGATGTACATGTACATGTATACATATATTTACATCACATGTTGGCCTTCTCTAGTGTGGGATTGGGAGGGAGTGAGGAAAACAACTTGGAATTCAAAATGTAACAAAAATAATGAATATATTATATATGCATACATACATTTAAAAAAATGCATTTCCTAGTGGAGCAGTTAAGTGGCACAGTAGATAGAACACCAGCCCTGGAGTCAAGAGGAGCTGAGTTCAAATCCAGCCTCAAATACTTAACACTGACTAGCTGTGTGACCCTGGGCAAGTCACTTAACCCCAATTACCTCGCCCCCCCTAAAAAAAAAATCAAAACATTTTCTATCCTTAAGTACCTATTAGACATCTTGAATTGGATATCTTGTATCTTAATATAGAGATATCTAAAACTGAACTCATCTTCTTTTCCTCCAAACCCTTCCCTCTTCCTAACTTACCTATTACTATTAGTGACACCACCATACACCCAGGCTCACAACCTAAGTGTCATCTTTGAAGTCTCACTTTCTAGAATCCCTGCCATCTCCCATCATATCCAATAGGTGGCCAAATCCTGTAGATATGACCTTTATAATACCTCTCATACACATCCTTTTTTCTCATCTAACACCTCCACCACCACCTTGGTGCAAGCCCTGATCACCTCATATATCAACTATTACAATAGCCTGCTGGCTTGACTCCCTGCCTCAAGACTTTCCCATTCATCCTCTGAGCAGCTGCCAGCTTGATATTCCTAAAATGCATGTCTCAACATGTCACACAAACACAGACACCATTCAATTAAATTCAGTGTCTTCCTATTGCCTCCAGGATCAAATATAAAATCCTCTGTTTGGTTTTTCCCTTTCCTATCTTTCCAATCTTTTTATACCTTGTTAACCCTCCAAGTTCTCTGTGATCCAGCTTCACTGGAATCCCTTCTGCTCCTCCCACATAGTACTTCATTCTCTGATTCCAAGCATCTTCACTGACTCTTCCCCCTCCCCGCCCATGCCCAGAATCCTCTTCCTCCTCATCTCCACCTCCTGGTTTCCTTGGCTTCCTTCAAGTCTCAGGTAAAGTCTTACCTTCTGCAAGAAGCCTTTTCTGGTCCTCCTTCACCTTAGTCCCTTCCCTCTGTGGAAATGGAATAGTTAATGACTTTACTAACCACCTTGATTTGCTTTGAGCTCCCTTACTATCTAGAGGAGGCTGAAGTAACCTGGGAATCAGAATCAGCCAATCACGAGGCAGACTGAGCATCCATTGAGCTTGACATATGGGAGATCCATTGCAGTGTTCGCTCGCTGAATGCAGAACTCCCTTTGCTGTGCCAACAACCATAGAACTGACTTAAGCAGGTTCATACCAGCTCTAACGGACAGAGCATCCTTGTTTCAGGACCTTGAGGACTTTTCAGCCTGACCCTCTTCCTTGTTCCATGTACCCAGGGGCACCTGCTGACTTCTGTGAAACAGCCCCTTCATAAGGAAAATCAAACCCACTGGTAGTACCTGACTGGGTCACCACACAGCCATTCCCACACAACTTTGTAGTTTCTTTTTGTCTTTATAATCTGTGCAGGCTGAAACGTCCTCAAGGGTCTGGAACTAGGATACTTGTGCTAGTTCTGTCTGTTAGAGCTGGTATGAACCTGCTTAAGTCAGTTCTGTGGTCCCTGGCACAGCAGAGACTTCTGGGTTCAGCAAGCAAACACTTCAAAGGCTCTCAGTTCCGACTGCAGCTCCACATGCTCTGCCAGCTTAAGAGAAATAAAACATGCATGCAGCCTAATATACAACCCAATTCTGTTCTTTCTTAGAATTCTGGGGTTGACACCTCTGATATTATCTCCAGCTTATCTTGTTTGTCTTATTTGTACTTAATTGTTTGCAGACTGTTTCCCCCATTACACTGTTATCTCCTTGAGAACACAAACTTTTTTCCCCTTTCTTTGTATCCCCAATGCTTAAGACAGTACCTGGCACACAGTAGGCACCTAATAAATACTAGTTGACCTGACTCATTGGAAAAATTCCCCTCTCAAATAGTTAAAAACAAATTTTGATGCTAAAAGAGGTAAATGCTCAGCTGTCCAGAATATGTGGTTATTTGAGGGAATTCATTCCCGGACACCTAAGATTTTACTGCAAAGGATATAGTTCCTACCCTCAAGAACTAAATTACAAAGAGGAGATATACTTCCATGAAACAATTAGAGAAAACAATAATTATACTTGTCATCAGTGGTCATGAAGAGGGGAAAATCATTGTGAGCTCAAGTTGTCAGGGCATTTGTCATGAAGGAAGTAAGGCTTAGACCTTGAGATCATTAAGAGCTGAAATCTAGTCCTTGGAGGTCATTGATTCTAACCCCCTCATTTTAGAAAGGAAGAACAAACAGGAAAGAAGTTATTTGCCGAACATCACACAGCAAGCTAATTGCAAAGCCAAAACTAGAACCAAAGACTCTTAGCAGTCAGCAGAGTACAACTGAAAGAACACTAGCTCTGGAGTCAGAAGATTTGTTATTGTTCAGTCACATCAGACTCTTTATGGCCCCATTTGGAGTTTTCTTGGTAAAGATACTGGAGTGGTTTGCCATTTCCTTCTCCAGCTCATTTGACAGATGAGCAAACTAAGGCAAACAAGAGTTAAATGACTTGCCCAGGGTCACACAGTAAATGTCTGAGGCCAGATTTGGACTCATGCAGCTGAGTCTTTCTGATTCCAGGTCCAGTACTCTATCCACTACACCAGCTAGCTGCCCAGATAGGGTCCAAATCCCACTTTCAATGCTTACTACCCTGTATACTCTGGGTACTTACTGGGCCTCACTTCCTCAAATGCCAAATACCAGGTTGGGCTTGATACCCTGAGGTTCCTTGAGCTCTAAATTTATGATTCTGTGGTATAGAGGTGAAAGGAGAGGTACAAAGTGGGCTAGGAAAGTATCAGGAAGAAAAACACACTTTTGACTAGGAAAACTCTAGAGTTATAATCCATGATCTCACCACAGCCCATCCCATATTAAGAGCCGACTCTTCAATGGAGATCTAACTCTAGAAATAGAGATGCAGTTGTCCAAGCTTCCTACAGGCTTCATCAGGGAGCAAGCTGCTTTAGACGCCTCTTCCCTGTAAGTACCAAAAACCACAGCAACGTGACAAGCTTTATGAACCAAGAGGGAAGGATCACCCAGCACAGCCAGCAGAAATGGGGGAGATAATTGGCTCTTTTGAGACAGCAGAAGATCTGGGGGTGATGAATTGAGTGTGATTCAACGGCACAGTGCTGTGACAGAGGACTGCAAATGCCATGTTGGGGATGTGTTAATGAAGGCACCACATGCAAAACACTCGAGGTAATTATTCTGCTCTCACTGGCACTGGTTCTGCCTCACAGAAAAGCTGCTGCCTGCGTTGGAAGGGGTTCAGTGGAAAACAACTACAACTGAGCTTCCGAAAGCCAGATGGAGAAGGAACAAGACTTCCTATTTGAGCTAACTGTCCCCAAACATCTCTCTTATCCTTGAGCATATGAGGAAGAGATAGTAGGGGATGGCAAAAGGAAATGAAATATAAGCCAAAGATGAAGGAAGGCACTGGAACCTCTGTCTGCCCTGGAGAGAACCTATGATCCCTGGGAACTATTTAGACCTGATGAGGTGGGGTCACCTAGACCTACTTTGCTATAAGGAATGTAGATTCCTAGGTCATTTTAAAAAGAACAAAAGTGATCTGTAATCTTTTTCCAAAATGACACTCAAACTGCTTCTTTATTATTTTCATCTTGCTCACTTCTTTCAAGGTGCATTATTCCCACCCCACTCCCCCAGTTCCAAGCCCCCACCTGACAACCCCCGCCCTGCAGTGAGATGTAGGAAAAAGCAGACCCTTCAAGGGCTCTGAACGATTCCCTCAGCAAAACTGATTTCTCACATGGTCCTGTGAAGGGAGCTTACAAAATCATTCTGTGGCTCCCCTCTGCCCAGAATCATTCTTCGGTAGCTGGCACTGTTCCTCTGTCCCAATATTTATACCTAGGTGAGATCATGTTATAGGGAATAACAAGAACATATTTAAAAGGAGGGAAAAGTCAAAGGAGCAAGATGGGGGCTAAGGGGGAATTATGGGAGAGGTGGTACAAGGCACCAAATAATCCCAGGCCTTTTGCTGTGGTAACTCAGGAAGGGAAGAAAAGTGAATACCTACTGTATATATAAGAACCTCAAGTCTTTTTCAGCACCAGCTTCTCTCCTCCCTGTGACCTTCTTGAGTCCAGCAGCTTGTAGCTGGCAGCCCAGAATAATCATTCTGTTTTCCTGTACCTTAAGGATGGCTATGACTCAGCTTCCACCTCAGCAAGGCACCCTCTCATGTGTAATCCTAACATCCACCCTCCACTCATCTTCATTCCCTCATTTTAACTGTGCATTTAGAAATAGGTTTGTGAATCAAGATGTATCTGCAAGAGGCCCCCTGAAGAAATTATTATCATTTACTCCCACAAATGGATCATCTGAGAAACTGAAATTAGCTTATTGGGAGATCAGTTCTGCAAAAATCTAAGTAATTATTCCTAGAATGGAGCAGAAATGGAGTCCCTGAATCTAGAGGAGAAAGAGCTAGCTGGAGAGGGAAGCAACTCATTTTGCCTTGGATGGAGAAGCCAGAAGGTTCCAGGCCAATCACAGGAAGAAGTAATTTGAATAAAATAGAAAATCCACCTGGATAACTTCCAGTGCTGGGGATAGGGTAGGTAAGTGAATTTAGAGTGTGTGCTAACAATACCCTGCAGGTCAAAGTTTCCCTTTATTCACACATTTCCAATCTTAAACAGCTATCTAACAGAACCACAGAATTCAACTCTGGAAAAGACCTTAAAGACCATCCATTCTCTGCCATCCAGTTATGCTTCCCCATCCTGTGCTTGAGCAGCTTATTTTCTGGACTTCATTGTGGAACTTTACATTAGCCCTGTTAAATTGCATCGTTCTGCCTACTGTTCTAGCCGGAGATCTTTTTGTATCATTAATCCAAATGTTATTCATAGAGTCAAAACACTCAGTTTTATTATGTTAGTCTTCCCAGATAGGTTGTAAACTTCTTGAGGGAAGAAACTATATCTTATTCTTCTTTTATATCTCCCACAATGCCTAATGCAGGCCTAGCAACATCTCAAACGCATGACATAAAAATATTGGTTGATGGAAGACAATCTCTCTGTTCTTTAAAGGAGATGATTTCAGGGGACTTGGGTATCATCCAGTGTGTGTCCAGGTGTTTCCAAGTCACTTAGAAATCCCTAATATCTCATTCTTCCACTGCCCAGGACAGCTAAGACATTTATATTCAATATGAGTAAAAGCATGAGCATTTTATTCACAACATTTTCTTGCCTTCCACCCTACCCCCCAAAGAGAGTCTCTTAAAAAGCCAGTTTGACTGTTTGAAGTTGTTTTGTTGGCTCTGAAATCAAAACAGAAATCAACTTGTGAATAGTACCAACATTTTCATTCTGAGGCTGCAGGAAGGGGGAGTGGGTTGGATAAAGTCAGTTCTCAATGCAAGGAGATTTTAAGAAATAGAAGGCATATCCATATGGTATTTGTTATCCTCAAAGCCAACTTTCCTCCCTCTCTCAAAATGCTCTACCCTTCATACATCCTTCCCAGATCTTAACCCACTGATAAATAAATAAAAATAAATAAATAAATAAGTACAGATCGCAGTTGACATTTTCAGTCATCCAGTTCCTGTCTTTTATCTCCTGAGTTGCTATGCCACAGTTTTCACCTCCTCCTCTCCTTCTGTTCCTTGCCTCTTTCTCTCCAGTGAGTTCCTATCCTCTGGGCTCTTTTTTCCTCTTCCACCCACTCAAACTTTGATAAATCCGGTACCAGGAACCTGAGGGCAGATACCCAGATTGAAGCTGGCCCAGAGAGACAAAATAGCATTTCCTCAGCATGAAAATTTGGGAGTTGGGTTTGTGGTAACACAAAAGTCCTGTCAGTCCTGTTCATTTCTCTCCTACTTGCACCTAGTGCTCCAGTCAAACTGTACTTCCTTGGAAAGAACCTGATTTTGCATCCCAGTTCTACCACTTATTCCTGAATAAGTTGCCTAATCTATCTGGGCCCCAGTTTCTTCATCTGGAAAATGAGGGGTTAGATTAGCTGCTCAATCAAGTCCCTGATAACTCTAAATAATGTGATCCTGTTCATCATTCCTCAAGTACAACCTGTACTTCCCTGCCTCTATGGTATTGCTCATGATGTTCCCTCTGTTTAGAATATCCATCTCCTATTTCCCATCTCCCCTTGGAAATCATAGACTTCCTTGAACACCCAATTAAGAAATAGACCTTTTTTTTTTTTTTTTTTTGCTTTTTGGAGGGCAATTGGGGTTAAGTGACTCGCCCAACGTCACATGGCTAGTTTTTGTGTTAAGTGTCTGTGGCTGGATTTGAACTGAGTCAGGTTCTCCTGACTCCAGGCCTGGTGCTCTACAAACTGCACCACGTAGCTGCCCAGAAACAGACTTTCTTGAGGTGGCTAGGTGGCACAGTGAATAGATCACTGGCCCTGGAGTCAGGAAGACCTGAGTTCAAATTCGGTCTCAGACACTTAACACTTATTAGCCATGTGACCTTGGGCAAGTCACTTAACCCCAATTGCTCTGCCTTTCCCCTCTCCAAAAAGGAAAAAAGAAAGAAAGAAAGAAACAGACCTTCTGGGTGACATAATGTGGCTGGGGAAGAAAAATGTTTTGGTTTGGTGCTCAATACTTTCTAATAAACAAAGGTCTGAGAAAATAAACCTCACCAGCAGCTTTCTCTGTCTTTTCTTGATTTTCATACCCATTGGAAGAAAGTCGAGTGATGAGCTTGGACAAATCAATTCACTGTGAATTATTATTTAGGAAGGTCACTGAGAAGGCCTTCTTGGTGATTTTTGCAAACTGCCTCGAATATAGTTTCTGGTGAGTCTTGGTAATTCTCTTACCCATCTCTTTTTAAGGCAGTGGTCTCCAAAATGAGGGCCTCAGTCCCCTGGAGAACCATGACCTAACACTAGGGAGTATGTGAGCAATCAGAAGGTGGGAATATGGATCATATTCAACTCTTCCCACTATGGACAGTCTCCAACACAATGCCTATAAGCTCCAAATCTCTCCTACTCTACCTATATTTCCACTAATGCAAGCTTCCAAATACCACCCCGCTTTCTGTGTGGGTGTTAACCCTCCAAAGCAGTTATAACCTAACAAAGATTCAGGAAACCCCAGTAGCAAATATGCATACACCATTTGGAATATTCCCCCCCAGCCAGCATACCTACTCCCAGCCCCCCAGGTTACTTGGGACAGTAACCATTGAATAAAATCCCTGTTCCCCTTCCCCTCTCTTTTTCATTCTGGGAGGACTGAGTGAATTAGCGTGAGTTGGCCTATGTAGAGGGCTAAAGGAGGGAGCTTAAGGAAACTATGATCTGCATATCAGAGCTAAAAAACCAGAACTTCTAGGCAACACTATTATCCCATTCTGCCAAGTTCACAACTTTGATTCTTCACTTTCATTCACATGTATCCAATCAGTTGCTAAATCTTGTCTTTTCTGTCTCTGCATCTCATATATATGTATATGTGTGTAGACAGACAGGTAGAAAGATAGATCCGCTTTTCTTTCTTCTCTCTAATTCTATTCTCTCTAATTCTCTTGCCTAGACTCCCACAATGGCTTCCTAATTTATCTCCCTCCCTCAGGGCTCTCCCCATTCCAACCCATCCAGCCAAAGTAATTTACTTAAGGGGCGCCTAGGTGGCATAGTGAATAGTTTAAATTTGACCTCAGACACTTGACACACTTAATAGCTGTGTGACCTTGGGCAGGTCACTAAACCCCAATTGCCTTGCCTTCCACCCTCAAAAAAAAATTAAAACAAACAAACAAACAAAAAAACCCAAAGTGATCTATTTAAAGCACAGGTCTGACCTTATCCCCTCCTCCCCCGCCCTGGATAGACTGGTGACTCTCTGTGGATTCTAGGATCAAATAAAAACTTTTCTGTTTGGCATTTAAAACAGTTCACAATCTGGCTCCAAGCTCTCTTTACAACTGACCTTATTCGCTATTACTTCCCTTCCTGTATTCTTTGTTACTGTCAAACTGACTTTCTTGTCCTCACACTCATTAAAACATGAACACACACACATGCACGCGCGTGTGCGCACACACACACACACACACACACACACACACACTGAAGATATCCAAATAAGACATTAAGGTTTAATATTCACTATTAAGCAGAAAGGGTAATAGATTTTATATTCCTGCTGAGTTGAAATCAAAGGCAATTCATTCTTGCTTATTTTTGTATTGTGTAGGTAAATATCTATACATGGAAATGTGGCTCTTGCTAAAAATTATTATGGTTATTGTCTATTAGCGAACTATTATTTGATTATAATATGTATTGAATTTTAAAATATACCATCCCCCAAATAAATTCACCTTCTTGGCTAGTTAACATTGATCAAATTAACTGAATAACTAATTACTAATAATTTGCAAGTCTTTCTTACACACACACACACACACACAGAATTTTCAAAAATTATGAAGCACATTTAATCATATAGCTTGTAGTGAGAACAAAAAAAGTTTTTGTGTTATTGATACATAAAATAGAAAATATTTTAGATACTGTTTATTTTATCTGTATCTCATCCTATTTTATATATATTTCATAATGTATATAATATATTTAATATATGCAAATAATTTATAAATGTATATACATATTTTCTTCATGGTTAGGGTGTGTGGCCAAGAAAGTTTGGAGACCACCAATCTAAGGGACAAAACCCTAGCTGAGAATCAAGAAGATGTGTTCTAGTCTCAATTTTGCCTTAACTAAAATAACTATAAGGGAGTATGTGCTAAATGCCAAATGAATAGCAAAGACAAAAAAGGCTACAAGTATTCAGAGAAGAGAGAGATGACCGAGAGAATCCTTCATGAACTAGACCTTGAAGGATGATTAGAAGCAAATAAATGAAGGTAGATTTGAGAGTGATAGAAATATAGTGACTGATGAGGTGAGGGAAAAGAAGATGAACCTGTGGTTTTGAGCCTGGGTAACTAGAAGAATGTTGTTACCATTCAGAGAGATAAGGAAGTGTGCAGAGGGAAGAGGTTTTGAGGCCAAGGAGTGAGATGACTTCATATCACCACTACCCAGTTATGGGTCTAATTTTACATAAAGAAAGAATAAACAGTTGCCTATGTATGATTTCAGGAGCCCAGGAAACATCCTACTACTCTCCTTCCCCCACCTCCCCCAAAATCTTTCCTCCCTTTTGTGTGATGCCTGAAATTCTAGTATTAGAGCTTCATTCCTTTAACTTCAAGCTATAAAGAGGAGATAATAATAGGATCATGCCTGAGATTAAAGCTACAAGGAATCATAGTAATCACCTAGTCCAACAAGCTCATATGAGCTCAGATGGAAAAATGACATTCTAGAGAAGGAAAATTACTTGTACAACGCCATACAGATAATAAGTAACAGAGTTGGATTTCAAAACCAGCACTCCTTCTTCGTCAGTGATCTCATCAACTGTCTGTGAGTTCAAATAATATTACTACTCAGATGTCTCCCAAGTCTACACATTCAGTCCTCATCTCACTCCTAAGTTCTGTCCTGAATTGTTTGTAGGTCTTCTCTACCAGGTTGCTCTATGGGCATCTCAAACCCAGAATGTCCACAAAAGAACTTTTCTTTCCCCATAAACCTTCTTTTCTTAACATGCCTTAAGGTATGCAACCTCAAGACCATCCTTCAATCTCCCTCACTCTCCATACCCATCAGTGTTCAAGACCTTTCCATTCTATCTCTATGGTCTCTTATCTGCTCTGTTCTCTCCACTCGCACAGCCACCAGCCCCTGTGCAGACTTTCATCCCTTAGAGCCTGGACTATTATCACAACAGTCTCCCATTTTATCTTCCTGCCACTCCAATCTCTTCCTTTGAATCCAATTGTCAAGATGATATTCCTAGAGTATAGGCTTGACCATGTCTGCCTCCTGCTCAAGAGATTACAGGTACTTTCTATTGTTAGTACAAAGTCCAGTTTCTAGCATTGTGAAGTCCTTCACAAGCTGACTCCAACCTAAACTTCTTTCACATGACTCCCCTTCATTTTCCAGTTGAACTGGTTTCTTTTTGTTCCCGCATAAGCTGATCCATGACTGGAATACACTCCCTACTTCTTACTCCTCTGATTCTTAAAAACTCTAACTCTTTTCAAGCCTCAGCTCAAATGCTACCTCTTCCCTTAGGCCCATCCATATCCTTCCAATTCCTAATGCCCTCCTCCTGAAATTATTTCTACTTTGTATTTGCTTGTATCTGTACAGATTATTCTTACCTCCCTATAGAACGTTGGGCAGCAGGGTGGCACAGTGGATAGAGCGCCAAGTCTGGAGTCAGGAAGACTCATCTTCCTGAATTCAAATCTAGCCTAAGATACTTACTAGCTATGTGACCATGGGCAAGTCACTTAACCCTGTTTGCTTCAGTCTGTCTTCTACAAAATGAACAATAGAAGGAAATAATAAACCACTCCAGTATCTTTGCCAAGAAAACCCCAAATAGGGTCACAAAAAACCAAACACAACTGAAAAAAATGACAGAACACGCATACCTACATATACATGTAGAATGAAAGCTGTTAGTTATATCAGGCCTTGAAACACTATACATAGTCTGGGAAAAGATGCAAATCAAATTAAAAGGGTTTGCTCACTCATCTACACAGAACAAAACAAGTGAAATAAGAATGCCTCTTGTCCAGCTTATGAAATACCTGAAGAACCTATCCATCAGTATGTATCTTGTCCAGACACTGTACATGCATAAAATGGTACCAGAATTAAGCAGGAGGAAGAAAGCAAGATAGATTACCATTTGGAAATCACAAGGCTCCTTTAATAACCCTGAACTTCTCCCTGAAGCAAAAGTTCATCTCAATACCAATTTTCTGCCAGTCTTCTTGTATGGATGCAAATCATAGAATACTATTGTCTCTGAAGAATTAAAAAGAAGTAACACACAGAAGGAAATGGAAAAACATATGGAAGATATTAGTACTACAACACCCAAAGAATTACAAAACGAAAACAAAGTAAAGGAGCTCATCAGGGAAATGTATATTAGAAAAAGAAAATGGGCTAGTCACATAGCAAGAACTATAGAGTCTATCAATGTACTATAAGGAATAACCAGTAGACAAGCTATGTGCACCACTGGTATCCTCATGATGTCAGGAGAAAGTAACAAAGATCCCCAGCACTTTGATGGGACCCTTTTTAGGGAAAAACATAAAAGAACACATAAAAGGCATGGATGAATTGCAATTGGAATCATTGGGAGAATATTTGCATTACTAAAAGCATAGATTCACTTTAATATTTTGAGAATGTTGGCTTCTTGAGGGCAAGGATTTTTTCATTTTTGTATCCTCAGAATGTCACATATAATAGCTAACATTTATATAGTGCTTCTAAGGTTTACAAAGCACTATAAACATATACCTACACACATATGCATATACATGCATATATACATATAATATGTGTACACTTGTGTATACATATATGTACATACGTGTGTGTACACACACACACACACAATTTGATCAACTCAACAACTCTGTCAGGCAAGTGCTATTATTATAACCCTGTTGTTGTTTGTCCTTTGTTCTTGAAGAGGATCCTGCCATCAGCAAAGTGATACCATGATTTGCAAGTGAATTAGATTCAAGTGAGGGAGGGCTGTGCAAAGTCATCATTTTATAAATGAGGAAACAGGCTGAAAGTTTAAGTGACTTGCCCAGGGTCTTATAGCTTGTAACTGTTTGGGGCAGCATTGGACTCAGATCTTCCAGGCTCTGAGGACAGCCCTTTCTCTCTATTCAACAAGAATATATTAAGTGTTTACTAAATTGAACTGAACTGAATGCCCTTAGACTGCCTCACCTCTAAAATGGGGAGGATGGTAACTTTTCTACTTACTTCACAGGATTAAACTAATAATCAAATGAAATAAATTATATCAAGTATAAAATAAATGTAAGATATTTATTATTTAAAGAAAATGAGCTGATTTTCAGAGTTAGTTTCTCCAGGAAGTTGATCTTCCTTAGAATAGGAGTTCTTAACCTTTTTGTGTTGTGGAACTCTTTGGCAATTTGGCAAAGCTTATGGACTCCTCAGAATAATGGGGTTTTTTTTAAATTCATAAAATAAAATACATAGGATTCTAAAGGAAACCAATTATGTTGAAATACAGTTATCAGGAAAACAATTTAAAGAAGTGTATGAATCTATGTCCTAGATATTCCTGAATTTGATTTTTTTCCAAATGAGCAAGAAAGAAAGGTAATTGGGTTTTGGTTTGGTTTTTTTTTTTTTGAAAGATCATCATTTGTTGCTAGTTGCCTATGGTGTTCCCTTTTCCTGTTCCCACTGGGTTTCAGGGAAATGTCCTTAATTTGTTTTTCTGGAGAACCTAGCTGCCCTGGGTCAGTTGGATTTGGATAGGCTTGAATGTTTCTTTGCTCTTATTGATCCAGGGCTGAGTCATATCCTTGGGGTTATAAGCTGATCTCTTGTACAAATACTCTATATTTCTAGAGAAAACCCCTTCTTGGAAGGGGGAAAAACTGGTAACCCAAGGAGGGAATAGAAACTTACTTGACTTTTACCCAAAAACTCCCTGTGTAAGAATAGAAACTTCTGCTCTGCGTCTTATGGGTAAGTCACAACATCTGTTTCTCAGTTTTCTCCAGAGTTTGAACAGAATGTAGAAACTGTCTGATCCAATTCTCATAGTGTAGTTGAGAAAACTGAGATCCAGAGAGGTGGTAACTAACCCATGGTCACATGGTTAGTAAATGGCAGAGCTGAGATTTGACCTTGCATCCCCTGACTCCAAAGCCAACCTGTCATTATATGAAATTATCATTATATAAAATTATTTTACATGAAATCATTATATGAAATTAATTCTGATGTCCTTTCCATTTCTAATATCGTCACATTTTAAAATCTAGAATTTCTTCGACATATAATAGGCATGGTACAGTGAGAAGACCATTCCAATTAGAGTCAGAGAACATAGGTCTGAATCCTGACTCTACCATTTACTGCCTAGATGAAGGGCCTTGGATAAAGTCGCTTTATTTCTCTGAATCTAATTTTCTTCATCCTTAAAATAAGGAGGTTGAGCCCAGTGACCTCAAAGGCGGTCCCTTCCAGCTCTATGATATTCCAGGCAACCTAGGAAACTGGAATCCTCTTCTAACATGAACAGTTCATATCTGCCCAAATTTTGCTCTAGGTCAGGAGTTCTTAACCTGAAGTCCCTGGATTTGAAGGCAGAAAATGACATCTTTATTTTCATTAACCTCTAACTGAAGTTGAGCATTTCATATAATTATTTAAAAACATGATTCAGTGAATAGGGTACCAGCTCTAGAGTCAGGAGGACCTGAGTGCAAATCTGGCTTCAGACACTTAACACAAAACTAGCCATGTGACATTGGGCAAGTCACTTAACCCCAATTGCCCTACCTTCCCCCCTCAAAAAAAAAAGCAAAAAATAAAATAAAATAAAAAATAAAAACATGATTCTGAAGATTCCATAGGCTTCAATGGGCTGCTAAAGGGGTCAATGGCACATAAAAGCTTAAGGACTCCTGTTCTAGGACAAGGATTAGTAGTTATACTCCATCAACCACACCTAGACCTACTTTACAATCTCAACTTTTCTTCCTTTCCTTTCTCTCCATTTTCCTCACTTGGGCAAGTTATTTCCTATGTCTGCACCTCAGTTTCCCCATTTATAATTTAGGAAGAATCATGCCTGGTTTACCCCCATCTCTCCTCATCCCACAGGCTGTTTTGAGAATTAAAGGAGGTAACACATGGGAAAAGCTTCAGCAATTAGTAGACACATGGTTAGGGGCCTAGTATTTGTTTAATTGAACTGAAATATAAAAATACTACATTCATAAGTGTAAGGGTCCTTTGTCATATCTTGCTCTTAGAACTTCAGTTCAGCTGCTTCTTCAGCTGAGGTTTGATACTAAAAGGTTGTGTTACCCAGGGGAGGTCATATCTTACTTATTTCTCCTGAGTTTCAGATGACTCCACACTGGCCTGGGGAAGTACCTTCATCTTACATTGATGCAAGTTTACAGGTTAGGTCACTGTTCTTTAAACTACCCAGCATAACTAGGACCAATCTGATCCTCCCAGTCAGCCAATCAGCAAGCATTTATCATGCCCAGCAACTCTGTGCTAAGTATTGAGGGAGACACAGAATACACAAGTATGATATGATGATATCTTTTCCTCAGAGTTCCCTAAGGAACTGGTGATTTAGTGGGCAGAGGCATGACTTAGACACATAAGGCAATTAGTCAACAGTATGGGACTGTGACTGTGACTAAAGTACTCAATTGCATGGTACAGACAAGTTCAGAGACAGGTTAGATCAGTGTGAACTGGGAAGTGGGATACTTGGGAATTGATCTGGATGTAAAACCATGGACCTGGTGGTAGAGGTGGAGGGGAAGAGAAAGTGCATTCCAGGCCCCAGGGTAATGTGAGGAAGGGCAGGAAGAAGCAGTTCAGGTGTCAGACAAGTGATGGACTTGAATGAGCACCTAGATAAGAGATGGAGGCTCCTGGTCAGAGTCTGAGGCAAGATTCAGCAAACTGTTTGATTCATCCCTTGGGCCCCTGTCTGCCACCAAACAAAATCAGCGCCTCACTCCTTGGGACATGGCCAGCTGCCTTTCTGTCTGATATTTCACTCTACACTTAGACATTTTACTTTACTCTTGGAACTTTAATCACTGTAGGTTTGAGACAGTGGAAAGAGTACTGAGATTAGTTATGAGACACAGGTGGGAAATTTCATTCTTGACACTCTATCCAGGTGACTTTGGGTAGCTTTCTTCCCCGCTCTAGACCACAGTTTCCTCATTTATAAAAGGAAGGTGGACTAGATGATGTCTAAGGGTCCTTCCAGAGGAATGCCTTTGAGTGGCTACATTTGGAGCCACTTGAATAAATTCAATAAGCATGCATTTAGGACCTGGTGAATACTGTATCCCTTGCATGAGATAGAAAGTTTAGACAAGACACGGTCGCTGCCCTCCTGGCATTCAGTAGGATAATGTGCCCAAGTATGCTGGAGCCTACTCAAGGGTAGTTTGACCAGATTATTAAATTTCAGTGTGAGTCTTCCTGCCTTGGAAATTTGATTCTTACAGTATCCCTGTAAAACAGAAAGAGAAAGGTATCATCACCTTCACCATTTTATAGACGGGTCAATTGTGACATTGGCCAGTCCTCATTACATAAGGTTAAGTGAGGGGTTAAATCACTTACCCAAGCTCACATAGTTAATTAATGAGGGAGCCAAGATTAACACAGCTCACTACCCTGTATAATTTCTACCTTTTCAGAGAATAATCAAACTTGTGACATGTTTGTCTAGCAACACAAAAGATAATGACAGATTTTGCAGTGGGACATTTGTGGGCCAGCCTATTCCCTTCTAGACTGAGATGTTCCTCTTCATCTCCCACTTAACCTCATTCAGCCAAAGAGAAACTCTGTAGAAGAGTTAAACCTTCAAAACCCCGTGAGAAATGCCCTCTGTGGCTAGCTAGATCTGAGAAATAAGTTCTGGGCCTTTTCCAAGTTCCCATCTTGTGGCTACTCCAAGACTTGGCCTAACCTTACAAGTATTTCAGAGTCCTGACCTCAAAAATCACTGCCTCCCTTCACCCCTTCCCCCATTATGCAATCTAGCTTGCTGATAGTGAAAATAACTCTAAATGGGATATAGTGAGAGAAAAAGGTGAACTTATAAATCCTCCGAACTATGAGACTTCTGGAGTAACAATGCATTTGAAGTGACTACATCTGGAGCCACTTCAATAACTTCAACGAGCACGTATTTAGGGCCCAGTGAATACTCTACTAGGCCCCTGCGTGAGATACAAAGTTTAGACAAGACATGGGCCCTGCCCTCCTGGTATCCAGTAGGATAATGGGCCCAAATATACTGGCACCTGTTCAAGGGTGGCTTGATCAAATTGTTAAATTTCAGTGTGAGTCTTCATGCCTTGGAAATCAGCAAGTTACAAATCTGGGCATGATTTTTTGTTTTGCTAATTGACTAGATTTAAGAAAGTGATGGAGAGAATGTTTATGCAGATTAAACTTTAAAATGTGTCATAAGTACATGTTCTTTTTGGACAGCTGGTTGCTAAACATTTATCATGACATTACTGGCAGTATGTGACATATACTTATAGCTTTAAGTATGGAGGTGCATGCAAAGTGTTTGCTATGGGAGCTTGTAGGGGGGAGGGTCATTACTAACTAGGCAATCAAGAAAGCTTCCTAAAGAAGGCAACATTTGAATCAGGCTAGAATGGATAGGAATCCAACAGTTATAAATAGATAGAATTAGGAGTGGGCAGGGTATTATGGGTTAAAAGTACCAAGCAGTCCTTTTTGGGTAGGGTATAAAATGTATAAGACAAGGCCAAATTTTGGAAGGTCTTGAATACCAGGCAAAGACATTTGAACTTTCTTTAGTTGGACAGCCTGAATCTTTGAAGAATTTTGAACAGAGGAATGATATAAACAGGCAGAGGAAGCATGACATAGTGGAGAGACCATTTGTACTTGGAGTCATAGAGACATATGTTTGACTCTGGCATTAATCACCACTTAGCTATGTAGCCCTAAGCACACAGTTTTTTTTATCCCTAATTCCAAATTTTCTTATCTGTAAAATAAGAATAATGATAGTCAATCAAGAACTACATTGTGAAGATCAAGTGAAATACTGTACATAAAGTGCTTTGTAAATTTTCATGAGAGAAATAAGTCTAGTAGTGGTATGAGAGATAGTTGGGGAGTGAAGAGAGCCAGGACTATCTACTAGGAGACTGTAGCAATGGCCTAGTTAGGAAAAGGCCCTAGGAATATGCAAGAGGTTTTGCAGACTCTGAAGTCTTTGGTAAAGCATCGAATGTGAACTGTGATGAATAAAGACAAATCAAAGACAAGTCCAAGGCATTCAAAATGGAAGAATGGGTTTTGAAAGGTAGTGCTAACAACAGAAATAGGGAAGGCAAGTTTTGGGCAAAATCAGTAAGCACACAGTTTTGAACATGTTGAGTTGGAGGTGCTGATGGGACATGTTGGCAGAGATATCATCAAGGCATTGGAAGGAGGAGGTCTGGATCTGAGAAGAGAGATCAGTTAGTGAAACAGATTTGGAAGTCACTTCCACAAAGATAATAGTTGAGACTTTGGGAATGAATGAGATTGTCAATCACTCAATGAACTTTTATTAAGCAAATTTTATGTACCAGGCATTGGGCTAAACTCTGGGGATGCTGAGAAAGGCAAAAAACATCTCTGCCCTCAAAGAGCTTACACTCTACAAAAGAGACATTATTAGTAGGTGAATATAAAATACATAGAGAATAGGCAAAAAAAGGTAACTTTATAGGGGAAGGCACTAGCAACTGGGGTGACTGAAAAAAGATTTCCTAAAAAAATGCTATTTGAATTGAATCTTTTTATAAAATATTTATTTTCTTTATTTGGTTACATTTTGGGTTCCAAGCCATTTCCCTCTCTCCCTCCCAACCACATACTAGAGAAAGTCAACATTTCACACACACACACACACACACACACACACACACACACACACACACATGAAACCATACAATACATAGTTTCATATATCAGTTCTTTCCCTGAAGGTGGATAGCATCTTCCTTCATAGATCCCTCGTAGTTGATTTGAATAGTCATATAACTCAGAACAGCTTTGTCATTCACAATTATCCTTTAAATAATATTGATGTTACTGTATACAACGTTCTCTTGGTTCTACTTGTTTCACTCTTCATTATTTCATGCATATTTTTAGTGAAACAGATTTTTTTCTAAATTTTTTTTCTAAAATCAACCAGCTCATCATTTCTTACAGCACAATAATATTCCATCACAATCATATACCACAACTTGTTTAGCCATTTCCCAGTTGATGGCATCCCCTCCGTTTCTAGTTCTTTGCCACCATAAAGAGAGCATTATAGATATTTTAGAACATAAAGGTTCTTTCCCTTTTTCCCTGATCACCTTGGGAAACAGACCTAATAGTGGTATTTATTGCTGGCTCAAAGGGTATACACTGTTTTATATCTGTTTGGGAAGAATTCCATATTGTTCTCCAAAATGGAAATCAGTTCACGCTTTCACCATAAGTGTATTAAGGTCCCAGTTTTTCCACATTCCTTCCAACATTTGTCATTTTCCCCATCTATCATTTTAGTCAATCTGATAGGGGGTGTGAGATATATCTCAAAGTTGTTTTAATTTGCATTTCTCTAACCAATAATGATTTAGCGTATTTTTCATATGACTATAGCTTTGATTCCTTCTTCCTAAAACTGCCTATTCCTATCCTTTCACCATTATCAATTGAGGAATGGATCATATTCTCATAAATTTGATAAAGTTCCCTACATGTTTGAGATATGAAACCTTTGTCCAAGAAACTATCTATAAATTTTTTTTCCCAATTTTCTGCTTTCTTTCTAATTTTGGCTACATTGGTTTTAATTGTACAAAATTTTTTTAATGTAATCAAAATGATCCATTTTACATCTCATGAAATTCTTTATTTTGCTTATTTATAAGTTCTTCTATCCATAAATCTGATAGGTAATATGTTCCATGTTCTAATTTTCTTATGATATATTCATTTATGACTTAGTCATGTATCCATTTTAACTTTATTTTGGTAAATGGTATGATATTGGTCTATACCTAGTTTCTGCCAAGCTGCTTTCTGCTTTCTGGTTTTCCCATCCATTTTTACCAAATAGTGAATTCTTATCACAAAAGCTTAAATCTTTACATATATAAACACAAGGTTACTATAATCATTTACAACTATGTATTGTGCATCTACTCTGTTACATGTACATTTTCTTATATTAGCCTGGCCCATCCATGCACAATTAACATTTCTCCAATTATTTAAATCTGATTTTATTTGTACAAAAAGTATTTTATAATTATGTTTATATAATTTCTCACTTTGTCTTGGCAGGTATACTTCCAGGTATTTTATATTGTTTATGGTTATTTTAAATGAAATATCTTTTATCATTTCTTCTTTTTTTTTTTTAAAGCAATTGGGGTTAAGTAACTTGCTCAAGGTTACACAGCTAGTCATTATTTATTCGTGGGTGCTCATTTTCTGAGGCCGGATCTGATCTCGGGTCATCCCAACTCCGAGGCCGGCGCTCTTACTCACTGTGCCACCTAGCCGCCCCCTTTAGGGCAATTGGGGTTAAGTAACTTGCCCAAGGTCACACGGCTAGGTTTTTGTTTGTATGGATTAAGTGTCGGAGGCTGCATCTGAACTCAGGTCCTTCTGGCTCCAGGGCCGGAGCTCTACTCACTGCGCCACCTAACCGCCCCTATCTATCTCTTCTTGTAGAGCTTTGTTGATGATATATAGAAATGCTGATATTTATGTGGGTTTATTTTATATACTGCTACTTTACTAATATTATTAGTTGTTTCAACTAGCTTTTTAGTTGAGTCTCTAGGATTTTCCAAGTATACCATTATATCATCTGCAAAAAGAGATAGTTTCATTACCTCATTGCCATTCTGATTCCTTCACAGTTTCTTTTTCTTCTCTTATTGTAATTGCTAGTATTTCTAGTACAATATGGAATAGTATTGGTAATAATGGGCATCCATGGCTCACTCCTGATCTTTTTTTTTTTTTGGAGGGCAATTGGGGTTAAGTGACTTGCCCAAGATCACACAGCTAGTTTTTGTGTTAAGTGTCTGAGGCTGGATTTGAACTCAGGTCCTCCTGACTCCAAGGCCAGTGCTCTGTTCACTGTGCCACCTAGCTGCCCCTCTTACTCCTGATCTTATTAGGAAGGCTTGAAGCTTATCCCCATTACAAATAATGCTTGCTGATGGGTTAGCTAGATGTTTCTTACCATTTTAAGGAAAACCCCATTTATACCTATGCTTTCAAGTGTTTTTAATAGGAAAGAGTGTTGTATTTTGTCAAAAGCTTTTTCTGCAGCTATTGATATAATTGTATGATTTTTTTTGTTATCGATAGAATTAATTATATTAATAGTTTTCTCTGTATTGAAATAGCCCTGCATTCATGGTATAAATCCCCTTGGTCATAATGTATAATCTTCTGATATATTAGAGTCTCTAGTTTTTTATTTAGAATTTTTACATCAGTATTCATTAGTGAAATTGGTTTATAATTTTCTTCCTCTGTTTTTGCTCTTTCTGGAGTAGATATCAACACCATACTTGTTTCATAAAAGGAGTTTTGTAGGACTTCTTTTTTTGCCTATTCTTCCAAATAATTTATTTAATATTGGAATTCATTGATCTTTAAGTGTTTGATAGAATTCACTTGCAAATTCATCTGGTCCCAAAGGCTTTTTTTCTTAGGAAGCTCATTTATGGCCTGTTCAATTTTGTTTTCTAAAATAAGTTTCTTTAAATATTCTATTTCCTCTTTTGTTAATCTGTGCAGTTTATATTTTTGTAAGTATTCTTCCATTTTACTTAAATTATTAAATTTATTGGTATGTAATTGGGAAAAATAATTCCTAACAATTGCTTTAATTTCATCTTCATTAGTGGTATATTGACCCTTTTAATTTTTTATATTAGTGATTTGGTTTTTTCTTGCTTTTTAAAAATCATATCAACCAATGGTTTATCTATTGTATTTTTTTCAATAAAACCAGCTCCTAGTTTTATTTGGTATTTTGGTGGCTTTTTTTTTTTTTGGAAAACCAAATCCTAGTTTTATTTATTAATTCAATGGTATTCTTACATTCAGTTTTTTAAAATTCTTACCTTTAATTTTGAGGTTTCCAACTTGGTGTTTAACTGGAGATTTTAAATTTATACTTTTTCTAGGTTTTTAAAAAATTAAGCATACCCAATTCATTGATCTGCTCTTTTTCTATTTTGTTGATAAAAGCATTTAGAGATATAAATTTTCTTCTAAATACTGCTTTTGCTATATCTCATAAGACTTAATATGTTGTCTCATTATTATCATTCTATTTAATAAAATTGTTTATTGTTTCTATCACTTTAACTTACTCATTAAGTTAGGTTATTTAGTTTCCAATTAATTTTTTTTATTTTATCAATTGGGGTTAAGTAACTTGCTCAAGGTTACACAGCTAGTTATTATATATGTGTGGGTGTTAATTTTCTGAGGCTAGAACTGATCCCGGGTCCTCCTGACTCTGGGGCTGGCGCTCTTACTGCACCACCTAGCCACCCCTTCCAATTAATTTTTAATCTATGTTTCCATAGTTCTTTATTAAATGCAATTTTGTTGCATTATGATCTGGAAAAATGTATTTAATATTTCTGGTTTTCTACATTTAATTGTAAAGTTTTTATGACCTAACATATGGTCAATTTTTGTAAAGGTGCCATGTACCAGTGAGAAAAATGTATGTTTCTTTTTATTCCCATATAATTCTCTCCAGATATCTATCATATCTAAGATCTATTCACCTCCTTGGACTCTTTCTTATTTTTTCATTAGATTTGCCTAGTTCTGAGAGAAGAAGGATGAAACCCACCACTATTTTAGTTTTGCTATTTCTACCCGTAATTCATGTATCTTTCCCTCTAAAGTTTTTAATAAAATCTATTTTACTTTTAACTTTTTTTTAGATAATTGTTATTCCTGCTTTTTTATATATCAACTGCAGCATAATAAATTCTACTCCAGCCCTTTATTTTTAGTCTTTGTGTGTCTCTCCTTTTTAAATGTCTCTTGTAAACAACATATTGTCAGGTCTAATTTTTGATCCATTCTTCTATCTATTTCTGTTTTATGGGTGAGTTCATCATATTCACATTCAAAGTTAATGACTAGTTGTATATTTCCCTCCATCCTACTTTTCCTCACTGTTTATCCTTCCCTCTCCTATCCCTCCTCAAAAGTCTAATTTACTCTTGACCACTGCCTCTCTAATCCACACACCCTTCTAAGAGTCTCTTCCTTATCCTATCCCCTTCCCCTCCTATTTCTCTTTAAATTAAGAAGATTTTTATACCCTACTAGATATATATATATGTGTGTGTGTGTGTGTGTGTGTGTGTGTGTGTGTGTGTGTGTATTATTCCCTCTTTAACACAGTTCCTATGAGAAAAAGGTATCTGCACTACTTCCCCTCTACCCTATCCTTCCTTCTACTCTAACAGTTTGTCTATTCATGCATCTTTTTTTTTCATTTACTTTATTCTTTCTAATGGACTTATTTCCTTTTTCTCTCCTTCTCCTTCCACAACTGTGACAAATACATTTTACATAATAGCATATATATAAATTATATCTAATTGCCTACCATTTTTAGAAGGGGGGAAGGAAGGGAGAGGAGAGAAATTTGAAACTCAAAATCTTATAAAAATGAATGCTAAAATTTTTTCTCAATATATTATTGGGAAAAGTAAAATACTATTCAAATTTTTAAAAATAGACCTGGTATAAAATATTAAAAAAAAATAAAATTGATCAACCTTCCACCCCCCCCCCCCAAAAGGGGGATTTACTGAGAAGGTATATCAAGAATAATATTTATATGGGGCGGCTAGGTGGCGCAGTGAGTAGAGCGCCGGCCCTGGAGTCAGAAGGACCTGAGTTCGGATCTGGCCTCAGACACTTAACACACACAAAAACCTAGCTGTGTGACCTTGGGCAAGTTACTTAACCCCAATTGCCCTCCAAAAAGCAAAAAAAAAAAAAATAATAATAATATTTATAAAAACATTTCCTCCAGCACCCAGGGATGTTCTTTCCCCTTGGACACCCAAGGTCCCTAAGGAAAGTAGGCTGGAATTTAAACTACAATAGCATTTGAGAATCATATGTAGGGAACATATGTGGTAAAGAGGTACCTCACAAATCCATGCATGGGAGTCCTTGTCTCCCTTTCTGAAAATATATATTCATGCATCTTTTGCTTGAGATAATTTGTTCCATTTTACTTCTCCCTACCCAATTTTATTTTTTAGGATCATCCTATCATAATCAACTCAATCCCAAGCTTTCTATATATCTAGACACTTTTCAACTACCCAAGTAATTGATAACATTCTTAAGAGTTACAGGTATGATTTTCCTATATAAGAAGTAAACTGTTTAACCTTATTAAATCTCTTAAAATTAGTCTTTCAAATTTACCTTTCTATATTTTTCCTAATTTTTGTAATTCAAATTTTCTGTTCAGTTCTAGTCTTTTCCTTAAGAATACCTGGAAGTGCTTTAGTTCATTAAATAGCCATTTTATCCCTTGCAGTACTACACTCAGCTTTGTTGAGTAGGTTATTCTTGGTTTCAAACTCAACTCCTTTACTCTTTGGAATATCATATTCCATACCCTTTTGTCTTTTAATGTAAAAGTTACTAAATCTTGTATTACCCTGACTATAGCTCCACAATATTTAAATCATTTCTTTTTAGTTGTAGTATTTTCTCCTTGACTTAGGAACTTTGAAACTTAGCTATAATATTCTTGTGAACTTTCATTTTGGGATCTCTTTAAGGTGATGATGGGTAAATTTGTTCAATTTCTATTTTTCCATCTAGTTCTAAAACTTCAGGGCAATTTTCCTTAGTAATTTCTTGAAATAGAGTGTCTAGACTCTTTTTTAAATCATAATTTTCAAGTAGTTCAATAATTCTTATATTATCTCTCCTCAAGATTTTCCAGGCCTGTTGTTTTTCTAATGAGATGTTTCACATTCTTTTCTATTTTTTCCTTCTTTTTATTGTTTTATTATTTCTTGATGCCTTATGAAGTCATTAGCTTCTCCTCACACAATTCTAATTTTTAAGAAGTTATTTTCTTTCATAAGTTTTTGGATTTCTTTTTCTAACTGGCTGACTTTCTTTTGGTGATTTTCTTACATTACTCTTATTTCTCTTCCCAATTTTTCTTCAATCTCTTTTGACTTTTAAAGTCCTTTTTAAGCTCTTCCAAGAACTCTTTTGGGGATTATGACCATTTTAAATTTTTCTTTGAAAGTTTACAAGTAGCTGTTTTGACTTGTCTTCTTCTGAGTTTGAACCTTAATCTTTTCTTTCACCATAGTAGCTATCTATTATTGGGCGCTTTCTTTCTTTCTTTTTTAAATTAATGGCCTATTTCTTGGCTGTTAACTTTATGTTAGGGTCCGTCTCTGCTCCTGGGGTGTGAGGGATAATATCTCAGGTTTTTCATACTGTTGTTTTCAAAGCTCTGTCTCAGGGTCTTTGACTTTTTGGTTCTTCCAATGTTCTATAATACAAGGCCAGGTATATTTACTGCTCCCCTGGCTCAAGCCTGAGTCTTTGAGTGACTTCAGGTACTCCTCTCTGCTCCTGAGACTCAATCAGGGTCCCCAACATAGCCAACACTCTTGTTCCCTGTGGTCCCTCAGGCAGCTACATGTATCAACTCACCCCTCTACCCTAAAACAGAAACTTTAGACTCTACTTTCCTGTCAATGATCACAACCAGTAGGGCCCCTGTTTCTCCTCACCCATAGCCTGAGACCATGTCTGATCAATGCACCAGGCCCCCATGTCTAGTGCCAGTGGACCCCCCCCACCATTGTCCCCTCATCAGCTACCTAATCCCCACACCATCTGTGAAGCAAAAGCTGCCCCCAGGACATGCTATTTGTTGACTCAGTGGTATCTACCCAATGGTATCTGCACTTTACAGGGCCAAACCACTACCCAGGGAATCAAATCTTTCCTAATATACTCCCAAGTTGTCTTAGGCTGGATGACTGCTATATCCCAACTTTTAATTATTTCTACCTTTCTAAAATTTACTTTGAGGCATTACTTTAAATTATTTGGGGGAAAATTTGGGAGACTATGATAATTTCCTGTCTTATTCATATTCCCACAATTCCCTCTGAATTGAGTCTTAAAGGAAGCCAGGGCTTCTAGAAGGTGAAGGTGAGGAGAGGGGAGCATTCTAGACATGACCAATGGCCAAAACAAAAGCATAGAGGTAGGGATATAAGTGTGGGATATAAAGAACAGTAAATAGGACAGCATAGCTAGACCACAGATGTATGCAGGCGATTAATGTGCAGGAATAATGGAAAGTTAGGAAGGGGCCAGGTTGTGAATAACAATTATAATAATAGCTGATATATATATATATATATTCAGTGCTTATTATATTATATATTATTATATTATATATTATATTATATATAATATTTATTATCTGATTTATTTATTTATTATTATCACAACAACCCTTTGAGGTAGGTTTTTATTATCTCCAATCATACAGATGAGGAAACTGAAACAAAGGTTAAGTGACTTGCTTAAGGTCATACAGCTAAGATGTATCTGAGGCTGAATTTGTATTCATGCCTTCCTGACTCTTGGCCCAGTGCTTTATCCACTGAGGCTTACTATGTGTGAGGCTCCAAGTAAAGCACTGGAAATACAAATATAAACAGAAAGGCAGTCTCTGCCCTCAAGGAGTTTACAGTCTAATGAGAGAAGACAACACATAAAAGAAAGCTGAAAAGGGAAGAAGACAGTAGCCACATGGGGCAGGTAGAGAAGGTCTGGAGAATCATGATTCCAGCTGGGAACAGCTATGGCTGGCCTTGGCATCCTCTGGGTGCCAAGATGGAGATTCTGAGAGGAACAATCAGAAGAATAGGCTACAGGGGCAGAGGGGATTTCCAGTGTGAGAAGTCCAGAGTTACAGTGAACTTCCAGAATGAAAAGGTTTCTGTGCCATGGTAGAGGAAATGTGGAGAGTCAGAAATGCAGCCTGGAAGGGGTGGAGGAGGGGGAGGGATAAAAGGAGGGAAGAAACAGAGAGAGAGAGAGAGAGAGAGAGAGAGAGAGAGAGAGAGAGACAGAGACAGAGACAGAGACAGAGACAGAGAGAAGACAAAGACAGATGGGGTTAGGAAATACCTACCTATTTGAGAAGAGGATGAGGAGGTAGTGAGGTAAACAAAAGAGATTTTAGAAGGGTAGGGTAAGAATCTTGTTTCTATGAAATAAAGGAAGAGTATATAGAAGTGGGTGGTCCAAGTATCAAAAGCTATAGTGTCAAAAAAAAAAAACTATAGTGTCTTGGTAAAGGATGAAGACTAGAAAAAATGCCATTGGTTCTATAATTAAGAGATCATTCATGACCTTTGAGAGATGAAAGTTCCAGTCGAGCTATGGGGCCAGAAATCAAATTTCAAACAATGAGGAGAGAGTGGGTGGTAAAGAAGTGGCAGTATCTTGTATAGACAAATTTTTAGGTAGCTCTGCAGCAAAAGGAAGAAAAAAGGTGTAATGGGAGCTATACCAAACTAAATGATCTAGGGAAGGATTTTTTTTAAGGATTATGTAAAACTGAGTATTTTTTTTTTTTAATGAACGGTAAGGTAGTCAATAGCAAGAGGTCTTGGTAGTACATGAAAGACTGGTGTTGTTGTTGTTCGTCCTTCATTCCCTAAGAGGACAATGACATCAGGAAGGTGATGCCATCACTTGCAAGTGAATTGAAGTGAGGGAGGGCTATGCAAAGTCACCAGCCTCACTCTCTCCTCCAGAGCCATCTGGGTCCAGTGGCAAGACATAGAACAGGATGATTGGAGATGACTCCAAAGGCAATGGGAGACCTTGGTCTTTTTAGACTAAGATCTTTCCCAAGTCTCAGTTTGTCTGAGGACAAAGCCATTTAGTGATTAAGGCTAGGTAAGGAAAGAGGCAAAAAAAAGGGCCTCTTTTTACCTACATAAAAAAATCAATCTGGTAGGGGAAGACCCTCAGAGTTTCTGACCAGAACAGAAACAATGGCTATTTACACTTACTCTGAGCCATCAAAACTCAGGTAATGACCAAATGTGACTTGGACTGGGATCCATAGAAGAAATGGGAGGGCAAAGAATAAAAGATATAGGTAGAAGATTTAGGGTTAGCAAGTATTAGTGTTACCTCTTTATCTAAGATAAAAGGGAGAGAGAATGGACCATGATGCCCAGGTTTTGAGGATTAGCTAGTGGAAGGAAGCTGAGGGAGGTCATACATATCAAACGACCTTAGTCTTCTAGTGAAGTAAGCAGCTGTTATTTGCTCTGTAGGGTTGTTTCCTTTTTCCCCCTCTCTCCCTTGATGATCTCATTGGTCATGGGTTCAGTTGTCATCTCCACAGGAATGACTTCCAAATCTATGTATCCAGCCCTAATTTCTCTCCAATCTCTAGGCATCTCAGGCTTTACAGGTCCAGGAGGGAGCTCATTCTATTTTCTAAATACCCATTTTGTATTTCTTTTGAGGGTACAACCACTCTCTAATCACTTAGCTCTGCAATGTAGGAGGCTTTCTTGAATTTCCTCTTCACCACAACATCTCTTGCATCTGTCCCCTTCTCTCCACTCACATGACCAGCACCTAGTTTAGGTTCTCATCTCCTCTCTCCTGAACTATTACAGTACCCTCCTAATTGGTCTCCTTGCCTCTAATCTCTCCCCTTTTCAATCTCTCCTGCACACAACTATGAAATCAGTATACCCAAAGCATGTGTCTGAACTATGTCCCTCACCAGCTCAAAAATCTCCAGTGGTTCCCTTTTGCTTCTAGAATAAAGCACTAACTCATTTGTCTCACATTTAAAGCCCCCCACAGTCTGGTTCTAACCTATCTTTTTAGGCTCAAAACCCAGATCTTCTAAGTCCTAATCATGCTCTCCACTCCAGAGCCATAACTAGGGTGACACCCAGGGGCTTTGTCCCAGGGAACTAATAGCACCATACCTTCCCAGGTTTCCTTCCCCCATCAACCTCACCCTCTCAACTACCTCCCTCCCCCTCAACCTTATTTAAGGCTTTTCACTACTCTACCTCTCATAGACTAGAAAGAATAAAAAGCATTAAGACCTTTAGTAGTACAATGTTAGACAGTAGGAGAGATATCTTGAGCATGATGGTCCTCCTAGGTACCCCCCAATCATATTGTATGTTGCTGCTACAACAGTGTAATCTATTGCCACAAAATATAACCTTTAAAAACACACTTTAAACTTGCACAAAGTCTGTAGAAGTGGAAAGAGCCTTAGAGATCATAGGATCATAGCCTAGAGCTGGAAAGGCCCAGAGGGATGAGATGACCTACCCAAAGTCACATAGCTACTAGTAAAATTGGCTTGAACCGAAGTCTTTTTTGTTTTGGAGGGCAATTGGGCTTAAGCGACTTGCCCAAGGTCACACAGCTCTGAGGCAGGATTTGAACTCAGATCCTCCTGACTTCAGGGCCAGTGCTCTATTCACTGCACCACCTAGCTGCCCCAAATCTACATATTCTAACTCCAAACTCTGGACTCTTTGTGTGACACCACACAACAAATTCAAGAAGTTCCTGGCCCCAGGGACAGTCCTCTCCTATTATACTTGGCCTGTGACTGTGACCCACGATGGCCACACCTTCAGCACAGTCCTAGATACCAGGTAAATGAATCACCTGGTGGGGGGGGATGGGGGAAGGCCCACAGGGAGGAATGGAGGAGGCAAAAGACTTACCCCAAGTAAAAGTTATACTTATGAACATCAGAAATTTCCTATCTGCTTCTATTTCACAGAACCCCCTCTCAGGAAATCTTTCTACTGGGTTTCCTCCCCTCTGAGACTAGACTATGTATCCAAGCCTAACTTCCTTTCAGGAAAACTTAATGCCTCATAGGGATTAAGAGGCTGATGCAGTGACCAAGTAAGAATATTTTTTAATTTAATTTTTTTTCAATTAGCAAAAATGTTTTCTCTTCCTACTCCTTCTCCTTCCCCACCCCCACTGAAAAAGGAAGAAGACCCAAACTCATCTAACAAACATGCAGAGTCAACCAATCCAAACCCATCCATTGGTCATGTCCAAAAATGTATGACTTCTTCTGCATCCCGAGTCCAGAGGTGGATAACTTGCTTCATCATTGATCCTTTGCTATTTTGGTTGATCATTGCATGGATCCGAGTTCTTTCAAAGTTTTTCTGCAAGAGTATAACCTTGAGAGAGAGAGAGAGAGAATACAGGACAGCTAGGTAGCACAGTGGATAGAGCCCTGAACCTGGAGTCAAGACTTATCTTTATGAGTTCAAATCTAGCTTTAGACTCTTACTAGCTGTGTGACCCTGAGCAAGTCATTTAACCCTGTTTGCTTCAGTTTCCTCATCTGTAAAATGAGCTAAAGAAGGAAATGACAAACCGCTCCAGTATCTTTGCCAAGAAAACCCCAAATGGGGTCATGCAGAGTCAGATATAACTGAAAGGACTCAACAACAACAATAATCTTCACAATTGACCAGTCCTCTCCTGGTGGGGAGATTGTTGCCCCACCCTCTAAATAGCCCTGGCAGGAATGTTGTTTTGAGATTTACGTCACTGACAGCCTCCACATCCTCCCATCAGTCATCCCTCAGCACCTCCATCTGAGTCAGACTGTGGGGTTGGAGGAAGTCATAGGGCTGTCCTGGTACAGCATTTGTGATATGCTTGTAGACTAGAGCCAAAGCCTGGAACATGAGAGATGGCTTAGATTATGAGCTAAGGAAAAAGATCTATAACCATTGCTAAAGTATTCCTCCAGTTTCTTAATGTTCTCTGAATGCTAACGTCTTTTATGGCCCTGAACTACACACTGGAGTGAGGATTCCCAGGAAAGGGGGTGGGGAAAGCAGTCTTCACTCTTAAGGCTCTAACCATCTAGTCCGGACAATAACAGACCAAAAGTAATCTTTAAAAATTAAGGACCAGAATCTCACTACTTTGAGCATTAGGCCACCTTTGCAGATATTACCACCACTTATAATCCTCCTTAAAGACAGATTTTCTCTCCTATCTCCTTTTTGCCCCATTCAGCTGTGCCTGGAGAGGGCTCTAACCTAAAATGTCATTCATGAGGTGACATCCCATGATCATATCACCACTAGAACTCTCCCCCTTCCCCTATACCCCCACCCCAAACCCAACCAAACCATTTTTGTGAGAACTTTCCAGGGACAGTAGCAAGTTTTGCTCCTCCCCTCTTCATGTTGGAGATGGAACATGTCCTATCCTGCTCCTGAAGGGGAAGAGAGAATGGATTTGAGTCACCTAACTCAGCAACTGATTAAAGCCTCAGCTTTCACTGATAATTCCACACCCTGGCTGGAGCCATTGCTTTTGAGTAAACAGTGCTGACTTTCTTTAAGTAAACACTCCCTAAGCGAAGTAAAGGGAACTCTAAAGACTGTGTCATAGGACTCTAGTACATCTTTTCTTTTTATATTCTCAGGTTCAGTTTAGGGCTTCTTATCAGGGCAGGGGTTCTGAGCACATGTTGAAAGTTGGCATTTTCAGAGACATTAACAAGCTGTCAACCGCTCCAAAGCCTAATCATCTTTCAAATCCACTCTCTTCAAAACCTTCCTTGATCAACCTATCCACAGATAGCTCTCCTTTCTCTGTAGCCCTAATTGTCTGTACCACCCATTGAGCACAACTATACATTGCTTGGTATTGTTTGTTTGTTGTTGTTTTTTTTCATATGAATGTGTGTATATGTTGCTGTTTACACCTGGAATCAGAGCTAGGATTAGTACTGGACAAGGTAGGCATTGGCCTAAGGCTCAAGACAAAGGTGCAGAACACCGAAAAACACTTTTTAACATGACATTTTATGGTATATTTTTAATGCTATTCATGCAACTCTTAACCCTAGTCCAGGCCCATATCACCCATTGAAAGGGTTATTGAAATATCTTCCTAATTGGTCCCCAGAACCTAGCCTCTCCCCTTTCCTATCTATACTCCACACATTTGCCAAATTGATATTCCTAAAGCCCAAGTCTGACCACGTCACTCTTCTACTTAAGAAGTTCCTGTGGCTCACTGTTGCCTATAGAAGAAAATATAGACTCCTCTGTTTGACTTTTTTTCTTTTTCTTTCCTTTTTTTTTTTTTTTTTTTTGGCTTTTTGGAGGGCAATTGGGGTTAAGTAACTTGCCCAAGGTCACACGGCTAGGTTTTTGTTTGTGCCTACGTTAAGTGTCTGAGGCCGGATCCAAACTCAGGTCCTTCTCATTCCAGGGCCAACCTACTCACTGCGCCACCTAGCCGCCCCTTGACTTTTAAAGCCACCTCACAACCTGGCTTAAACCTCTTCCAGGCTAATTACATGTTAGTCCCTCTCAGCTGCTATGCATCTCAGACACATGGATCTACTTGATGTCCCCAAAACCAAGATGACAACGATTCATTTTCTGCCCCCATGCCTTTGAATAGGTGATTCTGCCATAACCCCTCATACCTAAAATGCTCTCCCTCCTTACCTGTTTCTTGGAACCCCCAGGTCCCTTCAAGTTTCACTTGAATTGCCTTCTGACAAAAGGTGTTTCTTGATTCATCCCTGATTCTAAACCCAGCACTTTATCTACTCTACTGTCTTACATACCAACTAATCAAATCCAAAGGGACCTCAGAAGTTGGAGATGACTTCTACCCATAGGTCCTAGTTGCTGTCTCTTCTAGGGCATAACAGAGCATGTCTATTCACTCTTTGCCATTCCTTCAAATACACGAAGACATACCGTGTGGCTCACCTGGACCTTTACTTTTGCCAGCTAAACAGCCCCAATCTCCTATCAACCTTTTTTCTCTGTGATAAGGTCCTAGTGCTCATCTTCTTTCTCCACTTGCTCCAGCTTGTCAACGTCTTTCCTATAAAGTGGTGGCCAGAATCCAATAGGATATTCCAGAGGGATTCTGCCTAAGGAAAAATAGAAGGGAATTACTATTGTAAATTCCACTTCCTGTCTGACCCCTACATTTTATAGATAAAGAAATAGGCCCAGGGATATATGCAAAGTCAGACAATGTGTGGCAGAAATGTGATAAGAACAAAGAAAGGGTATTAGGAAAATGTTGTTACATTTAATAAGTGTCACCCCCATGTACTGGTTCCTGAGGATAGAAAAGTGGCAATGGCTCTGCCTGCAAGGAACTGATATTTCTATTAGTGGGTAGATCTTGTATGTTCTGCCATCACCCAAACTCTGGTCTAAGGACCCTGGGCTTCTCAAAAGGGAATATTCACACTACTTCCCAATCATCTTCATGCCATGTTGCTGTGTACATACCCCTCCTACCCCGACATGTCCCCTTCCAACCCTAGTTCTGAAAATAGTCATCAAATCAATACTACCATTCCTGGAAAGCACATGTCAACAAATTATCCTGTTGCCAATAACCATCCCTCTGACTTTCCTGGCCAAAACTCTCCTCCCTAACCACTACACCCCTATATGTATTGCCTTCCCCTATTAGAAGCAAACTCCTGGAAGTCTGGAACTGCCTTGAGTATTTGTATTTGTATTTGTATTTGTATTTCTATTACTGTAGAGAACACCACCATCCTACCCCAGGCTCACAACGTGTTATCCTGGATTCCTCATTGTCTTTCACCTCCCTCGACTCCAACCCCATATGCAATCTGTTACCCAGGCCTGTTGATTTTACTCTGTGGTTCTGATAACACAGAGAACTCTATGTTAGTACATTATTCAGTAAGCATTTATTATCTCCTATTTGCTAGTCACTGTGCTAAATGCTAAGGATAGAAAAAAAAAAAAGATAGTCCCTGCCCTCAAGGAGCTCACAATCTAAGGAGGGAGACCACATTCAAACAGCTATATACAAATAACCTCTCTCTGTCTGTCTATGTGTGTCTCTGTCTCTCCCTCCCTCTCTCTCTGTGTATGTGTGTGTATATATACATACACATATATATATATACATATGTATGTGTGTATATATATATATATATATATATATATGCTATAAATGGGCAGTAATCAACAGAAAGAATACACTAAATTAAGAGAGATTAGGAAAGGCTTCCTGTAGAAGACAGGATTTTAGCTGGAGCTTGAGGGAAGCCAGGGAAACAAGACTGGGAAGGAGAGGTGAGGAGATGAGGGCCTGTACCAGGGTGGTGGCATCATCAGAGAAGAAGGGAGCATATTCAAGAGATATCTGGTAGGCAGTGAGTTCCCCATCAATGGAAGTATTCAAGTAGAGGTGAGACTTGTTGAGCATGTTATAGAAAGGATTCCTGCATCAGATAGTATTCCTCCTGAATCCTTTCCAATTCTTGGATTTTATTGATCCATATATAAGAGAGGCATTGTTGT
This sequence comes from Gymnobelideus leadbeateri, assembly GCA_011680675.1. Lineage (NCBI taxonomy): Eukaryota > Metazoa > Chordata > Mammalia > Diprotodontia > Petauridae > Gymnobelideus > Gymnobelideus leadbeateri. The sequence goes on from WOXC01005416.1 coordinate 734,122, forward strand.
GTGGTGGGTACAGTACAGTATTGGACTTAGAACCAAGGAGATCCAGGTTCATAGCCTACACCTGAAACTTACTGTGTGACTCTGGACATATAATTTAGCCTCTGGGCACTTTAGGCTACTCCCCAGGACTTATCTATAAGGTCACAGATGGGTTGAAATTTGGGGTGGTAGAAGGAGTTTTCATACCATAGTACTACTACTATTGGTACTATCGGATTCTCCATACTAAAAAAAAAAAAAATACAAATCTTCTAATTATCTTCCTCTAGTTTGTAAGATCCCTTCCAGCCCTATGATCTTATGACATTCTGAGAATAAGAGAAATGGATGCTTTGAGCAGAGCCCTGGCACAAATCAGAGTAGAGGAACCCATGGAAAAGAATAGGATCACCAGATTTCTGAAGCTTCACTCCGTTCTTAACCTCCTCTCCTTGATTACCTACATCCATGCCCCAGAGGCCCACTCTTGGCCCTGTGAGTAAGCTTAGTGCGTCCATGCTTATCTGACCTTGGCCTTGATATTTTGCTATTTTTTCTTACAGACTCTACCCTATTCCATTTATGATTCAATGGCTAAGGTATTTTTGACTGAGTAGCTAGAACAAAAACAGACAGAGGTGGGAACAAGGACCTTGCAATAGACTCAGGGTTTAGATTCCATGATGATGACAAAAAAGATTGAGACAGGTCTCTCCCCACCCTGCCTCCCAGCTTCAAGGAGCTCAGAATTTCCCTAGGGAGATAGAACCAAGATACAGGAAACAACTAGAGAGAAATCAAAGGCTAACTGGGTGCTTCAGGCTATAAATGCAGTAAGAATTCAGAGAAAGGCAAGATGAGTGAGTGTAGCCTGGAATGGCCAGGTAAGGCTAAGCCCTGGACTGGACTTTGAAGAATGGATAGAATTTGAACAGGTAGAGGGTGAAGAAGGTACAAACTCAGGCAGAGCAAGCAGCTTGAAAAATGCTGATGAGAAGTTGACTTGGCTGTAGAAGATGGTATAATGATGAGTAATGGGGAAATGAGGCTAAAGAGATTGGACAGGGCTAAACTGAAAGGCCTTGAGAACTAATGAATTTCAACTTGAGATGACAAATAATGAAGAGCTCTTACAGAATCTCAAGCAGGAGAGGAATAATTGATAAATCAATTAGACCCATAATTGGTTTGGTAATTTTTGTCTTTTGTCTTTCTCACCCACCCCCAACCCCAACTTCAGTCTTCCCTCTGCCTCTGAGAATCCTACTTGGTCTGACAAAGCCCTTGCAATCTGACTTCTGTCCCCACTACTCACTCTCACTCTCTCTCTCTCTCTCTCTCTCTCTCTCTCTCTCTTTTTGGCAAGGCAATTGGGGTTAAGTGACTTGCGCAAGGTCACATGGCTAGTTTTTGTGTTAAGTGTCTGAGGCCGGATTTGAACTCAGGTCCTTCTGACTCCAGGGCCAGTGCTCTATTCACCATGCTGCCTAGCCCAACCCAAGAGTTATCTTAAAAAAAAAAAAAAAGGAGTTTTCTCAAGATAACCAGTCCCCTCCTGATGGTGTATTCCACTGGCCTCTTCTCAGCCTTCTACTTTCTTGACTTTTCTTCAGCACTTAATATTACTAATGAATTACTGCTTCTTGATATTCTCCCCTCCCTTAATTTTCATGGTACTACTATCTCCTGGTTCTTGATCTCTCTTGGCTTCCTTTACTAGTTCTTCCTCCTACCTTTAAAAATGAGAATTTCCCCATTCTCAGTCTATCCTCTTTCTACCGTCCTCTCTCTAACTCTCTCCCTGGACAATTTCATTCATTAACATGATTTTAATTATCACCATTATACAAATGACTCCTAAATTGATTTTTTTAGACTCTAACTCACCTCTAAGCTCAAATCCCCTATTTCCAACTTTCTGGTGGACATCATCACCATGATAAGTCACTGACATCTCAGATGCAACATTTCCAAAATTAAAAATCATCTTCTTCCCTCCCAAACCTACCCTTTCTGCCATTTTCCCAGTTGTCCAGTCTGGAAACCTCAGTGTCATTATTTACTCTTCCCTCTACCTTGCTCCCTACGTCTAACCAGTTGTTAGATACTATTGATTCCACTTTCAAAATATCTCTATTGTTTATATGTTTATTTCTTGTCTACTGCCAAAACTCCAGTAGACTCCCTCATTGCCTCTTCCCTGACCATTGTAATATCTGCCCATCTTGATGTCTTCTCTGCCCCAAGCCTCTTCCTTTCCTATCCCTCCACTACACAAGTGGTGTGAGGCAATCTTTCTAAGTGCCAAGTACGCAACTGAGTGGAGAAAGTAGACTGAGTGCTGGATTTGGAATCAGGGAGACCTGAATTTGAATCCTGCTTCAGACACTTGCTAGCTACATAACTAGGGAAATCACTTCATCCCTCTGACTCTCAGTTTCCTCATCTGTAAAATGGAGGTGTGTAATGGAAATGCAAATTTAAAGATCTTCCCTGCCCCTAGCTTAAGTGCACCTGGAGCCAGTGGTGGGAGGCTTGTTTTTCAGGGAAGCCCAACCTTGATACTTTCGTGATTGGGCAGTGGGTCAAGGAGGTTGTTACAATCTTTGAGCTAGGAGAAGGCTATATAAACTCTGATGAGAGGCTTTGCTTTGGGGCTCACTTTGAGAAGTGTTGTGCGATTTGACCAGATGAGACTCTGGGAAGCCATTGTTGAGAGCCCCCCGGCTTTGAAAACCCAGATGCTGATGCTTCCCTCTCTGGTAACTGTGATTTGGTATTGATGCATGTAATGTTGGGACAGTTTGGAAGCCTGTCTGTTTGATCTGTAAGTTCTGTAACTCTGAAGTTCGGGGTGCTGACCTTTTTCCCCTGAACTAGGTAATGTATGTTTGTTTGATTAAAGTAAGCTTGTTAACCCATTTTGAGTTGCTTTCCTTTTGAAAAGCAGATCTAAGAACCTGTGTTGGCAGTCACCCTGGGGATATTGGGGTGCTTGCTGCTACAAAATGGCGACGAGGGATGGGATCTGCTGAGTAAAAGGAAAGTATGGGGGCTGGGATAATTGTTTGTTTCCCAGTTGTGGTAGCTGTGATTCTGTGGAGCCATGGAGCAGGAGAGAGGAACGGCCTGCATGCTGACTTTACTGAGCTGAGAGCAGGAATGGTGAGCTGCCTGCATGGAGACCTATGGAGAAGCCTGGAGCTGCTGCCTTCTGCTGGAGGAGAAGGAACCCAGGAGTTTGGAGTTCAGCCAAAGGACAAGATAAGGACTGTGTGGCAAAGCAGGGGCACTGAATGTGTTTCCTTGCTGCATCCCACAGTTTGGGACCCAGGGGGGATGGACTTGTGACTATGGTGGGTGGGGTGAAGTGCCATGGACCCCAAGGACCCCACTTTGGTTTTGTTGCCTAGTTCCCTCTCTGGATTTGGAAGCAGGGGCTGGAGCAATGTTATGGGAAGGACACCGCCCCCCTCCCAAGAGTACTTTATGTGATAATGCTTTGTATTTTGTGAATTGATGTGAAAATGCAATGTACTTTGTTTAAGACCCAGTGGCCACTTTGGTAACTTTAGATGTACCTGGAAAATGTGACCTAAGAGATGTTTTAGTGCTAATTCAAATGTAAATTGTATATGCTATGGGCATGAAAGATCTTGGGGCCGAATGTAATGGAAATGCAGATTTAAAGATCTTCCCTGCCCCTAGCTTGAGTGCACCTGGAGCCTGTGGTGGGAGGCTTGTTTTTCAGGAAAGCTCATATCTTGATACTTTGTGATTGGGCAGTGGGTCCAGGAGGTTGTTACATTCTCTGAGCCAGGAGAAGGCTATATAAGCCCTGAGGAGAGGCTTTGCTTTGGGGCTCACTTTGAGAAGTGTTGTGTGATTTGACCAGATGAGACTCTGGGAAGCCGTTGTTGAGAGCCCCCCGGCTTTGAAAACCCAGATGTTGATGCTTCCCTCTCTGGTAACTGTGATTTGGTATTGATATAATGGTTGGACAGTTTGGAAGCCTGTCTGTTTGATCTGTAAGTTCTGTAACTCTGAAGTTTGGGGTGCTGACCTTTTTCCCCTGAACTAGGTAATGTGTGTTTGTTTGATTAAAGTAAGCTTGTTAACCCATTTTGAGTTGCTTTCCTTTTGAAAAGCAGATCTAAGAACCTGTGTTGGCAGTCACCCTGGGGATATTGGGGTGCTTGCCGCTACAAGGTGATAATAATAATTGAAGTACCTCACAGGGTTATTGGAACGATCAAATGAGATAATGCCCATGCAGTACATTAGAAATAATTAAAAAGTTATAGAAGGGTTAAATGCTTTACAACTGATACTCTAAATAGGGCATACTTTAAATCTGTTTAATTAACATTTTATATATCACTTTTCTAAGTTTAGACAATCAGCAAAACAATAAATCAAGCCCTGATGTGTAGAGTTTGCCAATTTCCAAGGTGCAAATGCTCTCAATAGACATTTAACAAGCAGCTTTCCGAGCCGGCTTCAGCATACTCCTAGCTGGCTGTAGGATAAAATTCAAACTATTTAGACCCAAGGTCCCTTCCAATATGCTCCAAGATATCTTTCCAACCTATTTCACATTGTTATTTTTCCTACAGTGTACATTGCATTGGGACTAGATGACTCATTTCTACCCTCTCAGCCTGCCAGCCCTCTCTTGACTGTGATCCTTTGGGCATATGGTACCCCATGTCTGGAATGTATTCCTCTCCTGCCCTCAAGCTTACCAATATCCTTTCCCTCCTTCAAGGACTAGTTACAGTACTGTGTTCTACGTGAAACCTACATTGATTCCCTTCCACCCACCAACAGTGATTTCCTTCCTCCTGAAATCCCTCAGGCCACTTTAATATCCCTTAGGCATTTAAATATTTTCTAACTTAAAATGATTTGTATCTGCTAGCACTCTTTAGATAGGAAGCACCTTGAGGCTGAGACTGTCTTTACTGGGTGCTCCTGGGACCTAGTACAGTACCCCATGCACTGCAGAAATTTAATAACTTGGAATGAAATGGAACTTTGAAGGTTATGCACAACAGCTATGTGGACCAGGGTAAAGAGTAGGGAATGGGGAGGCCACAACACAGGCCCCTTGAGGTCTGTGGTTTTGTGGGAGTGCTATTCGCTTTGGGAGTTTCCTTAAAAACAGTAAGATAGGGTAAGGCAGGAGGGTAGGTTCCCCCCTAATCAAGCTGGGGGTGACTCACTGAGTTTCAAGAAGCAGGTGGGCAGTCCCACCAACCCCATTTCTTGTAATTCACATTCTGAATGAAACCTATGGTCTCTGAGGGAGCTTCTTTGCCCTTTACATATCGGTCTGTGATCCTCCATCTTCCTTACACATTGGGCCTACTTTAGAATATGAGCTCCTGTGGGCAGGGACCAAGTTTTGCCTTTGTTTGTCCTCAAGTCTAGCACAGTGACTGACACACAGTAAGTGTTTAATACATGTTTGTTGCTGGACTGAGCGACTTGAAGAATACTTAGGCTACTACTTAAATGCTAAAAGAGATTCTAGGACTAAGCAAAGTGGTGGGGAGAGGATGGTCTCTGTCTCCCCTTTCCCTCCCTCCCCTTTATGTCCCCTCAGTCTCCTCTCCAAGCTATACAAAGTGACAAAAAGTGAACTTTGCCTTTGCAGGCTACTGAGGAAAAACCCAGTTATCCTCTAGTTGGAATTCCCCCTTGCCATCTCCTAGCCCCCCCACTCCATAAATTCCACAGGGATCCTGGGGTCCACAGCTCTGGTTTCTGGTCAGCTAGTGGGACTTCTAGAGTACTGCCCAAGTCTTCATTTCTGAAGTGAAAATGGATGTTTATCTCAAAAATCCCAACAATCACACACGGGTTTTGTGAGTATCAAAATATATGTGAAGGTGCTCTGAAAATTAGGATGTACATCAGGACATTTTTTTCAATTCAAAAGCAAAGTAAAACAATTTAATGTATAGCTATAGATAATGCACAGTTCACCACCAAATATTCATCCAGCACCTACTATGTGCAAAACTCTGTGTGAAATAGGAAGAATTCCAAGAGATTGTTGTTGTCCAGACATGTCTGATTCTTCATGACCCTGTAGACCATACTGTCCAGGGATTTTCTTGGCAAAGATCCTGAAGTGGTTTGCCATTTCCTTCTCCAGTGGACTAAGGCAAACAGAGGTTAAGATGACTGGCCCAGGATCACACAGCTAGTCCGACAGACAATCATGAAGACCAAGAACTAGAGGATTATAGAAAGGTCAGCTGAGATCATATGACAAGTTAGAACATTCATCTGAAGAGAGATTGGAATCAAGCATCTTCCGGAAGCCAGAAGAGGCCAAAAAGCCCAGATCTCTCTTCTCCTAAGCTCTCACCAAATCTGCCCATCCTTCACTGGATCTCTGTCTTTGAGGAGAGAGTCTCATGTAACTGGTCCTTTGAATCAAGGGTTACACATTCATTTACTCATTCATAGAACATGAGTTAAAACAGACATCAGAGGTCATCTTGTCCCCTCCACTCCCGGAACAGTAATCCTTTGTATAGCACTCATGACAAGTAATCATCAAGCCCCTGATTGGAGACCTTCAGTTATGGGGAGCTCAGTTTCAGCCAGTTTTACAGCCAAAGTGTTTCCTTACATTCAGCCAAAGTCTACCTTTGGCAAATTATACCTACTGTGTCAACTTACATCCTCATTCATTAACTATTTACTGAGTGCCCACTTAAGTGCCTAGCACCATACTAGCTACGGGGGGTGGGTGGGGGGAATTCATACAGAGAGCAATCTACCCTATTTCTGGAGGCCATGCTGCACTTCCACATAGTTCCAATAGCCAATCTCTCACAACCTTTATCTTTAATAAATCTTTCAGAGTGTCTGACTTAAAATGTGCCCCCTATCATGAAATCCCATTTTCTTCAAAGAATGTTTCCAATACCATAATTTTTAAATCCCTTCAGGCATTTAATTACTAAGCATAGGATTTAGATCTGGAAAGGATTGTAGAGAATATCTAGTCTAACATTCTTTTTTTTTTTTTTTAACAGATGAGGTCATCTGGGTAATTTGAATCCAGGCCCTCTGCACCTCTGAACCAAGTGCTCTTTCCACTGCACTGGTCCCTATTTTGTTCAAAACAACAGATACAAAACAATTACAAAACAATTTAGAACCTATGATCCCTGTCCATTTTCTGAAGTGAAATTCTAGTTAAGATTCTAGTTAGGTAGAAAGAAGGAAAATATAAAGAAAATGCTCACATATGAAATACTTTGAGAAAATTTCTAAAAGTATGCCAGTGAATACCAAATGTGGTTTAGTGGAAAGAGAACTGGATAACCAGGAGGTCTAGATCAGCTCTGCCACTAATCAGCTTGGCAAACCACAACCTTAATGAGCTTTGGTGTCCTCAAATATAAAGTGCAGATAAAAATATCTACCCTAATTATCATATATGGGTTATATGAGTATTGAATAACATAATATACATGAAGGTGCCCTGAAAATTAGGATGTACATCAGGAGTTTTTTTTAATTCAAAAAATAAAATAAAACAATTTAATATATAGCAATAGAAGATGCACAATTAATCACCAAATACTCATCCAGCACCTATGTGCAAAGCTCTGTGTGGAATGGGAAGAATTCTAAGAGACTGTTGTTGTTATTCAGGCATGTCTGATTCTTTGTAACCCTGTGGACCATACTGTCCATGGGATTTTGCTTGGCAAAGATACTGGAGTGATGTGCCATTTCCTTCTCCAGGGGATTAAGGCAAACAGAGGTTAAGTGATTTGCCCAGGGTCACACAGCTAGTGAGTGTCTGATGTCACATTTGAACTTGGGTCTTCCTGACTCCAAGCCCAGCACTCTATCCACTAGGCCACCTAGTAACCTCATAAGAGATCAGATTCTAGATTTAGAGCCTTGAGGGGCCTTAGAGATCATCTAATTTAGGAGTCTATGAACTATTTTAAAAAATCTTTGTTAAGTGTATTTCAATATAACCAGTTTCCTTTGTTATCCTATGTGCTTTATTTTATGCATTTAAAAACATTATTCTGAGAAGGGGTCCATAGGCTTCTCTAGAATTCCAAAGGGACCTATGATACACAAAAAGGCTAAGAACCCAGATCTAGGCCAACTCCTTTTTATATATGAGGAAACTAAAGCCCAAAGGAGGGCAATGTCTTAGCAAGGTCACCCAGGTAGTAAATAGAAGAGCAGGGATTTGATATCTATTTAATCCTTAAAGGCCCAGGTCAGGGTTCCCACCTCCTTCCCAGTTTTCTCTGATCAGCCTCGCTGGAAATGGTATCCCCTTCTCTTAACTCCTCCTCTGGGGCTTGTTATCTAGCCCATTCATTCAGCATGTGTCATATGCTTTTCTTTGTTGTTAGTGATGACTCCAAATGCAGCATTCTTTCCATTACACTACACTTCATTTCTCACACATTTAATCAATGATGCCAGTAAGACACAAAAGGATAGGATGTACCTGAAATTCATAAATCATTAAGAGCTGAAAAGAGCCTAAGAAATCAGCTAGTCTCATTTTAAAGCGAGGCTCAGAGAGATCTGCAGATTTATAGAAAGTTAGCCCAGGAAGGATCCTTAGGGATGACTTCCTACCATACCCCCATTTTACTTTGGAGGAAAGTAAACTCCAGGAAGCTTGTGCCTTGTCCATATACACAAGGAAAGTTAGTCCCGGAAATAGGACTAGAGCCCAGATTTCCAAATGCCAAATTCAGTTCTTTTTCTATTATACTGTGTTGCCTCTGGGGAAATGACTTGCCCAAGGTCATGGAACTCTTAGAAATCAAATTCCCCACGAACAGGAAGAACAGCCACATCCCATTCCAGCTAATTGTGAGCAAATTCTTTTTTGCATTGAGCTGAAAATCTGCCTCCCAGTAACTTCCACCCACATATACATATGAAAAGATAACTAACAATACAGAGAAGCATATGACACATGCCAAATGAATGGTTGACACATGCCAAATGAATGGTCCAGATAACAAGTGCCAAAGGAGGCGTTATGGGAAGGGAGATACTACTTCCAGCTAGGCTGGTCACAGAAAGCTCCAAGAAGGTGGGAATATGACCTGGGCCTTTAAGGTTAAGTATAGATTAGACAGGTAGAGAGTGGAGGGGAAACATTTCAGAACATTTCAGAAAAGTCAAATTGTATTAGCAGGCAAGTTTGCAAACTGTTTTAGCTGGTAAAGAGAATTTGGGGGTGTGGGAGAGAAGGCAAGGAGCCCTAGGAAATAATGTTGGAATGGTAGGTTGGAACCAGATTTATAGAGGGACATCAATCAACTGACAAGCATTTTTTTTAAAAATATTTATTTATTTATTTTTGGTTTACAAGCATTTATTAAGCACCTAAGTGTGTCAGGTACTAAGCAAGGTACTGGTTAAACAGTTAAATTTTTGAAAAACCTAACAGCTTCATAGTTTTCATTCTGTGGTACAGTTTAAGTAGACTTGCCTTTATCAGGTGGGCAGTGGGGAGCCACTGAAAGTTTAAAAGTATCATTAGATGCTGCTGAACTCTGTATTTAAGGAAGATTTTTTTTTTCCTTTTGGAGGGCAATTGGGGTTAAGTAACTTGCCCAAGGTCACAGTTTTTTTGTGTGTGTGTGTGGCTTTTTTTTGTGTTAAGTGTCTGTAAGGAAGGTTGTTTAAGGAAGGTTTTTATATCTCTCAGTTTGTGTAGAATGGATCAGATGGAGGAGAGTAAGTCTTGGCTTTAGGTGAGACAGTCTTTAAGGTCACAGCAGAAAAAGAAGGGAGGGCTTGATGTTGAGTGTGCTAGAGGAAGTGGTATGCTGGTAAATGTTTAATAACCAGTTCTAAAAAAAATGTACACATGACACACTTTTAAGTTTTATTAGCATTTTCTCTTGTGCTTTCTTAAGTTTTGATAATCAAGAAAACACTAAGTCAAGCCCTGATTTGTAGTATTTGCTAATTTCTAACTGTAAATGCTCACATTAAAAATTTAACCGTGACTCTTGGGAGCCTCTTGAACTACCACCAACATTCTCCTGAATAAAGACACTTCTCATGACATGGAATCCAGCAGTGCCAAACTCTTCTTGCTCCTCCCAGGGAGGGAACATGTAGGCTGTCCCACTCAGTAGGGCTGCTTAGCTTTGTATAAGGGCCAGATATTCTATAGGGAAGGTCAGGATCTCTAGTAGGTACCTTTGATTAGTTTCCTTACTCTGATGTCCCATGCACAGAGGCACCAAAGATTAACTAGGAAGCTGGAGGTTCCTACTATAGAATATTTCAGATATGGGTAGGATGCTGGTGCATAAAAAAAGCAGGGGCAGGAGTAGGGGACATGTCTAGAGCAAAAACAGCCTGTTACAGGAAAGAATAGGTCTAAAAACCAAAGGCTTTTTTGAATAATTTAATTATTTTAAAATAAAGTAGAATAATTTAAAGGGCCCCTAGGTATTATCATTATTGGAGATGACCTACCTCTTGGCTGAGGGGAAGGGAAAGCCTCTGGCTACTCCCAAGTCTGTGGCCAGCCTGACTATAAACTACAGCAAGCTGTTGTCTGTCTTTAAACATCACCCCCATATGGACTTGGCCATGTGATTAGAAACAAAAACAACAACACAAGGTTCCTTTACTATGAGAGGCATCTGGTTCTCACAAACATTGTTAAGTTTGCAGTGAAAAACCTTTCTGAACACCCTAATGCATTTGCTTGTCTCTGGTTACATCATGGGGCACCTAGCAAAGGGAACAAAAGCAGCTGTTTCCTCTAGGCACAGAGGAAACAGGCCAGCATTCCTTGTTGTATGGCCATGGGTTAAAGGAGAGGGCCTGTGTGAGATGCACTTGGCAGGAAGGAACTTGGAATCCAAACTTCCCCTGAAACATCCAAACTCCCCTTAAGATAAATAGGATACAAGCTCTTCCTCTGAATGTTTCATTCAGATTGCATCCAGCTTATTTGGCTAAGGTGGCCTCCCTCAGACCCTGAACCAGCTCACTGGCATGGGGTTTTTAGGGTTTCCCTCTTGAACTACTACTTCCCACACCCCCGCCTCTCACTATATCCTTGTCCCAACCCTTAGCTCCAGTGAGGTAGTGCTTTGTTCTCCTATTCCCTGTTTGGAACTAGTCCCTATACTAGGATTAGGCTAGCCCTCTTGACCTCCTACTATGGCAAAGTGGTATGAATGAAAGAACTTTAGGATTGACCACCCATTGAGATGGCAAGAAAAACAAAGGCCATTAGAAATATGGAGAAGAGGGGCGGCTAGGTGGCGCAGTGAGTAAGAGCGCCGGCCTCGGAGTTTGGATGACCCGAGATCAGATCCGGCCTCAGAAAATGAGCACCCACGCATAAATAATGACTAGCCGTGTAACCTTGAGCAAGTTACTTAACCCCAATTGCTTTAAAAAAAAAAAAAAGAAATATGGAGAAGAGGGGAAAGAGAGTGGGGAGAGGAGAGGGAGCTCAATTTCCACTTGGATTGACAAAGAGGATCCCCAAAGGGCTGCTAACTACTTCTCCCATCAGAGATAACCCTGTGGAGCTGGGATTTCTAATAGTATCTCTCATGAGACCCCATCTGGTGTGTCCCCTGCCAATATAAATTAACCAGTTAATATCAATAAGCTTTTACAATGGGTATTTCCTGAGGCAGTCTTGCAAGGACAAGCTACAAAGCATCTCCCTTACTGATGGCACACTTCCCCTTCTATCCACACTCTATTCCAGGGGAGGATGGGCTTAAAGCAGAAAGGCAGCAAGGCACCTATGTAGAGAACAAACATTGCCCAGGATATTTTCTGGCCCTGGGAGCCCTTTGATGTCTTCACTGAGTCCCTACCAAACTCATTTCTGGGTGTGAGCTACTGGCTCAACTCATCTGAGCTAGCTCCTGGTTGGTCACAGAAGCTGCTCGGTCTCAACAGCAAAGAAACTTGTCCCTCCTCGGAACTGTTGCCTTACCTGACTCAGCTACTGCTTCCACCAGATCCAGTGGTCCTCATGGCCTCTCTGATTGACTCTCCCAGTCTCACCTGACACCTGAGTTCTCCCCTCCTTGAAGATAGTCTTAGGAGCAGGAAGGAAGAAACACAAAAGAAACTGAGGAACTAAGCATTCATGGTCATGTATATGGGCCTGATTTGTTCCCGCTCCATTTGTTATTGCCCTGGTCCTTCTCAGATTATTTAGGTTTATAGGTTAGAAACCACTCCCACCCCCACCCCCATATAAACTCCTAGATGGCAAGACCGTTTGGGTTTGTTTGTTTTTTTTTCATTTTGTTTTTGTATCCCTAGAACTTTACATACAATAAATGCTTAATAGATGCTAGTGAGATTGGATTGGATTTCTCTCCCTGACATCTCCCTCAGAGTAGCTCTGAGTCTAACCAGGACCCAGTACCCCAGAAGGACCAGGGAAAAGCTCTTATTTTAGTCTGTTCAGTCCTTTAAGAAAATATAGAATTTAAGTTCTGCATTGAACTGGTTCATCTGGTTTTTAAAAACCAAACAGAAACCCTGGTTCAGTGACATAATTAGCAAATGGGTTCAATTTGGAGTTTAGGAAATTACTCTTCTTCCTGGTTTATTTCAACTCAGGTACTGCTGGAAGGAAAGGCTGGGTAGGGATGAAACTAGGACTAGTCTCTACAAAACTTCAAGTGAGGTGATCTGCTCCCCTGGGTGGGTTATTTGTGCTAGTGCCCAGGTGAAGTCTTCCAACTGACCCTCTAGAAGCTTATTCTATGCTGAAGGGAGAGTCAAGGAAATGGAAAAACTGGAGGAAATAATAAAACAACTGACATTTACATAGTGCTTTAAAGTTTACAAAAGGCTTTATTTACATTATCTCATTTAATCCTTCAGAGGACTATACCTTATGAGATAAGTACTACCAGTCTTATTGAACCAATTTTAGTAGAAAATGGGTTCTGAGTATAAATGACTTATCCAGGGTCCTAGCACCAGTAAGAATCAGAGACAGAATTTGAACTCAGGTCTTCCTAATTCCAAGATCAACAGTCTAGCTACCAGCTCAATATAAGACTTTAACTTCTTAAAGTCTTGGTTTTCTTGTCTTTTTTTCTCTGTCTTTTGTACAAAGACAATTCAGGTGTGATTTACTTTATTGAGTTCACCTTTCTTGGGAAAACTGAATCCTAATCTGAACACTGAAGATTTGCAAATGGAAATCCTTGTGTCTCAGAGTTGCTAAGAGGATCCCAAGAGAAAGAGTTTTGAAGTGACCAACTTAAAGCATCCTGGAAGTGTAAAGTGGAATAGAAAGGCACCATGGGCACAAGGCTTGGAGCTAAAAGAGTGTGAGTGAAGAGATAAGGTTGCAACCACTTCACTAGCCATAAGACTATGGGCAAGGGACCAATTGTAGAGTCTGAGTTTTTCATTGTTAAAAGAGGATAATAATTGTTCATGGAATTGTTGTCAGTACTTTATAAAGTATAAAACACAATATAAACATTATTAATAATATTAATTATCTACCCTTAAAGGCCTACCCTTATGCCTCACCATAGCTGATAACTGATCCTTGGGTTTTTGAAAGCTAGTCCAAAATCCAGTCCTACAAAGAGAGAAAAGCTTAGGTTACAAGCCTAGCTACAGACTTCGATCCTGTAACCCAACTAGTTCAGAGAGGCCCATCACCAGAGAAATGGTCATTGTGTGATTAACTTTTTTTATTCAATTCAATTCAACAAGCATTGTGCCAGGCACTGTGGATACAAAAGTAAAAATGAAAACAGTCCCTGCCCACAAACAGTAACCCTTGAAGCCTGTCTAGCAAGGCATGGAAGGGGCTTCTAATCACCGTGATAGAATGGTAACCCAAACTCACTACATCAATAGGATCTTTTAAATGTTGACAATTAAGGCTGATAATGATAATAACAATCATAAGTAATGCAGTGGGCTCCAGATCCAGCTGTGATTGATACTGAAATTAGAAACCAAGATTTATTCCCTTAGGACTAGTCAAGAAATAACCTCTTGCCCAGAGTTTGCCTTTCCAAACAGAAGGTTCCCAATGTTGTGACTGCTGGGATCTTTTCCTGCCCCAGGGCTCTGATCTTACTTCTGAGATACAAGCCCTATTATCCCAACAACTGATGCCCTACCTCCAGAGCCACTGTGGATCTAACTGGTTTATAAATATTTGCATAATTCACTTTATATTTATGCTATGTGTATATATATTATATGTGTATAATATATATATATATATATATATATATATATATATATATATATATATATATATATATATTTGTTGCAACTCCTGTTAGAATGTAAGATCCTTGCAGGAAGAGCTTTTTTCCATCTTTATACTAGTATGTATGCATTCCCAATGCCCAGCATGGTGCTGTCACATAGTGGTTGATGACTGAATGTTTATTGGTTGACTTCACCTTTTTCCAGTTTACTCCCTTCATTCCTCCTGGTAGGTAGCAACCTTTTCAGCCCAACCCAGTCCTTGAGGCCAGACTATGCCTACTCTTGATTCTATTAACTCTGCCCAGAGTCCAGGGCATAGAGGAAAATAAGGGCCTTTGTTTTCTGAGTCCCAGGTCTACTCTTTTTATTACATTCTAAATCACTCTCACCCAAACTCCCCATTAGAGGTTTTGTTCCTCCCAGTAATCTTCCTGGGATCTGCATGAAGTAGCATCATTTTTCCTTCCTCATGACTGCTACCATAATCTCCCCTGAATAGCTGCCCTTCCTTTCCTCCTCTCCTTATTTACTGGAGCTTTCAAGACTCATCTGAGTACTACTGCTTATGGTCAAAAAGTATTTCATGCTTACTATGTGCCAGGTATTGGGGTGATGTAGCAGTCTGATCAAGTTTCTCTAGAACAACTTTCCTTATGCTCAGCACCCCCAACTTTGGAGCAATGACAACCAGATATCAAGGAATCACTTGTCCTGGCCTCATGGTCCTCATCATTGAAATAATAAGATAAAAAACCAAACAGATTTTATCATGGTAGAGGTCACATTTGAATACTGTATATAAAGGGAAGGAGGTACTTCCAAACACCTCCCTGAATACTTTCTAAGGGGATGAAAGCTTTTTAGCTCCTCTTACTAGGAATGAAGCATGCTAATATTGTTCGATTTTGAGAAAGAAAGGGGGGGGGAGAAGGGAGAGGAAGAGAGAGAAAGGAAGGGAGTGGGAGAGAGAGATCCTGTCCCTCACCACTCGAGGACCTCTCTCTCCTGCCAGGTCTTTTGCTCTCCTGAAAGGTGCTGAGGAAGGTGACTCATGGTGATAGGTAGGGGTCCATCTGTTGACTGAAGTGGAAATTAATCTGGGGTAGGACTAGACTGAGGTTTTTTCTAGGTCCAGCTCAGTCTCAATCAGCTTTTTAATTCCAACTGAATGAGTCTAGCTTTGAAACTCCCACACAGGTGAATGGACTGTGGAGAGTCATCTAAGGGATATTGGGGTGGGGATGGGGGGGACAAACAAAGCCTCTCCTCTACCTTGTACCTGCTTCACGCACACAATTATGACTCTCCCTCCTCCACCCTAAGAGAATTATCTTTTTCATCTTTTCAGCTCAAAGTTCTTCTCATCTGAGATTTCCTAACTCAAATTTATTTCCTCGTTCCCATCTCTCTCATTCTTTTCCTCTCTCTTTTTCCTTTCCCTGACTCTTTCTTCTCTCTCCCTCTTTGCTTTCCCTCTCCCTCTTTTTTGTCCTTCCCATTCTACCTCCAACTTCCTTGTTTTTTTCCTCTCTCTTCTTTCCTCTGTCTCTCCTTTTCTCCTATTTCTCCCTCCTCTTCCCTTCCCTTTCCCAAGTCTCTCTTCCCTTGTCCCCCTTTTCTCCTCTTTCCCTCTTCCCTCTTTTTCATTTATCTCTGCCTTTCCCCTTTCTTTTTCTTTCCTTCTCCTCTCCACCAGCCTCTCCTTTACTTTACTCCTTTCTCCCTGTTCTTCTCCCACTTATCCTCTCTTCCCTTTCTCCTTCCTTTCTTTTCTTGGCACTCTCCTAGGCTCTTTCTCACTCTCCTCCCTTTTTCTCCCTTCCCCCCCTTTTCTCCATTTCTCTCTGTGCCTTTCCCTTTTCTCCCTCCCCCTCCTTCCCTCTGCCTTCTCCCCCCTTTTCTACTCTCTTCTCTTTTCATCCCTCTCTCCAGTTTTTTTCCCTCTCCCCTCTCTTTCACTCCCTGCCCCACACAATGGCTTTGGCGGTTTTCTCCCCTCTTACAATGCCGCCATATGGCTCCATTATTCTAATATTCCCCAGATTTATGGCAACAATACTGAGAAATAATTAGGTGCTGCCGGGGTGTAAGCCTCAGTGTGAAAACACATCTGTTCTGAAAGGCTCCCCCTGGAAAAGGGAAGGAAAGTGTCACCAGCAATTTTCCTTCTAAAAAAACAAGTGGTAAGTACAACCAGGAACCCGGCTTTGTGCTCACAAAGGCTTTGTTGCTTCCTTGGCAGAAAAGCCTATTACTCAGAAAAGAGATGGGAGGTGGGCCAGGGGAGGGAGAAGGCACCTGTCCTATGGGAGCAGCCACATTGATAGATTCCCTCCTTATCCGGTCTGGGCAGACAGGCCTGGGGTTTGCAACTCACTCGGTCTCCTTTCCCCCAGATTCTTGCCCTGAGGGGACAGAATGTGTGTTGAGTAAATTATCTCTAACAGATTCATACATGTGCTTGAACAGATCTCACACAGAGGCTCACACATGCACTCCATCTAAAATCACATACATACATAACAGGTTCCACTTATCCGTGTTACAGACACTCACCTATCCTCACCCAGTCACAAAACATACACTCACAGTTCACACAGAGGCCTGAATTGGGAATCAGGAAGATGCCCCATTTGAATCTCCCACCCCCAGATCTCGACTAGCTGTTCAAGCTTAAGCCAGTCATTTACCTTCTTTGATGCGTAGTTTACTGTCTGTAAAATGAAGATTATAAATGTTAGCACTTACACAGTTCTTTAAGGTTTGCAAAGAGATTTACCAATGGAATACTGTTTCATTTTATCCTCACAATAAGGAAACTGAGGAAGACAGAGGTTAAGTGATTTGTCCAAGGTAACGAAACTAGTGAGTGTCTGAGGCAGATTTTGAAATCAAGTCTTCCTGACTCTAGTCCCTTCACTCTAATCTAGTGCCACTTAACTGCCTACCTAATGGCTAATTAGCAGGGTAGTAATGGCACCTACACCACAAGTTAATGTCAGTATTTTTATCCCTATTTTATAGATGAGGAAACCAAAGCTCAGAGAAGTGAATTCACTTGCCCAAGGTCACATAATGATTTAGGTACAATTGGTACCTATGGTCTGGACATGAGTCAAGGTTTTCTGATTCTACCTCATCATCACCATCAGGGAACATGGTGAATGCACACACATGTCACACACTCCTTTAAATGTACTCTACTAGCACATAGAGTTAGTTTTGTCTGTGGTCCCTTGCTTCCTCCCAGCTCAGCAACCTCTACAAGACCAGCTGATTTGGAGGGAGTTTGTAGTCTATCAAAATGGAAGTGCTAAGGTCCTAGCTTAAAGCTCCATAGTTATGGACTGGGAAGCCCTGTACTCAGATCTCACCTCAGGACTTGCCCCTGCACAAATCATTATGCTTCCCTGAGCCTCAGTTTCCTCATCTATAAAATGGGGATAATAGTAGCATTTACTCCACAGTGTTGTGAGGCTCAAATAAAATAATGTATTAAAGCCCTTGTAAATCTTAAAGGCTATATAAAATGAGCTATAGCCATCATTTTCAAGTTCAAATATCTCAGATCTGTTAATTGGCTAATTTAATTAACATTAATAAACTAGAAAAGATTAACTAATAGCTAGCTGAGAACAAGAATTGGGCATACCTTAATCTCTTGGAGGTGGGGATGGAACATGGCAAGAAAGGGAGGTCAGGACTGAGAGCAGAATTTGGAGGAATCCCCCTTGACAGATGACCATTTTGTGACTTTAGGCCCAGATGAATGAATGAGTAAATAATTGAGAGAGTGAATGGAAAAGTATTCATTGAGATGGAGCTATAGGACCTCTCTGAAATTCCTTGGGATTTTTGACTCTGTTACCTTTTTGGATTGGAAAGCGGAATAGGGGATCCTCTGGGGCTTGGGTCACAGGGCCTGGACCTGGGAATGGTCTCTTAGAGGGGTGTAGGGAGCCAGTCTCTGACAGGCAGACAGACAGGTCAGACTGATTGCCCTGGAGCACTTAATCATCTGACTGACCAAGTGAATTCTAAGTGAGTGATATTCTTTAGAATTTGCCAAAGGGCAACATGTGAAGAAACAAGGAAGGAACCATCCTAGGGGGTTTGGTGCTAAAACCAGAAAAAAAAAATTGAGATGGTGGTCTGATCTTAAATAGTTTCCCCACCACAGGCAATCTTGGGAAGGACTGACTGGTACTAAAGAGGAATGAAACCACCATCAACAAGTATTTACTGAAGGCCATGCTAGGCACTTTGTGTACAAATCTGTGTAAACTGTGACCCTTGACCTCAAGGACCTCACAAAATATCACATGTGTGATCAACTCCACAGGACAAACTTGGTCACCCTCTGTACCTCCTTCACTTCCCTATTCAATTTAACAGCTTTAGCTTTTGCTATAACGTTAAACTGCTTTGATTCTGGCTCTTTGAGGACTCCAGGTCATCCAAAATGAGTGATTTTGTTTCCTCTGAATGAAAATATTGGGCACCATGGATTCCACAGTATGACATACTGCCTACTCTCAACACAATTCACCCCCTGGCTGGAGCCACCCCTATGTTAATTACTTTGGGATTCTTTATTAAACAAGAGATGTGCTTTATTTGAAGAGCCCAGGATGTATAAACATGCACAGCCAGATTGATCTGATGCAAACTACCACAGGGACTTTGAAGCTTGTATTCTGTTTCCAATCCACTAACCATGTAGTGAAAAAACAGTCTTTTGATTGGCTGTTGAGCCAGAACTGGATCTTAAAAGACATTAAAAGGCACTAAAGCACCAAATCAAGTCTCTCCTTTCCTCTTTTTCTTCCCTCCTTCCCTCTTTCTGTCCTTCTCTCTTCCCTTCCATCCCTTTCTTCTGCCTGGCTGTGTTTGAGGGAGGAGGCAAGAATGCTATATGCCTCTGACTGGGGGGAAGAGAACCAGTACCTCTGACCAACTCTCCCCACCTAGATTGACTCATGGCCTTCGAATACAGGGCCCTATTTTTTGTTTCTGCTTTTGTTCTTTCCTGATTTCAGGTGATTGGACTAGACTAGGACCTCGTGAATTTAGAAAGATTCGGAGAACAGGCCTTCAGAAGTCTGGGGGCCAGATTTTGTGGACAAATGAGCCCACTTTCCCTGGGATTAAGATAATCTACAGAGAGTATACCCCTAGGTATTGGGGAAAATGTTTATATTTCTGTTCTTGCTACAAATTTTCAGCCAATATCCCTTTGTGAAAGTTAATTAGTCCTCATAAGTGAAATGAAACTAAGGTGCTGATCACTGGTCATTGATATTGGAGAGAATGCACCAGAAAATGGGAGCTTGAGCTGATGGCTTTAGAGAAGAACCTCTAGCACTTTGAAGGGGAGATGTATCATAGGGGGACCTGACTTATCAATGCAAAGGGGAGCTGGGATAAAGATCTAAACTGGAGTGGCTAGGTGGCTCAGTGAATAGAGCACCTGCCCTGGAGTTAGAAGGACCTGAGTTCAAATCCGCCCTCAGACATTAAACACAAAATACTAGCCTGTGATCTTGGGCGAGTCACTTAACCCCAATTGCCCTCCCAAAAAAAAGGCAAAAAAAAAAAAAGATCTAAACTTGACGTTTTAGCTCAATGATTTTCTCTCTGTCTCATAGAATCTTAGAGCTGGAAGAAATCATCTAACCCAGCCTCATTTTACAAAGGAGAAAACTGGAGCCAGAAACAGTAAGTGATGAGTAAAATCACACCACAAGTTATGGACAGAGTCAGGAAGGAAGGAGCCAAGTATTCCGTGAACATCTACTTATGTGCATTACTGTGCTAAGCACTTTACAAGTCTTATCTCAGCTGAACCTCACAACTCTGGGAGGTAGGTGTTATTATCATTACCTCCATTTTATAGTTGAGGAAACTGAGGCAGGTGGAGGTTAAGTGACTTGCCCAAGGTCATATGTGACTAATAAGTGTCTGAGACCATATTTGAACTCAGGTGGCACAGGGAGTCAGGAAGACCTGAGTTCAAAACCATCCTCAGACATTAACGACCCCATGGCAAGTCATTTAACCCTGTTTGCCTCAGTTTCTCCATCTGCAAAATGAACTGGAGAAGGAAATGGCAAACTACTCCTGTATCTTTGCCAAGAAAATCCCAAAAGGGGCCTGGAAGCATAGGACATGACTGAAAAAGACTAAACAATAACAGCTTCTTGATTCTAGGCTCAGTGCTCTCTATTCGTTACAACACCTAAGCCCCTTGACTCCCTGGACTCTTTTCCCATGCCGTGTTATTATTATTATTATTTATTTTTTGCTTTGTATTATTCCTAGCACAGCTTGGCTTAGTGGATAGAGATCTGATCTCAGTAAGGGAGACTCATGTTCAAGGCCAGCCAGTGATCCACATATAGCTGTGACCCTAGGTAACTCTAAGACTAAAAGTTATAGAGATGATGCCCAAATGCATTGAGAAAAAAATTTCCTTTCTGGGAGCATTTTGTACCTACAAAATAACTGGTCAATAGCCACTCCCCACCCACCCACACCCAGTACCACACCCTGTGCATAGGAGGAACTAAATAAATGTTTACTGAATTGAATCTACATTCCTCTTTGCTATCCTTTCAGCTATGAGTATAGAGAGAGAATCAGGGGAACTAAAGTAGACTGAAGAGGAATAGGCCTTGATCTCCTCTATACAGCCCAGAATCAGGCAAGAGCATTGTCATGTCCCTGAAAAGATTCCCTACCATTGGTTCTTTTCTCCCCAATACTAAGCCCAGAGGTTATCTGATTTTTTCCTGAATTTGGGTTTTGATGGGAAGAAGGGGAGAAAAACCATGAAGACACTGAACTCACTGGTTATGGAAGATACATTAAGCACCAATTATAGTGTAATCCCATTCTGGGCCTAGGCACTGTGTGGGGAAAAGAAGACAGTGTTTGCCGTCTAGAAATTTACCCAGACATATCAGAGTTCATCCTTGCATCATATAAATAAATGTCATTCCACAGAGGAGGAACGGACGCATTTGGGCTCATACAAGGTAGAAATGTCCAGTTCTCCTGATCCCTTAATTTTGTAACAGAAAGAACATTGAACTTGGAGCTAGATGACCCAAGTTTCAATCATGGCTCTGTTACTGTCTACATGACTTTGGGTAAATCACTTCTCCCCTCTGAGCCTCATCTATAAAATGATAGCATAGGAGTAAACATCTCCACCATCCTTTCTACCTTTAAATTTTGGGAACTCTTTCCACTATATTATAGTTATCGGACAGATTGGTGCTAAGGTAATAAACAGCAAAACAAAGAGGGGAGAAAAGGACAAATCAATCACTTCCTCCTCCTCCCACCCTTAGTGGTGTTTATGATTCCATTTCCCCAGCACTGGAAACTCCCAGGGCATGGAGCACAGTATCAGCTGATTGTGGTTTTTATGACTATGATGACCCACAGGTAAACTCCAAACTATGCTTGGAAGTCAAAAGGCCAAAGTGGGGGAAAAGTCTGAAAGTTAGTTTCTATTTTTAAACAGGTTTGTTTTGCCTTATCTTTATTTTGTTCCCAAGTACCTGATATCTACTGACCCTTTCCCCTCCCCTATAGTCTTAGGGCTAACCAGAGCTGTGCCTGATAGAAAAATCCATTCCTGGATCTCAGTGGCATTGCGCCCCCCCCCCCCCACTCCTACCCCCCAGGAGCCAGCTGGTGGGTTTGCAAAGAGCTCCATTTGGGGACCTCTTCAGATAAAGTGGGCTTCTACACATAAATATATAGTTCAACCCACCTCTAAGCTTTTCCTCATGTGGTCACCTCTTTTGTCACCCTGGGATTCCTTTCCCATCCCCTGCACAAGGATACATTCTACCCATCCTTCCCTGGTGAATTCTTCCTGGACACCCACTACTTATTAATTATCATATAACTTAGCACTTAGTTGTTCTCTAATGGCTTCCAATAAACTTGTATTAGTTTTGTTTTGTACTGAAATGGACCCCTTCAGTCTCTCCCTTCATCCTTCTCCAGCACCTCCAGCTTAGGGTGAGTAAAAGGGATACTTTGCTTGTTTACAGAAGGACACACCCGGGGTCCAGGGCAATCGGGAGATTGGAATGAGTCATTAGTATCAGGAGCAAAGAATTCTGGGGCCACTAACCTCGGCACAGCAGGCAGGAGATTGGGTCACACCTAGGCTGAAACTGGAGACCCAGAGATTATGTTAGGGAAATGCTAGCGGAAATATTAAGTCTCTGACCGGACTGCTCACCTCCTGACCTATTTCTCACATTGTGGATTTATCCACCTTGTATTTTAACTCCTGAGTTTTTAATCCAACACCTTAATAGCTCTCATTGGCTCACCTCACACAGTTCTTCACCCAACCTCCCCCACACACATTTGGAATTGCTCAGCCCGGGGAGCTATTTTAATAACAACAATAACTGTAGATCATCTGGCATTAAGAGTCTACTAGAGCACTAGGCTCAGAACCAAGGAAGACTCATCTTCCTGAGTTCAAATCTAACCTTAGACACTTATTAGCTGCATGACCCCGGACAAGTCACTTAACCCTGTTTGCCTCAGTTTCCTTATCCATAAAATGAGATGGAGAAGAAAATGGCAAATTGTTTCAGCATCTTTGCCAAGAAAACCCCAAATGAAATCATGAAGCCTCAAGCCTGACTGAACAACAACACTGTGCTAAGTACTGGGGCTACAAAAAAAAAAAGGCAAAATACAATCCCTGTTCTCAAGGAGCTCACAGTCTAATAGGAGAGACAACATGCAAACCACTAGACATAGCACATACAGAATAAATTGGAATTGATCAACAAAGGGAATTAAGAGGGATCAGGAAAGCCTTCCTGAAGAAGGTGGAATTGTAGCTGAGACTTGAAGGAAGCCAGGAGGCAGAAATGAGAAAGCACAGAGTTCTAGGTATGAGGGAGAACCAGGGAAAACACTCAAGTCTAGTTCTAGGAACAGCAAGGAGTCCTATCAACTAGATCCCAGAGTACTAGGTGGGTATAAAGATGTAAGAAGACCAGAAAGGTAGGAAGGGGACAGGTTATAGAGACAAACAGGATTTTTTATTTAGACCTAGGGTCAATAGGCAGTTACCGGAATTTATTGAATAGGGGGGCAAGGGGAGGGTGGGGTGGGGCATAGTCAGACTTACTTTAAGAAGATGAGTTTGACAACTAAATGGAGAATGAACTGGAGAGGGGAGAGGCTTAAGGCCAGGACACCGAACAGCAGGCCATTTCAATAGTTGAGAAACTATCAATCTTGAGATAACGAGGGTTTGAACTGGGTACAGTGTCAAAGGAGAAGGAGCTTTTATGAGAGATATAAGGAAGGCAGAAATTACATGATTGAGAACTTGGGGGATGAGGGTGAAAGAAAGATAAGGGTGACACCAAGATTGCAAGCCCTGGTAACCAGATGAAAGAAGTACAGTATTCTTGATGGTTTGGGGTAGGTCCATTATTTCATTTTGGGCCTCGTAACCTGTTGAGGCCAGTAGGTACTAAAGTACTGTTACCCCTCTTAGAGATGAAAAAAACAGGTACAGAAAAACTACAAGGTCACACAAATGGTAAGTGTCACAATACGGTAGGAGCCCAGACCAACCCCCAGAACCAGTACTGGGGGATCTAGGACCTGTGAGAGTACAGGTTAGGAAAGTGTTCCCTTGGGAAAGGAGTCTCAATTTCTCCTTAATGTTATGTATTCATTCTCTCTCTCTCTCTCTCTCTCTCTCTCTCTCTCTCTCTCTCTCTCTCTCTCTCTCTCATAGCCAGTCAACCAGGTCTTCCCAGGCCACTCTTTCCCTGAGTCTTTGCTGTTCTCAGAAAGGAAATTGGCTTGGGTTATTTCCTTGCCACAAAGGGGTGGGTGGGGTTGGTTCATTTGTGTTCCCCAGTTTCCCTTCCCCTTAGCTCCTCAGACCAATTGGATTGCCTGCCTGTGCACGTGCAGTCAGGCACATACAAGGTCTGGGATTAATGGACAAGTTACATGGTAACTGTTCTCATCATCTCCCCCCCCCCAAGACAGAGGCACCTAGCAGCAGCTCAGGTCTGCACATGCAGCCTGGAGTGCCAGTTCTCCCACAAACCAGCTGTAGTGTGAGGAGCCCCAGAGTTGAGATCACTGCATACCACCTGAGACATTTACAACTAGTTCACCTGTGTGATTAAGAAAGTCGTGGTTTCTCTCAGGTGCAGTCTCTGAGTCTGTAAATTCAAGATTATAATACATGAACTAGCTACTTCACAAGATTAGTGTGAGGTTCAAATGAGATCATGTATGTAAAATGCTTTGTAGACCTTAAATCACTATATAATTACTTGTATAATTAATGCCAGCAGTTATTTGTATAATTAATTTTTAAGTTATTACTACTAATAAAATGTTCACGTTTATTATTTCCAAGGTCCGTTGCAGTTCTAACACTTCATGAACTCTGATCTCTGTATTTAGTCTGACTTGCCTCACATGTGAAATTACACACATACCATCTGCCCACGTGAGGACACTATTGCTCCCACCTGCAACTCCCTTCCTCCCCCCACAACCCTATCTATACACATGCCCATTCTCAAGCTGAGGTTCATACAAAGGTCCCTCTTCCCTTTGGTTCTGTCTCTATCTAAGGGTGGGGTACCCAAAGACCTTCAAAGGATAATCACTTGAGCAGCTTCCTTTCTGGCTTCCTCCTACAGTGCTGATTGTGTGACAGACACACAGGCCATCAGCTGCCAGCATCTTTCTAGGGCCTCTTTCCCAAGAGTTATCCCAACTAGTTTTCACTAATCAGCACCAAGGTCAATGTTGGGTACCAGACTCAGAACGATCACAGCAGATGCTGGCTTATTTTTAAACAATTTTTATAATTTCCCCCACCCCCAGAGGCTCTCAAAATCCACATTCAAAGGCACTACCCTGGAGAAGAATGATGAAAGAAAAAGTGGTCTCAGACACTCCCAGTCTTCCTCTTTTAACTTCCTCTTTCAACTGCCCCTTTCCCCTCACTTCACAATGGAGCCTCCCTCTTTGAGGCACGTACTACAACATGGTGCCAGATTGAGCTTCCTGATGTACAGTTAGGATTGCATCACCACACTACTGAAAAATCTTCAATAGCTCCCTACTCCTAGCTTCCCTATCTAGTTTCCTAGATAAAGTCCAGACTCTGTCCTAGTATTTGAGATTCTACCTATATAGTCTTTTTCATTATTCCCTTTCACAATCAGCTCTCAAGAAAGATTCTGATAGAAGTGACTTACAACTTCAGTGCAGAAGAAACACAGAAAATTAATTCAAATCCTGCCTCCACCGTTTACTGAGTGTCCTAAATCACTTTACCTCTGAGTTTCAGTTTGTTCATCTGAAAAATGGGTGTAATATTAGTCCCACTGCCCACTTCATAGCTGATTGAATGAGATAAGGTAGTCAATTTATTAAGCACCTGCTATGTGCCAGGCACAGTGCTAGCACTAGGGTTACAAAGAAAGGTATAAGATAATCCCTGCAGTCAAGGAACTCACAATCAAATGGCACAAGGCAATACATAAAAAGAAACTGAAAATTGGGGTAGGGTGGTGGAGCAGGGGAAGGTTACCTGGAGGGGCATGATGAAGTCTTGCAGCTGGGATGGGAAATGATCCAAGAAGGTATGCATTTCAGAGTTGATTTCAGCTTGTAGAATGAGTTTCTAGAGAACATGAAATCCAAGAGGTCAGCTGGGTGGGAAATGATGAAGTGAATTCCTCAGTCGCCCTCCTGAGAAGGTGGAGGAATGATTCAATGTCTAATATCCACCCTTTTCTATCTGAGAGAGGGAAGGGTCCCAGGAGCAGGGAATGTAAGTAGATGAAAATTTCACAGCTGATTCCATCTTGCCAAATGATAAGTTTCTGAAAATCTTGAAATCCAGGCATTTAGCTTCAGAGAACTGAGGACACTTTTATAATGATTTCTTAAAAATACTTTGTAATGGTGAAATGTTATACAAATGTGAACTCTTAAGACTCCTATGCTCCCTACTTTATGGGGACTTACCTTTTCTCTGAAGCTATAATGACACACAGATTTTTGTGCCCTGGCAACAGAAAAGAAGGGAGTAGGGTATTGGGGAGGGCTTTTGAAAGGGATAAGCAAGGACTTCGGAGGACCCTTGTCATCACACCATATGTAAGACCAGCCATACTTACAAGTATGTAAGTAAGCAAGATACCTACATACCTCTCAAGGGAAAATCACCTAGTGAGGGTGACTGTTCAGAGCAGGCACATCCAAAGATTTCAGGCACCCCTTGCCCGAAATCCTTTGGCAGGCTGCATGCAGGCTGTGCCAGCCTGGTGTGGAGGATGATGTGGACATCAATGAAGGGGCTTATGAAAGAATTTCAGAGAAAGTTATGGGATATAGCTAACATTTCTATCATACGCTAAAGCTTGCTAAGTGCCTTATACACATTATCTCATTTTATTCGCACAACAACCTTTTTGGTAAGTACTATTATTCTCACCTCCATTTTATAGGTTAGGAAACTGAGGCAGACAGAGGTGAAGCAGCATGCCCAGGGCCACACATCCATTAAGTGTCTGAAGCTACTTTTGATCTCAGGTCTTCCTGTTTCCAGGTGCAGTGCTGCATCCACTGAACCACCTAGCTGCCTCTCATCATATACAAAGACAACTAGAAGAGCCCATTCTCCGTTCCCACAAATAATACAGTATCATGGACTGGCTGAGTTATCTCTCATCATCAGCCCAGCCCTCAGAAGTTTTGATTGACAATTTAAGCAACCAGTGGCACCATAACACAAGGGAAGAGGAGGAAGCCCTTTCTTCCTACCCCTCAATTCATTCAATGTAAGAAAATAATCCCATGTACCAGTCTGAGAATGCAAAGAGTTTTCAGCCTCTTTAGAAATGCTGGAACCACAATAGATAACAAATGAATCCTCAGACAGTCATTTTGTGTCTTCTTCATGAGAAG
This sequence comes from Gymnobelideus leadbeateri, assembly GCA_011680675.1. Classification (NCBI taxonomy): domain Eukaryota; kingdom Metazoa; phylum Chordata; class Mammalia; order Diprotodontia; family Petauridae; genus Gymnobelideus; species Gymnobelideus leadbeateri. Next base: position 761,377 of record WOXC01005416.1, read on the forward strand.
CTCACTCCTGGGCTCATTTATAGCCAAATGGGGCAATGTTCCCAGTTGTCTCAAACAGATAAAGACAGAATGCCAGATAACGTTGGTCTGGTTCTCTTGTCAGGATAATTCCCAAGTGCAATATTCCTAGAGAATAATGAGGCCATTGGCCTGGGATCCTGAAGTGTAGTCCTTTCCCTAAGGGGAGTAAGCAACAGTAAACATGTTCTTAGTTAGTCAGTAAACATTTATTAACCTCCTATTATGTGTCTGGCACCGTGCTAAGCAGTGGGCACACCAAAAAGGTGTAAAAGATACTTCCTACTCTCAAGGAGCTCACAATCTAATGAGGAAGAAAACATTCAAATTATTTACAAATAAGCTATCTGTAGGATAAGTAAAACAGAGAAAGAGACTACAATTAAAAGGGATAGGGAAAGGCTTTCTGTAAAAGGTGGGATTTTAGCTGGGACTTCATCGAAGGAAACCAGGGGGGTTGGTCACGGTACTTATTTTTTCTTTATTAATTAACATGTATTAATTTTTTCCCTTTCACCCCCACAATTAAAAAAGAGAGAGAAGAAAACTAGTAGCAAATATGCATAGTCAAGCAAAACAAATCCCCACTTCATCTGTGTTCAAAAATGTGCAGTGCTCACTGCACTGATCAGACTGATGAAGTGTGTCAGTTATAGTCCTTACGATGTTCTTATTGTACAAATTCTCTTGTTTCTGTTCACTTCTTTCTGCATCGGTTCATACAAGCCTTCCCGTGTTTCTCTAAACCCATCTCTCCTATAATTTTTTATAGTACATTAGTATGACTTTATATTCATATGCTATTTTGTTTTTGTTGTTATTATTCAGTCATTCCCAACTGCTAGCTACCTCTTTGGTTTACAGTTTTTTTCCACTACAAAAAGAGCTGCTATAAATATTTTTGTATATGTTTCCTTAGTCTTTGAACTCACATCTGATCTGAGGGCTAGCAGACTTGGGAAAAGTATCAAGAACAGAGCCTAGTATATACATAAGTAAGTGAAATAGGTGGCTGCCCATGTGGAATTATTTTAAGGATTCTAGAAAGTCCTTTCTACCACCCCCAATCAAAAGATCTTGCTGTCCAGATGCCTCAGCTCTCCCCCATTATCACTACCACCACCTTAGGGGTTCTTTCATTTGGGTTATAAGATTGTCACATTGTAAATTCAATTTAATTCAACAAACATTTAAGTTTGTATTTTGTACCAGGCACTATACTAGGAGCCAGGGCTACAAAAATTAAAAAGACAGTTCCTGCCCTCAAAGAGCTTCTATTTTCCTGGAAGGAAACTTGTTCACAGATAAATAAATAGTATGCATAAACCAAATGAATACAAAGTGATTTTCAGGGAGAGAGGGAGTAGTGGAATCACCACCAGTAGTGGGATCACCACCAATATTCCTGGATAGAGTAAGACCATGAGGTATTATTGCTAGCACTTTAAGACAAATTACATTATCAGACTCTTTTGGGATGCCTCAAAGTTGCCTTGGTCTCAGAGGAGGTAGAAAGGATAAACATGAAGGAGTCTTCCTGGGGAAGACAAAGACAAACTTTACCAACTTTATAATTCTGTCTTGAGAACTACTTAGAATCCAACCCCACCAGTGGAGAAGATACGATTCTCTGGAAGCCCCCAAAAGACAAGTGTAGGACGGCAGAAGAAAAGAACCTGTTTTTGCTGTTTAAACTCAGCCTAGGTGCTGTGGAAGGGCCAGTGGTCAAAGGGCTTCCCTTGGACCAGCTCCAACAGGATTTCCTTTGTCTCTCGACATGTTTCTGGAGGAAATCAGGCCTTATTCCCAGGTTTGGAGAGGAAATACCCTCTGACATCTGACTCCACCATAGAGCTTCCATTCCCTCCTTCTTCCTAAGCCTGCCCCCACACCCTGTGGTGGGAACTAAACAAGAAGTTGGGGGAATAGCTTTCTCAACCATCTCCTCTCCATTCCTGGCCCTGCTCCAGGCTCTTGTCACTACTCACTTTGATGACTTCAGTAGCCTGCAAAAAGGTCTTCCTTCCTTCAGTCTCTGCCAGTTTCTATTCTGTTCCCCTTCCAATCTTCCTAACACACACGGTTCTGATTCTAACTTGTTCCTGCTCAAAAAACTACAGTACCTATAGAATTAAGTCCAAGTTCCTCAACTTGGCATTGGAAGCCTTTCAAAATCTGGACCCAGTGGCCCAGAGGATAGAGCCCTGGGCCTGGAGTCAGCAAGACTCATTTTCAAATCTGACCTCGGACACTTACTAGCTATGGGACCCTGGGAAAATCATTTAACCTTGCCTCAGTTACCTCATTTGTAAAATGAGCTAGAGAAGGAAATATCAAACCATTCCAATGTCTTTGCCAAGAAAATCCCAAATGGGGTCATGAAGAGTCCCACATGTGACTGAACAATATTCCCCTACATGAATTCTACTCTAGTCACACTAGAGAGCCCCCACCTTCTCTTTGAGGCCTTTCTTGATTCCCCTAGCTGCTTCTTGCTCTCCTTCCTAAAGCGATTTCATATTCATCTTGCATATATTCTATATATACTCATGAATGTACATGTTGTTTTCTCATTAGAACACAAGCTCCTTGAGAGGGCTGGATGTTTATCTTTTGTCTTTGTATCTCCAGAGCTTAGCACTATGTCTAGTTAAGTCCGTAATAAATATTTGTCAATTGATTAATCCTTTGATTTTTTTATTTACATACCTTTGCTCATATCATCTCCTAAGCCTTACCTGTCTTAGCCCCATCTCGATCTATCAAAATTCTGTCTGTCCTTCAAGAACCAATTCAAATGCTTTTGTCATGAAGACTTCCTTCATCTTTCACTAGCTAGAAGTGCTCTCTCCCTCCTCAGAGTTTCCATAGCACTTTGAGAGAAATTATTATTAAATAACCAATTATTGGGATATCCAGAATTCTTTCCTTTTTAAGGAAATCTGTCCTTGTCCAAAAATTTACCCTACGTAAACCATCTTTTCTTGGCGGAGTTGCTGCCCTATCCAGCTAGAGAACCTTACAAAGAATTTAATCTAAGGTGAATTCTGGCACATTGTGTTCTACTAAGGCTTGATTGGGGGGGGGGGGGAGGAGGAGGGCTGTATATTCTTTGTCTAGGTTGTCCAAAGCTAGGGGTGGTCAGGGAGTAGAATGATCGAGGTCACATCTCCTAGCCCCTTATTAGAACAGGTCCACCTCTCATTATAATATTCATTCTCATTAATTGTTAACCAATCAGAGTTGATTGCCACCCTCAGGAACACCACTCTTTCAAGAGCATATAAACGTCGAGTACATTCCATGAGGAGATCTTTGACATTTCAGAGTGCCACAGACCCCTTTTATTATCAGCTAGCATGGTTAATAAAATAATTAATTACCCAGAAACTATGTCTCTTGAATGTTTTATACATCACAACTTTTCTATACTCATCAGATTCTTCTTCATTTATCACTTATAGAATATAACCTTCTCAAGGACAGGAACTGTGTCTTACCCATCTTTATATCCTTTATTGAACCAAGCAGAGAGCCCTATATAAGAGGTACTCAGCAAATGTATCTTAGCAAATGGGTCTATAGGGTATTCTGGAGGACTAGTACTTCTGGTTTAAGAGCTTTTCAGGGCACTCATCCATCTTTAGTGTCTAACTGTCTCCCAACTCTCACCTGGGACTCCAAGAAGCTTAGAATGTACAGTGGTCACACCCTGGTAAATGTCTCAGCAGACAGGCTAAACCAGGTTGATGGTAACTGAAAGGCTTCAGACCTGTTGGTAAGGTTGGGGGATGTCTACCCCAAGTATGTGAAGACTGTCCCCAGTGGAATGAGTGGATAAAAACAATTTGTTACAATGCCCAGGAAGACTCTTAGAGCTTAGTCAGGCACCAAAGGCACCAAGGTTATCCACTGCATCTGGACTGTCACCAGTCATTGACTTTTGCCTTGTCATTGAACTTCAGTGACTCTGGAAGAGAGAGAACGAGGCTGATGGCTTTGTGCAACTGTGCCTTACTCAAATCTAATTTATTTGAAAGTCAAACATCATCCTGTGTTGTCACTGGTCCTCTTTGAAAACAAGAGACAAACAATAATAAACCACAGCAAATTTATGTTTTCAAGTATCCAAACTCTATTCATCATCCATCTTTCAAGACCCACTTCTTGAACTCCTTTTGTTAGAAGTAGTGTGTTTAGTTGGAAGAACACCAGACTTAGGCTTAAGACCAGAGTTTGAGTCTTTGGTCTGCCATTTATTGTCTGTGTGACTTTGGGTAAGACCACTTTGAGTTAATACAACTTCCCCTAGGAGTCAATAACACTTACACAAAGTTGTTGTAAAGAAAGCACTTAATAATGAGGCAGACTGGTGCAGTGGAGAGAGTCAGTCTTAGACTCAGGAAAACCTGGGCTCAAATCCTTTCTCTGACTGTGACCTTGAGCTTACTCTCTTCTCAACCACTAGGCCTCTCAGTGTCACAGGCAGGCAATTCTCTATTGGCCTGTATTGGTTAAGAGAATTTCCTCCCCTAGAATTCCCTATGCCAATAAAATACAAATCTGGTCCAAAAGATATTATTTTTAAGCTATTATCCAGACAGTGCAATTTAGCTCTTAGCAATGGGCGGCTTTCAGCCATTCTCTACTTCAATATGTACATATGTTAAGAAGTCAGAGACCTCTTCCCCTAGTTAAAATATTCTCTCAGTGCCTAGCACAGTGTCAGGCAAAGATTAGGGGCTTAATAAGCATTTATGGCCTTTATCTGTCATGTAGTAAGGGAGACAAGATGCCCCTATTCATATAGACTGTATGTATGGCAGCTGGAGGGTACAGAGGCTAGAGTGCTATAAGTCAGAAAAACGTGAGTTAAAACCCTGCCTCAAACACTTACTGGTCACATGTCCCAGGACAAGTCTCCTAGGTTCCTCAATCTGTAAAATGGGAATGATCCACTTCCCTCTTGGGGTTATTGTAAAGATGAAATGAATAGTATTTGCAAAGCAAACCTTGAAGTACAACAAAATGCTAGCTATTATTATTTGATCCTAACTCAGGGGGAGGATCCTGGAAAGGAAAACTCTACTCTCTGGCCCTCTGTTCTTTTTGCCGCTTTTGTCCTGTGTAATTAAAGTCAATGGCAGTATGAAAGTGCTCCAGGGTGATTAAAAATTAATTCAGCATTCAACACTCACGGAAATGAAATATATTGGGAAACGTATTTTGCATGCCTAGCAAGATGTAATTAGAAGATGGAGCTGCTGGGAGAAGAGTAAGTAACTAATGTATTTTTGCAGCCACAGTGGTGTCAGTAGGAAAGGGATTGCTGCAGTTAAAAGGTAATGAACCTTCCCTTTCTCCTAAACATCTCCCTTCTTCTAGGAGCAATTGATTTGCATTCATGGGGGGTTTTCAATTAAAATTTGTAAGAATTCATAGTATTCTTCTCTCTGTTCCAGGGGGTTTAAAACCCTGTTCCCTAATCTGTACCGCTTTGCCCCTAGGAGAGCATCTTCTGTCCTACCCCTCTCCCCTTGAGTCTGGTACCATCTGTAGCTGGCTCTCCTCTCTCCTGGCTGGGCCCCAGTCCTGTCAGTCTCTGGCTCTCTGTCTTCTGTCTCTCTCTTTTGCTGTCTTTCTGTCTTCCCCCCTCTTCCCCAACCTCCCTTTCACTTGCCTTCTCTTTCCCTCTAATCACTCACTTTGCTTCCGGCTCCTGTTCTCTATTCTCTCCAGGTGTCCTTCCAGTGGGTTGTCAAGACCTCTGGGGACAGTTTCCGCTCTCATCTCTCAGCAACAGCTCTTCTCCTTGAGATGCCAGCTGGGAGACTGGGTGTTCCGGGAAGCCTAACTCCTGCCAGTACCCTCCTCCCCCCCACGGATATTTCCTTTCCCCATCCCAAAAAATCTGCCAGCCGGGCTTCACACCTCAAAGCCCCTTCCAACTTGCCCATCTGGTGCCTTTGGGTATTTACCGGCTGGAGAAAAAAGGTTAACCCCTGAGAGCCTGGATCACTGGCTTTAAGAACTTAGACAAGAGGAAGGAGAGACTGTTTATGTCACTGTGGATGACACCTAACACTTTGTCTCTTAGGACTGTTGCTTAATGATGGCTTCATGAGGAGGTAGAGGATAAACCCGTAATAAACACTCAAGGGAAATTAGGGGTATATTTTCAGAGTTACAGTAAAAACTAAACTCTTTGACTTGGTATTCAAGGCCCTCCAGTCTGGTTCTGTTGCTATCCTTTTCTTCAATCAACCAATCATCAAACATTTATTAATTATCACTAGCACAGTGTAAGACATTGGGAATCCCAAGTCAAAAGTGAAACATTATCTGACTTCAAGGAGCTTACATTCTATGGAGAGAGACCAACATGTACGTATATATACACAATAGAGATAGAATAAATACAATGGAATTTTGAGGGGGGAAGGAACTGTATTTCCTCTATGCTTCAATCAAACCTATTTTCTCACCATTCTCTGAACATATATCTTGATTTGATCTGTCTTTGCCTATATCTTTTCTAAAGTCCAAAATACTCTTCTAAATTTCCACCAATTGAAATGGAACCCAATGTTCAAAACCCAGTTAGCTGCAGGTAACCTTCTCTAATCTCCCTTCCCATCTCCCCACCCCCCAGCCAGAAGTAATGTCTTATTGTTGCATTTATCTCACTTTCTTTTGTATTGTAGTTGTCTATGCTTTTCCTCTCCCCGAATAAATTGTAAACAGCTTGAGGGTAGGACTTTGACTTTCCTCTTTGAATCTGCCTTCCAACCTAGAACAATGCTTTGCTCTTAGTAAAGTAAGTGTTTCTGTAAATGTTTGTTGAATTGTAAAGGCATTCCCATAATGCCCCCTTCCCCATCAAGTGTGGCATTTTAGACTGGAGGGCCCAACTCAGCTACCCATAAGATCATTGCTGATATTCTTATGGAAACCATAGGATAATAAATTAGGATCTGGATAGAGCTTTAGAAATTCTCTAGTTTGGGGTGGCTAGGTGTTGAAGTGAATAGAGCACTGGCCCTGGAGTCAGGAGGTACCGAGTTCAAATCCAGCCTCAGACATTGTAGCAGCAAGCACCCCAATATCCCCAGGGTGACTGCCAACACAGGTTCTTAGATCTGCTTTTCAAAAGGAAAGCAACTCAAAATGGGTTAACAAGCTTACTTTAATCAGACAAACATATATTACCTAGCTCAGGAGGAAAAGGTCAGCACCCGAACTCCAGAGTTATAGAACTTACAGATCAGACAGGCTTCCAAACTGTCCACCCATTATATCAATACCAAATCACAGTTACCAGAGAGGGAAGCATCAACATCTGGGTTTTCAAAGCCAGGGGGCTCTCAACAATGGCTTCCCAGAGTCTCATCTGGTCAAATCACACAACACTTCTCAAAGTGAACCCCAAAGCAAAGTCTTTCCTCAGGGTTTATATAGCCTTCTCCTGGCTCAGAGAATGTAACAACCTTCTGGACCCACTGCCCAATCACAAAGTATCAAGGTGTAGGCTTTCCTGAAAAACAAGCCTCCCACCACAGGCTCCAGGTGCACTTAAACTAGGGGCAGGGAAGATCTTTAAATTTGCATTTCCATTACAAACACTTAACATTTACCAGCAGTGTGACCTTGGTCAAGTCACTTAACAGCAACCACCCTGCCTTCCCTCCTCCAAAAAGAAAAAAAAAGAAGAAATTCTCTAGTTCAACTAAGCCTGAAAGCCTATAAAAACATGCATAACCTTTGACCTAGCAATACTACTACTAGGTCTGGATCCCAAAAGAGATTTTTAAAAAGTACAAAAATATTTATAGCAGCTCTGTTTTGGTGGCAAAAAATTGGAAATTGAAGGGATGCCCATCACCTGGGGAATGGTTAAACAAGTTGTAGTGTATGATAGTGATGGAATACTATTGTGTTCCAAGAATGATGAGCTAATGCTCTCAGGAAAATCTGGAAAGACTTACATGAACTGATATACAGCACAATGAGTAGGACCAGGAGAACATTGTACACAGTAACAGCAATATTATATTGTGATCACTGTGAATGACTTAGCTGTTCTCAGCAATACAATGATCTAAGACAACTCTGAAAGACTTACAACAAAAAATACTATTCATCCTCAGAGAAAGAACTAATGGAGTCTGAATACAGCTTGAAGCATACTTTTTTTTTTGCTTTATTTCTCTTGGGTTTTTATTTTGGTCTATATTTTCTTTTACAACATGACTAATATGGAAATATGTTTTGCATGACTACACATGCATAACCTATTTTAAACTGCTTGCTTTCTCAATGGAGGAGGTGGGAAGGGAAGGAGAAAATTTGGAACTCAGTTTTAAAAACAAATGTTGAAAATTGTTCTTACAAGTAATGGGGTGAAATAAAATATTAAATAAAAAAATAATGAGAAAATTAATGAAGCCAAAGTAACAAGGAAAAGAAAAAGAAAGAAATTCTCTAGTTCAACTCCCTCATTTTACAAATAGAGAAACTGAGGAGACCTATAGAGGTTAAATGACTTGCTCAAGGTCACATAAGTAGTCCTGTCTTTAAATTCAATATTCTTCCCACTGCATCATGGGAGTGGGAGTAGTGATGTAAATTATGAAATATTCAAAGTGGAGGGAACTTTAGATTTCTAATCTGTTTTCATTTTACAGGTGAGGAAACTGAGGCCCAGAGAGGGGTTGGAATATGTAATTCATAGATTCTCTGGTTGTTATTTATGTGTTAATCTTGTCTCCTCAAATCAGTTGTAAGTCCCTAGAAAGCTGGACCGTATCTTCTTTGTATCATTCACAGAATTCATGACAGTTCTGGACAAACAGGCAGTCACTTACTCAATACCTCAACCAATCAACAATTATTTATGTAGGGAACTTTTCCAGGTGATTTGGAGATGTAGAGGAGTATAACAGATTGAATGGAAGTTGACATGCACAGAGGGTCTCTGATGATATCCCTGTGGTGGGTATCATCTAGGGAATCTGCATCTAGAATTGGAATGGCACGTGAGATTGTGGAGCACGTGTAGACATGCTAAAACTGGTTCTGCTTAGCTAACCACATGGTTAGGAGAAGTCTTTTTTTGATTGACCGTTGACACTTATAAAAAGTCAACCTCAGGGGTGGCTAGGAGGTACAGTGAATGGAGCACCAGCCCTGGAGTCAGGAGGACCTGAGTTCAATTATGGCCTCAGACACTTCAACATTTAACTAGCTGTGTGACCTTGGACAAATCACTTAACTCCATTGCCCTGCGTTGCCCCCTCCAAAAAGCAAAAAAAAAAAAAATTAAAAATTTAAAAAGTCAACCTCAGCCATTCTCTTGGATTCATTCTCTTGGCTGTTCTGCTGCTGGTCTGATTTTGCTCAGAGTATCTGATAAGCAATAGTGCTATGCAGGGAAAAAACTTGGACTTTCTCCCTTACAAATGCTATCTAATCTTATGAATATAGCACTTGTTCTTTCATTTTAGAAGAAGGGAAAGTGATATCTTGGAGTCCCAAGGTTCAGATCTTTCAACTGTCTTTTCATCAATGCCTTGAAGATCAAGGAGTGACCTTTGGAACTCAGTTGGACACACCAGTCAGAGACATCACATTTTGGCATCAACATTTGGGACCAATGTTATATAGCATCTGAGGTAAGCTTGAGCCCACTTTCCCCAGAGACCAAGGTGGGATAGGGGCTAGTGTGCCATTAGGTATTGGTGGAAGTATATGTTTGTTCTTACTCCATTTTCAGAGTATGGGAACGAGGTGTCAGTTATACTGGCACCTGACAGTGGAGGGGTGGGAGACAGTTTAGAGACACCCTTCCCTAACCCTTCTTAATTCTAGTGTTGATTATTTTCTCTTTATCTAGTACATTGTTTGTACACATCTGTTTGCTGCCCCTCTTAGATTGTGAGCTTCTTTTGCCTTTTATTGGATCCCTAGTGCTTAGGTCAGTGTCTGGCACACAGTAGGCGCTTTTTTGTTGTTGTTCAGTTGTCTTTCAGTTGTATCTGACTCTTCATGACCCCATTTGGGGTTTTCTTGGCAAAAATACTGTATTTGTTTGTAATGTCCTTCTCCAGCTGATTTTATAGATGAGGAAACTGAAGCAAACAGGGTTAAATGACTTGCCCTAGGTCACAAAGCTAGTAAGTGTCCAAGGCCACATTTGAACTCAGAAAGATGCATCTTCTTGACTCCAGGCCTGATATTCTTTTTTTTTTGTTTGTTATTTCATAGTTTTATTCCACGTTTATAACAATACAATAAACCGTCTGGTTTTACAGAAAATTTCTCCTACAATCACAAAATATACACTTAAAAGTTCCTCTCTAGGAAAAATGGCCCTCTACTGCTACATCATCCTTCAGCTTTATCTTGACCTTAATATATATTTTTTTTAATTCAGGAATAATTTCATGAATCAGTCATCTGGGTGTCCAATCTTTGTCCC